>JACEEZ010006781.1:0-12500 GCA_016584305.1 Chionoecetes opilio
AAGGGGTCGGGTTCCGCTTTTTTTAGCAGGACAAGCGATACTGGCCCCCCCTCGGCCAAACACGGGTAACGATAGCCAAACCATTGATCCGGGGGTTTTTGGTGGTGTAGAAAGCGGTTTGTGAAATGGCGCTCTGAAGGGCCCAAAGAGGGGGGAAAAAGTAAGGGCTGCGACACATTATCCGCTCCGTCCCGCATTTAAATTTACCCCAGCCTTTGTGACTCGGGTCACGGCGCAAGGAGGCCCAGTCCGCCTTATCCCACAACCAGACAGTACGGGAGGTGGCCTCGTCCCGAGCCACGCCTATATCTATCTGTGTTAAAGACGGGCGTGGGTGGTAAAAGAGCTGGCCCATAATCCCAGCTGGTGACATCAGAGAGTGTCCCCCTGGAGGCCCAGAGAGGGACAGGGTCCAGGTGTCCCCCCCCGCTCGTGTGTAGGGAAGGTCACGGGGGCCCTTTCAACCCCCTCCCACAGTGAGGGGGTTTTCCCCATAGGCATGCTGTTCCAGGTGGGGGTTTTGAGGTTCGCCCACCACCGAGACGTGCCTGCTGCGGTGCCCCAAAACATCAGTTCGTCCAGGGCCCCAGTGAGATACTGGAAGCGAGGCGGGTCCTTGACGTGGCGGGCGATACATGGCGCACAGCAGGATGGCTGATCGGTCAGCCAGCACAACCCGGAAGAATATCACCTCCATATGGGGAGGCGGGACCACATCGAGGTGTGGGGTTTGCACTCCATCCTTGAAGCAGACCGCCACACCACCACCTGCTCGCTCAGGGCGGTCCCTCCTGCTCCATTGGGGTGTAGCCACGTATCTTGCCGAACGTGGGCCCCACCTCGTTGTTGAGCCGGGGTTTCCGTCACCACAATACGTCTGCACTATGTCGTAGTACACAGTTCTGGGTCAGGTCTCCGATGTTCGTTCGGGGGACCCACGGACATTGGCGGAAAAAAGAAAACCTTTAGTGTATGGCTTGGACTTTTCTGGCCGTACCTTTGTTGGAAGGGGTTTAGAGCGTCAGGGGCCTGCTGTCCGGGTGATAGAAGTTTTAAATTTGCCCGGCTGAGGATACCGATGGTGGGGAGGGCTCCAACTTCCGACCTTGGTATGACCCAGGCACCAAGCTGCGACAAGAATAGGCTGGGCTGTGGTGGGGTGCTGGGGCAGGTTTGGCTGAGGTGGTATAGTGGGGAGAGGGGGTTGCCGAATCCCTTTCACTCCGCAAAGAATATGCCTGAAGAGCCGCTCATGGCGCGGTCGGTGTTTCGGGCGGTAGCAAGGTCACAGCTGTGTCCCTTACGTGGCAGTAATTACACACTTTTTCTGGGGCCTGTTTCCCGTGGTTGTTGGCCCCTTTGGGTCGCCTGCCCTTTTGCTCACTTCTCGCGACCTCACACTTCTCTTATTTTTTCCCATTCTCCTTTTATTTCCACCGGAGGGGTGGTGCTAGGGGTGGCGGAGGGTGGTGTTCGCGGGGGGGCTAGTACCTCCGTCCTGCCTGGCGCCAGTACCCCCCCTGGCGGCGTGGTTGTGTCAGCGTCACCTTGTGAGGTGGTGTGGTCGCAGTGGAGACAGTTCTGGTGGGGGGTGCAGGTGGGGGGTCGGTCATTGCTGTTGTGGGGGCGGGTGGGTGGGGGGTAGCAGTGGGTTTTGGGGGGTGGAGGTGTGGGGGGTCAGTGCTGGCCTGTAGTCTCCTCTCTCTTCTCCCCTTCCCCCCCTCTCTCTCCCTCTCCTCTCTCCTCTCTCTCTCTCCCCTTCTCTCTCTCTCTTTCCTTCTCTCTCTCTCTCTCTCTCTCTCTCTCTCTCTCTCTCCCTCTCTCTCCCCCTCTCTCCTCTCTCTCCTCCCTCCTCTCTCTCTCTTCTCTCTCTCTCTCCTCTTCTTTTCATTATTTATCACTTTTATTTTCATATTCTAATCCCTTATAGGATCCAGTTTTTTTATCAGTTATATTTGTTATCATTAATATTATCCCAATTCATTAAATTCTAGTTGGTATCGTATTTATATTTTATTACTATTCTTGCTATAGTATTCAGAAATTGTAAAATTCTAATATTTTTTTTGGTTATTCATATTTTTAAAGCTGCTATGAAATTTGCAATTTCACAGCCCTTATTATTCCCACATTATGTTATTATTCATCTTTATTATTATTTTCATAATTATTAATTGCTATTCTATTTTTAATTTTTTCACTGTTAATAGTTATCATTATTATTACTTTATTATTACTTTTATCATTATTATTAACATTGTTACCATCTTGATGACTAATTATATTATTAGTTTGGCTGGGTTTTTATTTTTATTTTTGTTTTTTATGTATTATTATTTATTATTATTATGATTATTATTGTTATTTATTATTATTATTATTTCAATAATATCATTAATATTATTTTTACTATTTTTTATTTTTTACTGCTATAATTTTAAATTTTGGATTTGTTTTTTTTTAGTTATGTAATGATTCATGATAATCATTTCAAAACTATGTTTATGTACGTATTATATGTACATATAGTTGGGGGGTTTTTCCGTTGTTTGTTAGTGTTAAATTTTTTAGGGCCTTACGAGAAAACTACGTCTTGCCCACACAACATGTTTAAGCATCAAGTCCATACAAGAGCTTCGGCTCAATGGGACCAAGGGCTTGTGATCATTATATCTAGGTATGATTTTACATATGATTTTTTAAATATTGAAAAAAAAAAAAAAAAAAAAAAAAAAAAAAAGGCCAATCAATCTCTCTTCTCTTCTTCTCCCTTCTCTCTCTCTTCTCTTCTCCTCTCTCTCTCTCTCTCTCTCTCCCCCTTCTCTCTCTCTCTCTCTCCCCTCTTCTCTCTCTCTCTTCCTCCCCTCTCTCTCTCTTCTCTCTTCTCCTCTCTCTCTCTCCCTCTCTCCTCTCTCTCTTCTCTCTCCTCTCTTCTCTCTCTCTCCCCTCTCTCTCTCTCTCTCCTCTCGCCTCTCTCCTCTCCCCTCTCTCTCTCTCTCTCTCTCTCTCTCTCTCTCTCTCTCTCTCTCTCTCTCCTCTCTCTCTCTCTTCTCTCTCTCTCTCTTTTCTCTCTCTCTCGTTTCCGCTCTCGCGCTCTCCCCGCTCTCTATATATATATATCATAGACCACTGTATATATATATATATACATATAAATATATATATATTTTAATATATATATATAATAATATAAAATATATATATATATATACCAGTAATAAATATATATAATAATATATATATATATATATATATAAAATTTTATATATATATAAATATATATTTTAATAAATATATATAATAATAAAATATATAATTATATATATATATATAATATATATATAATATAAAATATATAAATATAATTAATTTTATATATATATATATATATATAAAATATGCATATATAAAAATTAACTATAAAACATATATAAATACATATATATATATATATATATATATATTATATACATATATACTATATAATATATAAATAATATGAATACATATAATATATATACGTAATATAATATATATATATATATACATATAAATATATATATATATATATATATATATATATATATATATATATATCTACTTTATATATATATATATATATAAAAATATATATATATATATTAAAATAAATATATAATAAAAATAAAATATATAAATATTATAATAATAAATAAAATATATATTAAATAGGAAAATTATTTTATATAAATTTAATATTTTATAGAATAAAAAATTCTAAGTTTTAAAAAAAGGAATAAAAAAATAAAAGGAAAAAAAGGATTAATTTTTATAGAGGGGGGAAAAAATCCCCCAATTGAGGATAAAAAAGAAAAGGGAAAAAGGGGAAAACATAAATACAAAACTTACAAAAATAAAAAAAAAGGGGAAAAACCCTTTTGTATTATCATTTTTTATTTAAAAAAGATAATTGGAGGGGAAAAGAAATAAAGAAAAAGATAATAAAAGGGATAAAAACAACCCTAAAAATAAAATTTTTTTTCATATATATATATTTTAAAAAATTATAAAAACAAAACAAAAATTTTATTTTAAAAAATAAAAAAAATAAAAAATTATATAAATAAAATACCTAAACATATAAAAAAACACAAAATTTCAAATATATAAAATAAAAAGGGGTTTTTTATTTATTTTTTTTCCAATTATTATTTTTATTTTAGAAAATAGGGGAAAATAATTTTCAATCCCTTTTTTATTACCAATATAAAAAGGTTAAGGGTTAAAAAATGAAAAAAATTTTGAAAGAAAAATTTTACTAAGTGAAGAAAAAAAGGGAAGAATTTTAACAGAGGAAAATTGCCAAAGGAGGAAAAAGGGTTTGGGGGAGGAACGGAAATGGAGGCCGACAGGAAGGAAAGGGGAAAGGGGGGAGGGGGAAGGGGGGGAAAAAGCAAGGGGAAGGGGGGAACAAATTTTTAAGTGGGTTGGGGAAAAAGAGTGAGGAAGAAAAAGAAAAGGAAAGAACCGGAGAAAGAAAAACGAGAAATGGGGCCCGGAAAAACGGAGGGAGGGAAACAATAGAACAAAAAAGAAAAGAAAACAAAAATAAAAAGGGGGGAAAAAGTAATGGGGAGGGAAAAAATTAAGGGAAAAGACAAGAAAAAAGACGGAAAGGGATAAACGGGTTTTTTACGAAATGGGGAAATTTTTAAAGGGGAAGAAACAGAGGGAGAAATGAGAGAAAAAGGGGAAAACCCCGGGGTACAAAGGGGGGGGGGAAGAAGAGAAAAGGGGAAAAACGGGAAAAAAAATTTTGGGTGAAAAAAGGGGGTTTGGGGGAAGGGGGGGGGGCCAAGGAAAAATGCGAGGAGAGAGGGAGAGAGGGGAGGGAAGGGAGACAAGGAGAGAGAGGGGAAAAGGAGGGGGGTGAGAGAGAGAGGAGAGAGGGGGGAGAGGAGGGGAGACCGATAGGGGAGGGGAGAGAGAGGAGAAGCGGGAGGGAGGAGGGGGGAGAGGGGACGAGGGGGAAAAGAGGGGAGAGGAGAAAATTGAGAGGAGAGGAGAGAGAGAGAGAGAGAAGAGAGGAGAAAAGAGAGGGGGGAGAGAGAGAGACGAGGGAGGGGGGGGGGGAGGGGGGAGGGGGGGGAGGGGGAAGAAAGCGGGGGCGGGGGGGGAGGGAACCCCGAGGGAGGGGAGGGGGGGGGGAAAAGGGGGAGGAGGGAGGAGGGGGGAGGGGGGGAAAAGGGGAGAGGGGGAAGGAGAGGAGGGGGGGGAGAGAGAGAGAGAGAGAGAGGGAGGAGAGAGAAGGGAGGGGGGAGAGAGGGGGCCGGTGGGGGGTGGAGAGGAGAGGGGAGGGGAGGAGGAGAAGAGAGAAGAGAGGGGAAAAAATTTCCCGGGGCCAACCCAACGGGGGAAAGCATAAAAAAAAATTTTACTTAGACTAAGAAAAAAGAACAAATGGACAATACCCCAAATTAAAGTTTTTTCATTTGGGAATATGTAAATGAAATTTTTTATAAAGAAAAAGACATAAAACCCAAAGGGGAACCCAAAAATGATGAAAATTAAATTTTGTCAATCCCCCCATACATGTAAAATTTGAATTTTCCAATTCAAAGGGGTTTTAAGGTTTTGGTTACTTAACAAAAAAATTCCCTATTCCCTTCTCTTTTTGCTTAACCCCCTATATTTAAAAAATTCCTCCCCCTCCTCCTCCCCCCCCTCCTTTCCCATTCCGAGAGGAGAGGGGGGAAAAGGAGCTTTTGGGAAACGTCCCCCCCTTTTTTTTTTGGGGGGGGTTTTGTTTTTGTGTTTTCCAAACCCCTTCTGGGCATCAAACCCCCCCAATAGGGGGAATTTCTAACTTTCACCCCCAACCTTTACCCGCGGGGATAAAGTTTTACCCCAAGGGCGAAATATTTGTGAGGACCAAGTTTTTTCAAATTTTCTGTGCCCCGTTTTTTTCCTGCAAAAAATTCCCCCAAACTTTACTGTAGCTGTGGTTTTGGTAGTGGGAGAAAGAAGGTGGATTTGGGTTTGAGACCCCCGTGCCCCACCCCGGGCCCCTTAAACGTAAAAACCCTTTTGGGGGGAACCTTGACCATTCCCACCCCCCTTTTTGGTTCCCCCCCCCCCCTCCCCCCATAGCCGCCCCAAAACGCACACCCTCTCGTCGCTGGGACACCTCGCTCTATACCATCCCCCTTCCCCCCATGGATTAGCTATGAACCCCCGGAAAGGCCCCCACTGGGGCCTTGCAATCCCGCCCCAGGAAAGGGGGGGCTTTCCCCGGCCCCTATTTGGGACGAGTGCTCGGGGGGAAGGGGAATTTGGGGAAGGGAAAACAAAACGCACCCCCCCCCCCCCTGTTTTCAGACTTGACCCCCAGCTTAGGCCAAAAATGCAAACTGCAGTGAACTAAAATTTTTTAGTTTTTTCCCAATGCATGAAAAAGGACAAATCCCCTTGGGGGGATCTGGGGAAAATTTAGGCAATCCGGGAAATTTGTTTTCCAGGCCCTGTAAGGAATCGAATTTTTGGTGAGGCGAATATGTTCACTTTCCAAGTCTGTATAGAGCATTGTCTTTGTCACATCCTGACAGAGCATGCACGGGGGTAATGACTTCCCCATGTGCTTTCCCGAGTTGGAAACGGTTATGGTGAACAGGAAAGAATCGTTCCTGTGGGGAAAAATTTCCCTGAGTCCCAAAAGCATGCATAAAACCCTTATCGGCCGGGCCCCCCCGCTCCAGTAAAAACACCAACAAGACGGGGAAAATCCGTGCCCGGTCACACCGAAGGATTATCCTTGGAGGGGCCCTCGAAAAACTTTATTGCTTTGAAAATACCAGACGAGTGTCCGCCTCCTTTGTGTGCTGTTACACCCCCCTCAAGACTGGCCCCACCAATTCATTCAAAAACTTTGCCCCTTCCATCTTCAAATCCACCTGCCAGAAATCCGATTCATCTGAAAGGCGGGGAGATTTGCCCATTGTCGCAGTTGTATGACAGAGGGAATGAAGTTAAAACTAGCCTTTTTGGGAATAGTTTTGGGGGAAGAAATGTATTTCCCGGGACGCCCCTTTTTTCCTTGTATCAGGGTTAGTTGAACCCGGAATCTATTTTCCCTCGTCTGGTCGTTTTTTTGATTTAATTTGACTAAATCTCTTCGTACCGGTCAAAGACCAACGTCCCCCAAACCGTCAAGGAAGGATCCATGGAAAGTTCTTAAAGAAGACGCCCCCAAATTCGGTCCAGAAACCCCCTTTTCCAAGATCTTTGGGAAAGTCTTAAAAATTATTCTCTTTCGGGGGCCTGCCCCATTTGCCATGCCTTTCAATGAGGTAGGGCACCAGACTGCGATGCCCGGGGGGAGTTTTGGACTAGGAAGGAAAAAAATTTCACCCGGTATTTCCCTTCCCAGTTTTTTGGCAAGATCTGCTTTGTTGGTCTTCCTCATCGAAACCACCCTCGGGGGAACATTGAAGGCGGAAGCGGCCAATTTGTAGGAGGGACCTTTGCGCATATCCACCCTCACGGGGTTTTTTGACACTGCAAGCCCGTTTTTTGAAGGTTTCTTTCCTTTTCGATCTTTTTCTTCCCCTTCCTTCCAAAGGAAAGGGGGGGCACTTTCATAAAAAGAAAACGTTTTTGACTACTGTTTGGGGATTGGATCCCAGAAATTCCTCTTCTTTTCGTCCCCAAGGGCCTTTTTTTCGTGAACTGATTTAACATTCCCGACCCTTTTTTGGCAAATCCCTTCCTCGACTCTTTGACTTCTTCTGATGCCACCCGACCCCTAGTTATATTAATAGGGGGGGTTGCCACACTTTTTCCCGGTCAAATGGATCTTTTGGCCCCTTGCTCCTTTTATGATTCCTTGATGACTTTAACAAATTCTGGTCCTTTGGGCCAAATCGAGCATGTCCCAAAATTTTCAGTGTATTTTTGGACTTGGGGGTGTTTCAATTTTTGAAACGTTTTTTGCGTATTCCCGGTTATGTGGCGGGTCAGGCCCCCCGCGAATAAGGGGTCCTTTCCCGAGTGGGGTTTTAACCGGGGGACCACCCCCTTTGGGTTTTAGCCTCGCGATTGATTTCTCTGTTTGAGAAAATGATCCGTAGGAACCAAATTGAAAGTCCTTTTTGAGCCGTTTCACCCGGGGAAAACCCCCTTCCACATTTTGCTTTAAAAAATTCGTGGGGCGGCCCCCCTCCAATGGGGCGATTTCCCCAACATAGACTGGGGGTATCGTTTCTAGTTGCGGGGGCCCCCGGGCCCGGGGAAAAAGTACGGTATGACTTCAAGGGGCGGCGGTTTAAAGGTTTCATTTTTAAAATCAGCCCACCCCCCCCCCGGGCTGCCCCCAAGATCTTCAAGAGGGTGTCACTGGGATCCCGAAAGCTAATCCCGTAACGGAATGCTGCTGATTGTTCTCTTCCTGTGTCTTTGAACTTTTCATTGTACTGAGAAGAGAGGATGACACGCGATTTCAATTTTCCTGACACACAGCAGTCAGGCTTCCCCGGGGTTGCATTTTGAAAAGGGATTTTCTAGACTGCAGTAAGTGCGTGGTCTCATCATCCAAAATAGGGGAACTTGTTTTTTTATTGCAAAAAGGTTTTGGAAACTGATAGAAACAAGTGAAAAAAAGTGTTCGTTTTACCCCGGGCTGATTCCTCTTAGGACCTCTGGGATACTGCCTCCCCCGCCAAAAATCAAAAATCACGGGCGCATGGGGCATACACTTCAGGTACTTTTTAAACAGTTGTGGAGACCACCATCACTAAACCCGCTTCCCCCCTAGGCTATGAAAGCCAAGTGAGATGAAACCCACCAAGCCTTTTTAAAAAACCCTCACTCGACCAGCCCAAGGGGCGGCTCAGTCCAGAGAATCTGTTCAGCCTTGCCATATATTTCCAGGTCAGCAGTGACACAGAAATGTTCTTGCCCCCTGCCCTTTCAATTTAAACCCATTTCAGAAAGGTATAGATCGTAGAGAAGTCAGAAAGGGGGGCGGGATTAATGAATGGGAGAACCATAATTTGAGGGTTTGTGGAATTTTTCTGCGCCCAAATAGAGAATTGAATCCAAACCCCAAACCGGAATACGTGAGGGTTTTAGGGGGACTTGCACGGGGCCCTTTCCCAAAAACAAAATCTTTCAGACCCCCCAATCCCCTAGAGACTTCCCGTTTTTTGAATTCCCCTTTCACCCCATTTTTCTGGTTTTTGTATGGGGGCTGTTGTAGCGTTTGATTTTCCCCCCATCAAAGCTCTTTTGAACTAGGGTTTTTTTGGGTTTTATCTTGGAAAAGCAAGGGTTTCTTCTGGCCTAGGAAAAACCTTTTATTTCAACACCACAGCCCCTTTAATGTGCAGGTTCTTTTCCCTTTTATGGGCTGTTCTTTGATCGAAATTGTTTAATGGGCATTAACAGTGGTTTAATAAATTCTCAGGTTTTATTTGACAGAAATGTCACGGGTATTAGAACGGGCAGACTTTGGGGACAGTGGTCCAAAGCAATGGCAGGAGGAAAATTTCGCACCTAAAAATAAGGTATGCTAGTCCAAGGAAAAGGAAGGTCATTTTTCGGGTTTTTGGGGCTACCATGGTCGTGGTGCAGCTTGGGCACCCCCAAACCCAAAAGTTTTGGGGTATGGATTTTACAAAAAATTTAAAAAAACATTTTTGTGCATATTGTAAGAACCCCCCATTACAATGGGGGCCCCCGTTTAAATTCGATTTAGTTGTAGCGCGTCAAAGCTTTTTTGAAGTACAATGCAAAAGAAATCATACAAAGGATTTGGAAAAAAGTCCTTGCACTTTTTTTTTTTCCCCTATTCCCCCCTAGAATTTATAACGATCAGATTTAAATGGGAATGTCACCCCATACATTTTCCCGATGATACCAAACTGCCTAATGCAAGACAAAAAGGGGTCTTTTGAATTGACAAATCAAAAGGATTCGAGTTCACATTTACCAATTTCATTTTACATGCAAATGGGAGCCTCACAACGGGGTTCAAGGGGCCCCGGGAACTTTTAATTCCCCTGAGCAACAAGATCAGACTTCCCCGGCTGGACGATGAATGAAATCCTGTCTCCGAAAAAGCTTCTGTAATTTTCCTTTAATTCCATTTAGTACAAAGACTCGTTGGTTTTAGGGGTTTACCTCTGTGATTTTAGGACCAATTTGTTTATTCAGGACAGACAAGGTTGTGATAGAGATGGTTTTGGACAGGACAGTTTTCTTCAATCTCCTTACACAACTTTTTTTTAAAGGCACCCCGCATTGTCGATTTTTTGCCTTAGCCCTAGCACACCCGCTTTAATATTGGTAAAACGAAAAGGTAATGTGAATAGCCCAAAAGCGATGATATTTTTCCCTCCATTGCAAACAAGTCATTTTTTGACAGCATTTTGCATTTTAATCTCATAGTCGTTTTCGAATGGGGGCATCAAGTACTCTTTGGGGCCCGGGGGTGGACCCCGTCCCAGTTGAGACGTTCGATAGTTTTTCCTTTCCCGGTATTTTGATTTCCCAAAATTTTGAAAAAGCCTGATCGAAGTCAAAAATTTGGGGGTGTCATATCGCCGGAGGGCGAGAAAGTTTCCCAACCCTAGGCCCCCCTACCGTTGCGCCCTCGGGCAGCGTCCCGAACATGTCCCCGTGTTTTTTGGGCTATCTGGATATTCCTTTTTCGTATAATTTGCCCCGCCCCTTTTTGGGGGAATTTGGTAACAGATTCCTTTTTTGGATGTCGTTTTTTACTGGAAAAAAGGGCCCATTTTAGACACCCCTCTTACGAAGTTTGGCAGCTTTCAGGAAAAGGGGTTTCAACCTTCGACTCCCGGATTCTGAAAATGGGTTTTCAGCTTTTTTTTTGGAAATTTAAGTCTCGCAAAATACGCCCGCATTCGCAAAAACTAGTTCTTTCCTCTTTTGAGGGGGTTTTTCTGTTGGTTCCATCCCATCTTTAACCTGCAAGGGAAAAAAAAACCAAAATTAGAAAGTGATAAAGTAACAATGAGTTATAAAGTTTTTCGAAGGGTTTCTTTGTATAAAAAAGAAGACAGAGGACAAGCAAAAATGGGCAAAAAAATGGGTTTTAAAACCCCAATTTTTGGGGGATTTTTGGGGCCCCAAAAAACCCTTAAAGTGGGTTTTTAACCCCCTATATTTTGAGAGTTAAATTTTGGGAAAAAAGGGAAATTTAAAGTGAGTTACCAAGTTTTAAAACTTTGTAAGGCCAAAATAACAAATTTTTAAAAATATTCAAAAAAAAATTTTAATTTTTTTAGGGGAAATGTGTTAAAAGGGGGTTAAAAGGCAATATTTGAAATTTGAATCTGACTGTTAAAAAAATAGTTTTTTACAAAAATGGGAAAACCCCCCAACAAATCCAAAAGATTAAATTTAAATTTTCTTGTTTTAAAGGTGGAAGGGCCCCGGGGGGGGTCAAGCTAAATTTTTTGGGTCTTTTCCGCCCCCAACCCCATAACCCCTTTGGGTCAGCCCCCAAAGACGCGGCACAAGCTTTGTTTGGTGTCGTGTCGTTTTAGCAGCGGGGAGGGGCCGGGGGAAACCGCGCAACACCGTGTTATTTTTTCTAAAGTAATGAATGGCCATCTGCCACCCCCTTGGCGTTTTTATACTTGAGCGAGGAAAAGGTTGATGTTTCGTGGATATTGGTTGCGGTATAGATCCCTGATCATTTTTGTTTCGAGTTTTTGGGCATCGATAGCCAGCGGGGAAACATAGGGATTTCCCCCTATAATACATTTGTATTCTCGCTGGCATGTTTTTAAAAACGTTTTTATGCATGTTGTAGAAAATTTCCATGAGAGAGTTGCCAACGGGTCGCCAGGCTTGTTTTTCCTAAATCCCGGCTGTTTTTTTTGTCCCCCAAAAAAACCCCGGGGTTAGTACCACCGCCCTCCTGGTCCTTCCCCCTTCCAACTCTTTTTCCCCCTAACACTTCCTACTGACCACTTTTTCCCCTTAGACCAAAAAATTTTTTCCTTTTTCCCTTTCTCCCCCTTAACCCTGTTCCTTATGACCTTTTTATGTCTTCTCGTCATTTATTTTCCGTTCTCAAAAAATCTTCCATTCTTTTATGATCGCTTTGCATGCCCAGAATTACCATACCTATTTTTTCTCCCCTTTGCCTGCATGTTCTTTACCGCTGACTTAACAATCCTCATTCCTGCTGCTTGCGCTTTCCCCCCTTTGTCTGCAGGGCCTCTGTTTTGGCTCTCCTGTCCATTTTCCGTCTCCATGACCAATACATCCCCGGGGTTTTCCTGACGCCCCGGGCCCTAGGGGCCTAACCCCGCCTCACCATTCCTCCCTGCAAAACGCTTTTGCCACATCTCGCCTCTGCCCCGTCAGGGTGGCTCGGTTTTTAAGTTTGTGGCTCGCGTGCAGGTCCCTGCTTTCGGAGGGGTTCGAGCCCCCGGTTCGCCCTGGCGGGGTGGCGCTTTGTATTCAAAAAATTGTCTTTTGGTACTTACAAA
>JACEEZ010006781.1:20000-32500 GCA_016584305.1 Chionoecetes opilio
TCGTGGAGCAGGTCGACGATGAGGAAAGTGATGACGACGACGACGACGACAAGGACCCACCCCCTCCACAGGCCGGCGTCGAACGCCACGCAACCACAACCGCAAAAAAAGGCGCCGGAAGAGCACCAACAAATTATCCTGACGGAGGAGACTGAGCGTATGCTGAGAGAGTGGCTGGAGTTCGAGGTGCCTTATCTATATGATAAGGCACAGCCCAGAAGGAACACATAGAACATGTTTGGGCGGAGAAGGCAGCCAGCATGGAACCCCCCATCACAACCTTGGACTTGAAGACGTGGTTCACCTCTCTCCGCTCCAGGCTCGGCAGGCTCACCAACCTGAAGAGTGGTGATGGGGCCAAAAGGTTGACGGAGAGGGAGAACTGGATAATGAACATGTTCCAGTTCCTGAAGCCACACATCGTGCGGCAAAAGAAGCCCCGGACACTTGGTATGCCTCAGGTACGTTTATATTTTTATGTTTTCCAACCCTTTCACTATTAAATCGACAAACCCCATCAATATTTTCCCCGGCGAGCGATAGCAAGCCAAAGTTTGGCGTCCTCAGGACAGTGACAGGTTTTGTCTTTTTCTGAATTATTTTGCCTATAATGATGCCATTATTTTTTCAATTTATCTTGTTCACTTAAATTTATAATTACCTAATATTTTTGTTAATGAAACACATAATAACACAAACCCGTTGATTCTTTTATTTAGGGTTACAAGGATGAATAATTATGTTGAAGGGTATTCTATGGTAATGGTATTATGTTTAAATTTTTCAATGGCCACCCCACACTGTCCTCTTGCTCCTTTCCTTCTTCTCTTTTTCCCTCTTGATGGATGAAGTTTGCTATTGCAAGTATTTTCTAAGATTTCTATGAAAGGAAAGGATCCACTTCATTAGCCGCGTGTTATGCCTGTCCCAGCTATGGGTTAAATAGTGGGCAGCCTGGGTTAATCCCTACGGGGGGTTTCTGCGTCCCTGGCCACGGTGAGCCGTAAGGCCAATCCCTGACATAGTTGGTTGGGGGGGGGGGGGGGTTTGCAACCCCTTTCCCCTGTAAAATTAAACTAGCCACAACGTTTTAAAGAGGTAGGGGCCCGGGGGCGCGGTATTCGCGCCCCCGACCCGGTTTTGCCGGGGGCCCGACATGCAAACCCCTCCTATGCCGACGCAGGGGAGGGGTTTGCCTTTTACGAGGGGCGGGGCAAAGCCCTGGGGAAATCCCGCACTCCTAAATCAAGTGGTAGGGCCCCCTACCCCAACTTTTTCTTATGGGGTGGCCGGGGCGGTGCAGAGGCGGCGCCTGCCCGTCGAATCCACTCCTGGGATAAACCTGCGGAGGGTTCTTCGTGGGGGCTCGTGGAACGTTCTGAGCCTCTCAGACGATCATCGACTACCTCTCCTATCGGGCGAGCTCAGTAGGCTGGGGGTGGATATAGTGGGACCCCTCTGAGACGGGGAGGCCTGGCAGTGGCGAGACTAGCAGTGGGGGTTACACCTACTACGGGTCCGGCATGAGCAAGGGTCACCGTGTACGGGGAGTAGCTATGGGCATCTCCAGCAAACTGCAGCCGTCATTTTGTTGAGGTTACTCCGGTTTTGATGAGCGTATAATGCGGGTGAGGATGAAACACACTCTGGGTTTCATGTCTCTTGTTGCGTGTACGCTCCTACCGAGATGCGTAAAACTAAAGAGAAGGAGATGTTCTACGCCAAACTCGACTCTGTTTTAGACCAGTGTCCTCCTCGGAACACCCCATTGTCTTGGGCGACTTCAATGCTACTACTGGCACTGTGAGAGATGGTACGAGTTGTGTGTTGGTCCCCCATGGCTCCGGTACCAGAAACACCAACAGTTCTCTGCTTCTGAACTTTGCAAGGTCCAGAAGGTTGAGAATTGCAGGTTCTTGGTATCAAGACCAGAGCTGCACCGCTGGACATGGTATAGTAATGCCGGAGGGGTAGCTAAGGAGATCGACCACATCCTCGTTAGCACTCGTTGGAGGATCCTCCAGAACTGCAGGGTTACCGGAGTGCTGAGTTTCTTTGGAACAGATCACAGACTTGTTGTTGCTACACTTAAGCTTCATGTCAAGTCCAGAGAATCTCAAGAGGTAACCATACTGTGTTTCATCTTGAGAAACTGAAGGACTTGACATGTGCTCATGAGTATGCGGTGGCAGTCTAAAATCGGTTTGATGTGCTCGGTGCTCTCTGGGATCCTGTAGACTGTGGGATACCTTCAAACGTGAAACTCTACAGGCTACAAGGAGTGTTTTTGGGAGCGCCCGAGGTAAAGGGCGTGGTTTTTGTCTCGACGGAGACGCTGGAGAAAATCGGGGAAAAGTCGCGCTCCAGGCTGGCTGGAACCGGGACCAGCACAGGGCTCTGTCACGCCGGACTAGAACCCTCCTGAGGAGAGCCAGGAGAGGTATGTCAGGAGTCTCGCTGAGGATGTCGAGGGTCATTTGAACGCCAATGACCTCCGACCCGCCTACCGACCCTGAAGAATTTCCTTTCCAAGTCTCCTTCTCGGGCGAGTGCTATTCGAACAGCATATGGCGCCTCGTGTCGGACATGGATGGCAGATGGCTCGTTTGGGGTGAGTACTTTGGGCAGTTGTTTTACGGTGGACCCTCCAACTGAGCAGCTTCACACCACTGGGTTACGGGCAGTGGGTGCCGATCCTCCCATTGACGAAAACCGCACCCTCTCATGACGAGGTCAGAGAGGCTGTAGCAAAGTTGAAGGGTGGAAAGGCAGCTGGTGTTTTTTAAATATCAGTGCGGAGCTCCTCAAAGCTGGGGGTGAGGCCATGATCCGCGGGTTGCATGCTGTCCTGACTGCCGTGTGGCAAATCAGGTACCATTCCTCCTGACTGGGAAAAGGGGGGTGGTCGTCCCTATCTGGAAAGGGAAAGGGGACCGTCAGGACTGCAACAATTACCGCGGTATTACACTGCTCAGCGTACCAGGCAAGGTCCTTGCCCCTCTATTGCTGACACGAATTCGCAGTCATCTGGGTTTAAGCATCAGAGACCTCAGCAGTCTGGGTTCACGCCTGGGAAGTCAACAAAGGACCGTATCCTAGCGCTTCGTTTTCCTGTGGAACGCCGAACGTGAGTTTCGACAGGGGATGCTTGCAGCCTATGTTGATCTCAAGAAGGCGTTTGACTCGTGCATCGTGAGTCACTCTGGGATCTTCTGCGACTTCGAGGGATTCCTGCAAGGACTATTGGTTTGATAACTGGTCTGTATTCTGGGACTGAGAGTGCTGTGAAGTGTGGGGCAGGTGTATCCAGCTTCTTTCCTGTGAATACAGGAGTGAGGCAAGGGTGCGTTCCTTGCCCCATCACTTTTCAAACGCTTGTATGGACTGGGTATTGGACAAAGGGTTTTAGATCAAAGTGATTGTGGAGGATCCGTCGGCAACACCAAGATCACTGATCTTGTTTTTTTCCGATGATCAGCCGGCGGGTCCGTCCCAAAAAGCCTTACGGCGGATTGGCATAGCCCACGGTGTTATGGACTCGCTCAGCGGGAGTATTTGGCGTTGTCGGTACTTGTGCAGGGCGACAAAGATCCGGATCTTCAAGTCGCTTGTGATCCCTGTCTTACTCTATGGTTGTGAGACATGGACACTAAATAGTGACTTAAGGACGTATCAATGCTTTGGTAAAAATGTCTTCGCAGAATCATGGGTATCGCTTTGGGTGATTACGTGTCAAATCAGCGATTGCACTGTGAGACTGAATCGAGGCCCTTTACCTGCATAGTCCGTCAGCGCCAACTTCGGCTATATGGGCATTGGCACGCTACCCTGAACCGATCCTTCCCATCGGGTTGTATCTGTAAAAAGACAATCCGGCGTGGAGGAGGGCCCAAGGGGGCGCCCACAAGGCTCGTGGCTGGGGCAAATTGATGTTTCTTGTCGAGAGCTGCTTGGTATGGGGAAAAGGAGCTTGCATGGGAACTCGCGCGGGTTGACCCCGGGAGTGGTGTCGTAGGGTGGGCGAGGCGACGCGCCCCCCGGCGTATGCCCCCAATGATTGATTGATTGATATGCCTGTTCTCCGGTTTGATTAGGGAGTTCACAAAATTGAGCTCCTCCAGGATGAATTCCGCGATGTTGTTCATGGTGCCGAGGAAGGAGTGGGAATGGGAAAGGTGTGGCCAGTCCTGCCCTTTTGTAATTCCCAGATTCCAACCCAGACCTACGTGGTTGACAAGACTGTCTTTGTCTGTGTTTTGGACAGACGGGTGTGCCTACGATTGTCCGGAACCGGTCCAGGTAGTCCTAAACAATCCCAAGACGTACGGCCTCAGCTACGCAGGTCTTGTGGGGGCGTGGCATGGGCGTGGCCTGTGTTCCCGCAAATCGGGCAGCCCATGCGGACGAACGGGGACATGCTTACGCAAGTCGCAAACACGTACGTACAGTGGCGTACCCAGAAAATTGAAAAGGGGGGGGCCAAAAACTAAAATAATAATATTTTATATATTATATATATATATATATAATATTATATATTATATATATATATATATATATATATATATATACTATATATATCATAGACCACTGTAGATATAATGGTCTGTGATATATATATATTTATTTATTTATAATAAATATATTTTATTATTTATTTTTTGCAAAGGGGGGGGCATGGCCGCATGCCCCCCCCCTCAGGTACGCCACTGCGTACGTAGTTCAATACGACTACATTACGACTGACGTAACACTGGCCCCGTCACGGTACGTCTGTCGGGAAGGGCAATAGTCGTTGGTTATACGGGCGTTCACGGCCGGACTAGGCCCGTCAGAACACAAAATTGATGATTACGCCTGACGGGAGCTGTCGGGAGCAATATACGGGAATGTGTGACCCCAGCATAAGTCTCTAACAGCAGAGTTTTACTGGTAAATGACCGCTGCACAGCTTCGAGTGACTGTTTTTCTCCGACCTTCCACGGCTCCACAACTGACAGCAATGCTCTAACAAAGACACGACGAGTGACTTGTACAACACACACACACACACACCACGCACACACACACACACACACACCACACACACACACACACACACACACACACACACACCACACACACACACACACACACACACACACACCACACACACACACCACACCACACACACACACACACACAACACACACACACACACACACACCACACACACACACACACACACACACACACACACACACCACACACACACACACACACACCACACACACACACACCACACACACAACACACACACACACACACACACACACACACACACACACACACACACATGAACGCACACGCAGACACACACACACTTCATTCTCGCCCCTTCAGATATGCACACTGTCTGCGCATCATTCTTCTGCACTTCACAAAGCACCACGACACTCTTCCAGGACACTGTACGTCAATACATGCACAAACCTCGACCCAGACATCAATTGGCCGTTAATAAGAACCCTGCAGCTGGGCGTCTATCTCTCTATCTAGATCGGTGAGTGAAAATAAACAAGCTCTCTTCACCGGAGGCTCACCTGACCGTATCTAAACTACGTTGTAATTAAACCTCCCAAGAAGACGTCGGCGGGGGCGTCGCTGCGAAGGGTCAACACTGATGGAGGCCTGACGTGCCCCGCCCTGCCCCGCCCCGACACTGCAGGTGATCTCCGGCTAAGACACCGAATTTTCTTAAATACATTGCAATAAAGTTATCTCTGAAATTGGCGACTGGAAAAAGATAATTTTTTGAGATTGTATCAGCTAGCTCAGTCGATTGCTTTAAGAGATTACGGTTAAAGGAAAAAAATGTCAGTGTTTCTCTTCTGTTTTCATGGTGTGTGAATTATCAAGCTAACATTATGCAGCTGGACATAGCGGGATACGTGGGAGATGGATGATCTCTTTTAAGGTTCACTTTATCATAAAAGTCATATCTGGCGATAAGATAAAAACAATATTGGGTTACGTGTGTATTTGCTTTGCCATTTTTTTATGTTCGAATCCATAGCGCCATTATACTTCTTCATCAGGGGATCCAATGGTTGGCCCTCGCCCGTGGTGGCGCTGCACAGGTAAGGTGTTTATGGTAACACCTGTGATGATCAGAGGCTCATGCCGCTTCCCGGTGTCCCTTAATGTACTTACCGTTGATGGTACAGATGATGGGCAACATTTGGGTAGTCAATGGTCACTCAAAGATTGCAGAAAGAGTTCGTTCAAGCGGGACTCGAACTAAGGACTTTGAGTTCACCACTTCCAGGCGAAAACCACTTAGCTTCCGCCTTCCTTGTTTGATTACATGTAAAAGGTCTATGTGTTTTTCATTTTATTTCGTGCGTGTTTACCTGCATACTATACACTACACATCGTTAATATTCGCATCTTTAGAAGTAGTGCCACACTGAATGTTTTCCATCACATACTCACACTCACATACTAATTTACGAAACCGAGGATATATACACGAAGTGACCATTAAACCATAAACCATTAACCTGTACACACAAGAATGTAACACACTCACACACACACACACACACACACACACACACACACACACACACACACACACACACACTAGCATTATCATTAGATTTACAAGTAATGACATATGACAACTACATAAGATCCTGTCTATGCAAACCACATAGTAAAGGCAAGAACAAAACTGCAATACATGCTAATAATTTCTTCAGTGCTTTCATTCTTCAGGTAGTCAATCAACGGGAGGACTAACGCACGACTAACATGTAACACAAGTATTCCCCCTTGATTTATGATCGGGCATTGCTGTCTTCTTTGAGGCCGTGAGCGCAGCCTGCCGTCCATCTATCATGGCTTGGATCTCCTTCCCTGTCCCCTCCTTCCCCTCTCTTCTGTCGGCACCTGTCATGCCTTGTCAGCGCCACCTCCTTCTCTTTGCTGATGTTGAAGCCACTCCCTCTTCCTTCATGTTCTGTTCATTCCCACCTCCTCTTCCTTTGTTTTCCCTTCTTCTTCGGTGTCGTCCTCTTTGTCCTCGTCCTCTTCCTCCTCCTCCTCCTTGCTCTCCTCCTTCTTTTTCCTTTTCCCTCTTACCCCCATACTGCCCACCTGTTATAATTTTTAAATTTTTTTCTGTGTGTACGTGTGTGTGTTTTATGTGTGTGTGGGGTGTGTGTGTTTTGTGTTGTGTGGAGAGAGAAAAAGAGAAGAAAGAGAAGGGGGAGAGAGAAGAGAGAGAGAGAGAGAGAGAGAGAGAGGAGGGGAGAAAAGGGGAGGAGGAGAGAGAGAAAAAGGAGAAAAAAAAAAAAAAAAAAAAAAAAAAAAAGGGAGAGAGGGAAGGGGGGGAAAAAGGAAAAAAAGAGGAGAAGGAGGAGAGGGGGGAGGAGGAGGGAGAGAGAGAGAGAGGAGGGCGGAGAGAGCGGCAAAACGGCGGAAGAGGAGAAGAAAGAGAAGAGCAGCGAGAGAGACAGAGCGAGACAGACAGAGCAAGCAGAACAGAGAAAAGAAGAGACAGGGGGGGCGAGACAAGGACAAAAAACAACAAAAGGAAGAACAGGGCCAGAAAAAAGGAAACAAAATTAACAAAACCAAAATTTATAAAAAAAGGAAGAGAAAAGGGAAAAAAGGAAAAAAAAAAAAAAAGAAAAGGGGGGAGAGAGGGAGGAGAGAGAAGAGAGAGAGAGAGAGAGAGAGAGAGAGAGAGAGAGGGGAGGAGAAGAGAGAGAGAGGGGAAGAGGAGAGAGAAAAGAGGAAGAGGAGGAGGGGGGGAGAAAAGAGGAGGAGAGAGAAAGGAAGAGGGAGGAAGGAAAAGAGAAAAGAAAGAAAACCCGAAGTTTGGGGTAAAAACTAAATAAAACAAACCACGGGGCCTGTCTGTAGGTAAAAAAGCAGTGATAGGGCGTCCTGCTGCGCCTAAACACGTTCTCCTTTCAAGGTATAAAGGAGCGTGAAGGTTCAGCTTGAGGGGTGTCCGGCGTTCAATCATGGGCTGGCCGATATTTTGATGGTTTTTTATTCATTAATTAAATTTTCTGAGTTTTTTAAAGGGGCATTTGACTGGTCCGGGGGGGCATGAGCAAAAATGACCTGTGTGTGGGGGTGTGTGGTGTGTTGTGTGGTTGTGTGTGTTGTTGTTTGTGGTGTTGGTGTGGTGTGGGGGGGTGTGTGTGTGTGTGTGTGTGGTGTGTGTGTTTGTGTGTGGGGGGTGTGTGTGTGTGTTGTGTGTGTGTGTGGTGTGTTGTGTGTGTGTGTGTGTGTGTGTGGTGTGTGTGTGTGTGTGTGGTGTGTGTGTGTGTGTTTGTGTGTGTGTGTGTGTGTGTGTGTGTGTGGTGTGGTGTGTGTGGTGTGTGTGTGGTGTGTGTGTGTGTGTGTGTGTTGTGTGTGTGTGGTGTGTGTGTGGTTTTTTTGTGGGTGTGGTGTGGTGTGGGTGTTGTGTGGTGTGTGTGTGTGTGTGTGTGGTGTGGTGTGTGGTTGGTGTGTGTGTGTGTGTGGTGTGTGTGTGTGTGTGTGTGTGTTTTGTGTGGTGTGTGTGTGTGTGTGTGTGGGGTGTGTGTGTGTGTGTGTGGGGGTTGTGTTTGTGTGTGTGTGTGTGGTGTGTGTGTGTGTGTGTTGTGTGTGCGTCGTGCGTGCTTTCTTTTAAAAAATTTCGTTTTAAATTTCCCCTTTCCGGCCTTCCTATGGGGGAAAGTTGAAAAAAAAATTGTCTGGCAACTCCCTCCCCGGGCCTGACTTTCCCGCTTGCAGTTTTTCAAAACATTATCATCAATCGTCATGCTAGGGCAATTGCATCTTATCGTCAGTCCCGGTGTCGTTTGGGGAAGTGTCTGTTTATAGGGAAAGTCTGTTTGCTACAAAGGAAAGAAAAAGGGAGTTTTTAGGGGAAAAACTACTAATTTTTACAGGATTTTCTTGAAAAAAACCTATTGGTTTCCCCACCAAAAAAAAATTACTATAATTAAAGTAAAACTAAACTAACCAACTTAACCTAACCGAACTTAAAAGTTTTTCTAACCTTACCTAAAATAGGGCGGTCTGCCGAAAAGGGGGAAACGCGTGGGGAAATGCCGCCTGGACTGCCTTTTTGATCAAGTCAAAATTTATTAATTACTCCCCTCAAATCCCCTTTTTCTTTTTTGGCCTTTATTTAGTAAACAGACATTCCCCCATAAACGACAAATTGCCCACACGACACCGGCTTGATTCCCCAAAACGTCACCAAAAAAATTTTGGGGGGTTTTTTCGCTCAGTTTTTATATGGGGCCGAGCCCGTTTTACTGCAGACCCAGATCCCCCCCGTATTTACAGCTTATTAAGATCGGTTTTAGTTCAAAAGAAATTGTGAGAGAGTCTGTGTTACTCAACGAAAGGTTGAGCGGTGGGTAAAAAAATCGCGAGACTTTACGGATGTAACGAGACACGCTCCTTACACACACTGTACCCAGTAACTGTGGGTTTATTGACTTAAATTATCTTGCTGTGTTGGTAGGAGATTTCACTAGCTGTCTTTTGATAATATTCAAAGTTTTCTTTGAAACCTTTTTCTTGCGTCCAGGACGAGAAAAGTGCGTTAGACTTTCAGCCGTTGGTGAGTCTCGTGATTTTTTAACCCACCGCTTAACCTTTCGTTGAGTAACACAGTCTCCCTCGCAATTTCTTTTGAACTAAACCCGATCTTATATAAGCTGTGAATACGGGTGATCTGGTCTGCAGTCAACTGTGGCTCAGGCCCCATATCCAACTGAGCGAAAACACTTAACCGAAATGTTTTGGTGACGTTTTGGGGTTATCATGCCGGGACTGACGATAAGATGCAATATGTCCTGGTCACTGACGATTAGAGAGAACTGCAACTCCGAAATGCCAGTGGTCGCTGGTAGTTTTAACTCACAATTTGGTGAAAAGTTGGTCAACTTGAAAGAAAAATATGGGCTTATTCCACTGCACTTAAAACACAAAAGTATAATTTTAAGAACGATTTTCTTCTATATGTATATTGTATAGAAGCCTGAGTCTGTAAAACATGCATTTAACCAAATAACCAAGTAGGTTATAGTTGAGGAGGCGAGGTAAATGTTACTCTATGATATTATATAGTCAATAACGTATGTTTAGAAGTTATCTATACCTAGGCAGTCATATTTTCCTGTTATTATTGTGTATCAATCAGATAGAAAGCCTGGAAGTGCAATGAGTCGAACGCGTGAAGTAGCAATGTTTTGATTCAATCGCCCGCCACAATCTCCCCGCCCACCACTCCCCGCCGCGGCACGTCGCCTCCACAATTATAACCTACATTGTCGCAGCAACAAGCCGATTTCGGCATTCTTTATTCTTCGTTTTTCCAAGGCATTGCTTATTGTATTTTGACAAGCGTTTGCCAGACGCAGCAGTACTGTCTTAGAAAACAGTGTGAACATCACCCAAATTTTACATGCCACAATATACATGTAAAAAATATATTAAGCTTTGCTACTCGAGGCGAGTAATTTGCATTAAATTGCTATTATAGAACGTTCCATCGTAATGAATGTCATCCATATAATTAGTAGAACAACAGAAGAACTATATTTTTTGGTATTCAGATGCGGTGCATCAATGTTTATCGCGAAATTAATTTATGAAAAATATTAGTCGCGGAGCCAAAACACAGTAGACCAACCTTTGAGTTAAAACTGCCAGCGACCACTGGCATTTCTCGAGTTTCAGTTCTCTCTAATTGATGACTAATGATTTGAAAAACTGCAAGCAGGAAGTCAAGGCCGTGAGTGTGTTGCCAGACACCTTTTTTTTCAATCATTCCCCATAGGAAGCGCCGGGAGGGAATTAAACGAAATTTGTCATGGAGCGTGACAGATGCAAGACACCGCCAACTTCTTTGTCTTCCACTGTAGAGCATGCACCACACAGTCGGGACCCCCCTCGCGCCCCTTCACGACTCCCACGACCCGACGATGAATGTCGGGGCCTGACGCCAACCCACATGACGACCTGTGCCGACCACTGCATGACTCAGCAAGTCGTGACTGGTCGCCGGCGAGAGTCGTGAAGATGTGAACGTGTCATGGGAACGGGAAGAAGCGAGGGATTCATCTACTCTAAATACTGATAGATTTTATTGTTGTTGCAGAGAGAGGGAGAGAGCGAGACGCTGAGACAATCTTAAACAATACAGAAGTTTAATTCAATTCACAAATGTCTCATATTCGTCGTTTTTTTCTTTTAACACTTTAATCAATAGCAATAAACAAGATGACTTGGTGCCAGAAACCATCCTATCTTCCAAGGGCGGCCACATATGGTGTGTGTGCCTATCGATGCGTGTCATCTTGGGTCGCGGGGGGGAGTGGCATACCTGCCGTGTTCCTGTTCATTACTTTGTCAACCCTGGTCTGGGGATAATTGAAACTGGAACACGCTTTTCCCAGCCTATTGGCGTATGTGTCAAGCTTACGTGATTGCAGAATCCCAGCGTACATGCACTTTAGGGTTCACACACACACACACACACACACACACACACACACACACACACACACACACACACACGCACGCACGCACGCACGCACGCACGCACGCACGCACGCACGCACGCACGCACGCACGCACGCACGCACGCACGCACGCACGCACGCACGCACGCACGCACGCACGCACGCACGCACGCACGCACGCACGCACGCACGCACGCACGCCACGCACGCACGCACGCACGCACGCACGCACGCACCCGCACACGCACGCACGCACGCACGCACGCACGCACGCACGCACGCACGCACGCACGCACGCACGTCCGTGTGGCTCAGTTGGTTAGGGCACCCGGCATCATTCTGTGGTCTGGCGTTCGATTCCCGACCCCGCTCATTCCCGGGGATTTTTCCACTGTGAAAATTCGGGAGTACTGTTTTTCACGAGGAAGGGGATGGGTGTGTGTGGTGTGTGAGGTCCCAGCATTGCCCAGAGATCGGTAATAATGAGCTCCAAGGTCGCACTGTGAGGGTGAAACTAGCGATCGCGAGCCAGCTCGCGTGGACAAGCCCATGGTTGAATAACACAATTACACATACACACACACACACACACACACACACACACACACACACACACACACACACACACTAAGACAGAGACATAGCGTATAGGCACACACACACACACACACACACACACACACACACACACACCACACACACACACACACACACACACACACAGACGAAGATAGGGTCAAACTAGGGTCGCTGTATAAGGTAATGTAGTATAGGTACCCTAGGTCAAACGTATAGGCAAACATACAAACACACACACTTGCACACAAAAAAACACACACACACACACGCACATACACACAAAAACACACACACGCACATACACACCCACACACAGAGGTTGATTAGCCTCACGCCAAGAGACAAGTCAGTCAAGGTGGTAATACTCCGTGCGGCGCGTTGATGAAATGTTGATCTCCT
>JACEEZ010006781.1:40000-47500 GCA_016584305.1 Chionoecetes opilio
GAGTGAGCTCACACACGGAAGCGTGTAAAAGCTATTCTATATAATTCACTGATGTTATGTTTTTCAATATACAAAGATTGCACTGTTAAGTTGGGATTCATGCCATTTAAGTAGGTTATTCTTCTTGATGATGCAGAATACATGATGTTATTTTTAAGTGTATCCATTGCTACTGCACAGTCATCAATATTATTGCTTATAAGATCTGACACATAAGTCTTGGTATTATATCTCGTGTCCAGTACGATTCGCAAAGCAAATCCTAAAGGGTCATCATCCATCCTAGATCTCTCCGCGTACATATTCGCAAAAAACTTTCTTTGTCTACTTTTAACAAGAGCTTGTAGAGGTGGACACCCTGACTCGATGTACAAAGATCATTTCAAGTCGTACCTCGGACTCCCAGCATCTGTTTAAGTGACCAGTTATATAGTTTAACTATTGGTTTCAAATCTGCATTCAGCCACGATTCACATCCATACAAGACAGCAGATAATACTACAGCATCAAACACTCTCTTCTTTACAATGAAGGGCACGTCATTATTTTTATGCAAAAAGGAAACAAACTTATTAAAGTGAGCCATCTTATCCTGAGCGTGAGCCTTGACCGCCGACGACGCAGAGCCGTCTGTTGTGAAGGGTGAGCCGAGGTAAGTGTAGCGTTGACAGTGATTCACAACCAGTCCATCTACAATCATAGGAAGCCTATCAGCATCCGAACCACAGATAACCATGAAATTAGTCCTAGTCTTATTCACTTTCATGCCATAATTCTTACAAAACTGACATAGCAATGACAACTTCCTTATCATGTTTGCCCTACTCGTCGATAACAATACCGTATCGTCTATAAGGATCAACAAGTGTAACCATGACCAAAAAACATCTGAATCACAATTCTCCTGTACAATTTTAATTAGATCATTAACGTAGATGATAAACAGTAAACATGATGTAGGAGAACCTTGCCTTACTCCTATAGTTGTGGCAATCAATGCTGTTCCTAATATGCTGTTAGTAACATTATACATGGCAACTATTGCCCCTAACATTACTGCCCCGCAACCTAACCTCTTCAAATCAGTGAAAAGCACGCTTCTGGGTACAAGGTCATACGCCTGCGAGAAGTCTACAAATGTTATATAAAGCATTCTTTTCTTTTTCTTAGCTAGGTCTGTTAGTAGACGTAAAGTGACAATATGTTCTACGCAGCCGCGACCCTTCTGCGCTCCCGCCTGCTCTCGAAAAGGATTGAACCACTGGTTCAGTCTCGCGCACAATATCAGATCATAGAGCTTTGCGATCGAGTTCATGATACTTATTCCCCTGTAGTTTCTTGGGTCTATACGATTTCCTTTCTTAAAAATCGTCACCAATTTAGCATTAGACCACGAAACTGGATAAGAGGCAGAACTAAATACCATGTTAAATAAACCTGTGATGAAGAATATCCATTGTGCTGGGAGGCTTCGAAATATACCAGGAGGAATCCCGTCAGGGCCACAGGCTTTATTCAGCTTCATACTCTTAATCTGGGTGTTCACTTCATCATGAAATATGGGGTCGTCCAGGATAGGTATACTAACATTCGTGGAGAGATCAAATGACCTATGCAGATAATCATCAACATGTGAACTATTAGCATAAAACTCCAGAAATTCCTGGTCAGATGGAGACATTTCACCACGTACACTATCTTGCATCATTCCTTTCCAATTTATCGCCTTCCAGACCCGTGAGTTATCTTTTTCCTGCAGAAGCCTTTCCCATCTACCAACTCCAGTATCGCACCATACAGACTCACTCCTCATTCTGGCATTATCCGTACACAAACGAGCACATGTATACAATGTCTCAGACACATCATGAGCAAATACATCAACATCAGCATTACCAGCTAGCTGGTGGTGGGTTATTAGACATAACATTAACAAATGTATCAAATGTCCATATTTACAAAATTTACAGGTCTACATGTATTAACCATGGCAGCTCGAGCCAACTGACCCTGGAGTGAGACGTGACCACCTAGGTGACTAGCACGAGCAAGCAAAGAGTCAAGGGTATGTTTTGGTAACATCATATCTAAGGATATCGGAGCGTGATCTGATGGTAGCCAGTCTGTTTGATACACATCAAGTTTTTCTACATACTCGACTAGCTGGTGCGATACAATGGCGGCATCCAGCTCAGACAGCCACTGCTATACACACTATGCCCACTATACACACAATGGTCAAGTTGATAGCGTCCTGGCCTGCCAATTATGCTGCCATTTTGTGGTAGCCAGTTCGAATCCTCACTACTCCCAGGGATTTTTTACTAACAAATTCGGGCGGTTATTGTCCCCCTTGAGCAAGGGGATGGGGTGTGTGGTGTGTGAGGTCCCAGCATTGCCCAAAGATCGGTAATAATGAGGTGAAACTGGCGATTGCGAGTTCGACTCGCGTGGACGAGACCATAGGTGAATAACACACACATGCATAAACATACATACATACACATTTATCAATCTGTCAAACTCCGAGTACCATTTATCATTGAGTCATAAGAGCATTTTTGTTCCATCCCTGCTTCCCGTCACTGTGTTCCTGTTGTCCCAGATTGATTCCTGCCTCTCTGTGTGTGTGTGTGTGTGCGCGCATGCGCGTGCGTGCGTGCGCGTGCGTGCGCGTGCGCGTGCGTGCGTGCGAGTGCGTGCGTGCGTGCGTGCGTGCGTGCGTGCGCGAGCGCGCGCGTGTGCGTGTGTGTGTGTGTGTGTGTGTGTGTGTGTGTAGTGCAGAAACCCGGCCATGCAGCAGTGCCTCATTTCCCTCCTCTCCTAAAGGGAAGATCAGATTAGAGTCCTTGACAGATGGACAGGCAGGCCTCCCCCCTTTGAGCCCTTCAAGCCCTCCGCGGGGTCACCAGGTGTGGGTCACGACTGATGGGAGGGGGTGTGCAGGCCACCGCGGGGGTCACCAGATGGGGGTCACAACTGATGGGAGGGGGTGTGCAGGCCACCGCGGGGGTCACCAGGTGTGGGTCACAACTGATGGGAGGGAGTGTGCTGGCCACCGCGGGGGTCACCAGGTGTGGGTCACAACTGATGGGAGGGGGTGTGCAGGCCACCGCGGGGGTCACCAGGTGTGGGTCACAGCTGATAGGAGGGGGTGTGCAGGCCACCACGGGGGTCACCAGGTGTGGGTCACAACTGATGGGAGGGGGTGTGCAGGCTACCGCGGGGGTCACCAGGTGGGGGTCACAACTGATGGGAGGGGGTGTGTAGGCCACCGCCAGGACGCCCCTTCTTCCTGTGCTCTGTTTTGCTTGTCACAGTTTCAGTCTTGTTAGTTATGAAGTTTTGCGACGCTTAGAAAATATTATCTTATATTATCTGCCAAGTTTCCTTATCAAAAAGTTTATCATTTAATTATTTTCTATTTGCGAAGAAGTGTTTCCCCTTAACTATTCATTGGCTCTTGTGTTTGGTCAGTTGTCGCGAGTTGTAGGTTCGTGAAATTGAATAGATAAAGATCGTAGTTTGCGTCCCGGTGTGGCAAGTGATGTATATTTTTGTTACAATGGCCTCAAGGAAATCTCTCGCCCCAATTTTTATTTTTTGCAAGTATGCTAGGATGTTATATACTAATTTTGTTATGATTCTTTATTTGCACAAAAGACCAATTTAACCGAAGCTTACCGTATTATCATGTCAGTGTGAGCAGTATATTTTCATCAATATGGACGAAGGTTTATTTGATCACTCACCTCATTATCAAGTAATCGACGAGTTAGTCAACTTTCCACACAGGAAGACGAGGCGAGCGACACATTTCACATAGTACCTCAAGGGTGATTTTCCTTCTTCAAGCCAGCGTCTCCAAACCCTAGTCACCACTTCTTTTTCTGTCTTCCTTATTTGTCTCCTTTTTGTATTGCTCATTCATACAACTCTTCCTCCTCCTTCACCTCTCCTCTGCCTTCTTCTCTGAGAACGTTCAATGTTTATCGTGACACTTTTCCCGCTTTTAAGGTGTGGTGATGCAGTATAGCCTAGTGTGTGGAGTGCTCGAGTGGCGTTTGTCAAGTGCAGGAGGGCGAGGCTTGAAAGCTAAGTGTTCTCGCCAATGACACAGTTACTGGTGGGGAATACAGTCATGTTTGTGTGGGTGGCAGTAAAGGAATCCTGCTTGACACCTGGCAGGGAGACCACCATGCCTTGCCTCCACGTGCTATCTTGTTGACACGAGTTATTTGTGAGAGTCCAAATATGTGTTGTCTGTAATGATGTGTTTTATTCTGCCTCTTGGGACGCGAGTGGAAGAATTTTGATATGAGTAAGCACAGAAATAGCATTAAAAATATAAGTTATGAAGTTGAATTGTAAATTAGGAGAAAAAGATCAATATTGTTTTGAGTAAGTTAAAATCAAAGACACCATATATCATACATAGTCATGACTGGGAGTTGATGCTAAAAAACTCATGTTTAATTTAATGCTCTTGTCTAACATTCCCATTGAAATATAACAACCTTCCCCCATGATATTCCATAACCTCACTGTAAAAATGCTATACAATTTTTTTATGGTCCGGAAATGTTAAAAGGAAATCTGTATGTCTTTCAGAAACGATGATAGCATCGTACGCCACGTTGGGTCGAGGCGGTGCGTTAAGACATCGCCAGGCGACGATAAGGTAAGGCAAACTGACACAGACACCAAGACAAACAGACGGGCGAGCAGCATATTCCCGTTTTCTGGAAGAGTATGTGGGGTTTACTCCTGAACACGTCAGGTTAGGTTACGTTAGGTTACGGATAGGGTAGGTTAAGTTTTCCTAGTCTTACTACTGTCATGTAATTTTGCGTGGGAATCACAATGAGGGTATTTGCGAGAAAATCCTATGGTTAGTTTCGAAGCTATAGCCAAGCGTCTTCACTCGGAAACCACATACTCACTCACAGAGAAAGCGAATATGTGGGCGGGCAGGTAGGGCGGTGGTCAGGCTCCGTCACAGGCACGAAAGCTCTTGCTACGCCGCTGAGGTGAACTTATGTACTAGCTAAACCACCTAAACTAAACCACCTGGCAGGGGAGAGGCTATTTTGGCTCTCGGCTGACAAACACACTTGACTTATATGCACCAGCGATGGTACTCTGTGCTAAATAAGTGGTTTTATCACTTCAAATAACACTGGAGGCTTAAACAAAGAGATTTCCAATAGCGTTAGCCTCCATATATACCGTTTTTTTCACAACTGTAATTATATCCTCGGAAAGATGTATATTGATCTGTTGTAAATTTACGTAGGTCCGGGTGGCATATGAACAATACGCTCGCCTTTTCGGCAGGCCCCTCCAGCCTCCCGCATTGGCGCCTCCTTCAGCCGCTTGGCTCCGCCCACTCTTGAGTTTGAGCCTGAGTTGGGAGTCACCCAGCGGATGCTATCGGTAAAGCCTTTGGTCTGGCGTTCTCATTTATGGCGTTCAGGCGTTTCATCCTTCCTCTCTCTGCATCACATTCATTACATCACTCATCATTGATTCATCACATTCATCACTGAGGGGCCCCCTGCCTCTCAGTATCTCTCATACGTGCTCTCCGAGGATTCTTTAACACTCAACTTGGTGGAAAGATACTATATATGAGTCTGGCGAGCAGATATATCGGTGAAGCCTTTGGTCTGGCGTTCAGGAGTTTCATTTTCCCCTCCTTCCTCTCTGCATAACATTCATACGGTGTTCCCCATCACTGAGGGGCCCTTGCCTCTCATTCTCTCATACGTGCTCTTCAAGGATTCTTTTACACTCAACTTGGTGGAAAGATACCATATTTGAGTCCGGCGAGAAGATATGCGAGCAGATACTGCTGTGATTGAGATAGATATGTTTGAGTGTTGCCACGCGATATTCCATAGGCTACATTTCCGTGTTTGCAATAATAAATGTTTATTATTGAGCTAGCATCCTGTTCTTGTGGAAATTATATGATAGACTGGCTGAGATGAATATGTTGGGTGTCTTAATCGGCGCTGGTGAGCGCTAATTGGCTAAAAAAATAAGCTGGATTCTAAACAACCTTTCTACCAATTTTTCAGACTCCAACCAAATTGCAGTACGCACGATATCCTTCTACAATTAGAGAACAACCCTCAGATGTTTATAATTTTTAAGCATAGACACGTCACCTAAAGGCCCGTCCACACTGGGCATTACGATGCACATTATATTGCGCATTATAATGCTGAAACTCGATTTTCGTGTTTAGTGATGTGAGAGAGTGATGCTGGGGGCAAATCTAGCGCGGGGCATTTCTGCAACGTAATGCGCGCATCATAGCCGTCAGCTGTCGTGCCTGCCGTTTCTTTTTTACTATCAAAGGCTTATTACTATTATTTACGCGAATTTTTCTTACTATTTAAGGATCATAATTATTATTACAAGGATCTTTCTTTGTATGAGAGGCTTTATTATCATTATCTGGCTCTCTCTGGTACAAGTCAGCCAATTGTTATGATTCAGTAAAGAAGTAATGCACGACATCACGACATCACGACAACACTAGTGTGGACATACACTCGTTCTGCATCACATCCCGCAGCGCATAATGCGCATTATAATGCGCATCGTAATGGCTAGTGTGGACGTAGCTTAAGTAGCCTCCAAGGATAATAAAATATATTATCTTTCGTAGTCTCTTGTACCTAGAGGGAGCTTTCGACTCTACTTTTATATAATATATATATATATATATATATATATATATATATATATATATATATATATATATATATATATATATATATATATATATATATAATATATATATTATATATATATATATATTATATTATATATATATATATATAATATAATATATATATATATATATATATATATAATATATATATTATATATATATATATATATATATATATATTCCTAATATATACATCTATCCAGTATTCAAGTATGATTTTTAGAAACTGATCCTCCAGCAAGCCATCTGACATATTTGCAGCAAGACTATGTTGAGACACAGCGGTGGTGTGTGTGTGTGTGTGAGATGGTGAGTGGAGTGTTGAAGGGCAGTGAGGGAGTGTTTAAAAAGTGTATTTGGTTGATGACAAAATGTTCTGCTACAAGAATGATTGCTGTTTGGTGGAGCTTCCACTGGGTGGTGGTGGTAAGAAGAAAGGGGAGGTTAAATTAGAACATAAGGAAGCTACAAGAGACCGTGAGACCTACACGAGGTAGTTCCTGTTACTTAACATTACCTACATCCACCTTTCATCCCCATCCATGAAATTGTCAAGCCTCCCTTTAAAACTCCCTATTGACTCAGCACTGACTACCCCATGACTAATGTATAATGGCTGCACTGGTGTATTCTGTGGCGAGTAGGGAAAGGAAAATGGCCTTCCTCTGGTCACAACAACCAACTTTGGTCCATGGAGCAGAAAGATCTATAGATACATAGTCTACATAGGTGTATAGTTGAATATCTACCACCCT
>JACEEZ010006781.1:52500-114113 GCA_016584305.1 Chionoecetes opilio
CTAAAAATTGGTTAAACAGTATTTTAAGGGGTTTGACAAATATTTTTTTGTTTTTTTTCATTTCACTGATAGTCTCGATGTGCTCTTTTTTTTTTTTAGGGAATGATTTTTTGAGTGAGTATTTTTTAGTTTATGGGGATTTACCCAAGATTGGGTTGTTTTTCCCCGGAGATAAGAATTGGGGAGATGTTTTGTGGGAGGCAGCTAGTTGCAAGCTTTTGGGGTATTGGGAAAAATATTATTGAAGCACATGAAATTCGGGGAGTAATGAAAATTTTGTTATTGATATTTATGGAGTTGATTGTTGTTTTGGGGTTTTTTTTGGATTTTTTTTGTTATTTATTGTTTCCCCAAACTCTTTGTGTTTTGTCGAAACTTGCGAATTGAAGTAATATTTGGTTACTTTCTTTAATTTTGGTTAGTAAGATACTTTCGGTATTTTTTTTATTTATCAAAAAATTTTTCATCCCAACTTATATGGTTTGTACAAGGTGAATTTGTGTTGTATAATTTTTTATTCCTTGCGTTTTCCCTGGTTTTTGGGTTTTTTGTTGAAATTAGTTTAGTTTAGTCTCTCTCTCTTTCCTCTCTCTCCCCTCTCTCTCTCCTCTCTCCTCTCTCTCTCTCTCTCTCCTTCCTTCTCTCTCTCTCTCTCTCTCTCTCTCTCTCTCTCTCCTCTCTTTCCCCTTCTTCCTCTCTCTCTCCTTCTCTCTCTCTCTTCTCTCTCCTCTTCCTTCTTCCTCTCTCTCTCCTCTCTCTCTCTTCTTATCTCTCCCTTTTTCCCTTTTTCTCTCCTCTCTCTCTCTCCTCTCCTTCCTTTTTCCCCCCCCACCCATCCTTTCCCCCCGCCTTTCCCCTTCCACCCCTCCCTCCCCCCCCCTCCCCTTTTTCTCTTTACATTTTATACCCCTTCCAAACGCTCCTCCCTTTACTTTTCCTCTCCATTTTTTAACCGCCCCCCACCCACAGCCTTTTTCTTTCTTTCCCCCATTCCCCCCCTCCCCCCCTTCCCCCTTCCTCGCTTTACCCTTTTTCCTTCTCACCTTGTTACCGCCCCCCCCAAACTCCCCGCCTTTTTTTTTTTTTTTTCTGGGCTTACCTTTTCCCCTTTTTCCTCCTTTTCCTCCCCCCTTTCTTTTCCCCTTCCCCTTTTCTCTCTTCCTTTTTTTCTCCCTCTCTCTCCCTCTTTTTTTCTTCTCTTCCTTCTCTCTCGCTCTCCCCTCTCCTTTTCCTTCTCCCCCTCTCGTCCTCTTCTCTCTCGTCTCTTCTCTCCTCTCTCTCTCTCTCTTCCCTTTTCCTCTCCTTTTCTCTCTCTCTCTCCTCCTCTCCCCCTCTCTCTCTTCCTCCCTCTTCTCTCCTCTCTTCTCTCCTCTCTTCTCCTCTCTCTCTTCTCTCTCCTCTCTCTCTCTCTCTCTCTCTTTCCGGGGCGTCAAAAACCCGGCAGTTGCGGCGCCTTAAAAATAAATCTACTATCTTTTCACATTTTCAAAACTTCACTTTACTTCACTTTATTATTTTCCCTTTAAAAAAATATTTTTTTATAATGATTATAACAGGATATGGGGTTGCAAAACACCCCTTTTACAAGCAAACGTTTTTTTGGGCAAAGGTGTGGAGAGAGAGGAAAACACGAAAAAATAAAAAATAAAACAAGGTATATAAAACTAAAAAAAATAGATGCTAATAGGCGTAATATTTAGAAATTTAATAGACTAATTTACGGGAAAATTACAATAAAAAAAACAAAATTTTACAGTAGCTGTAAAAATTGCACAAAAAAAAGTAAACAAATAATAATAACAAGAATATAACGAGTAAAATAATAAAAATGTTTCGAAGATGTTTAAAAGTGCTTTAAACTAGGGGAATGTTTTTTATATTACAGGGAAAATCATTCCTAACTTTTGGGGCCTTGATAATTAGGGGAAAGTTTTTTATAGGGGGTTTGTCTATACTAGGTTGGACAGGGACTTGGTTGCGGGTTTTAATTTGAAGTAGTTGGGATTTTGTAGTTAACGTTTTTTTTTTGTACCAAAAAAAGCAATATTTAATTTTGATAAATATTTAGATTCAAAATATTTAAGGTTTTTAAAAATTAAGGGGGGAGTGTGCTCGCGGGTAGTCACTGTCGGTCTTTATTCTGACTACTTTTTATGGAGTACATTTAGTTGGAAAAAATGACAGGGATAAGGGGTGGCCCAAATGAGATTACAATAATTGAAAAAGGGGAAATTTGGGGCCCCATAATCCCGCATTTAAAATTCAACTGGGGGAAAAAAAAAAAGGGGTTTTGACTTTATGAGGAGGGGAAATTTAATCTAGATTTTTTAAACAGAGGTTGGACGGGTTTGATGTTTAAAAGAAAATTTTTGGGGTCAGAGATTAATCCAAAGGGAAAACTGAATCTTGTTATTTTTAAAAATGTCGCATTTTATAATTTTAAGTTTTGGAATGGTTGGAAATCGGGTATTGGGGTTTGTTTAGATAACCCATGAAATATGTTTTGGTTTTATTTAATAGTAAAGGCTTTTGCCAAAAAACCCCACCCCCAAGAATTTAGCTAGTTTTGCTGTGCTCTATTGTTGGGTTCGGGGGTTTTTTTTGTCCCCAAATTAAGTAAAACGTAAAAATCATCGGCAAATAATATGGTATTTAGTGGCTCAGATATTTTAAATATTTCATTGTGTTTAAAATAAAAACAAAATGGGTTTCCCAAAGGATACTCCCTTTGGGAGGTTCCCTGGATGCACTGTTTTTGGTGGGGGGAAAAAAGATAATTGTTGAAGATGTTTATTGGGCCATTAGTTGGTATGGAGTTAAAAACCAATCAGGAAAAAACAGCCAAAAATTCCATAGTGATAATTTTGGGCCCAGTGAATTTTGGGGTTTGGGAACATGCCCAAATGCTTTTCGAAAATCAATAAAGATTGTTTTGGGAATGTTTTGTTGTTATTTAGTGCTGTGAAAAATTAGATGTGTAGGTTTGAGGGCATAAAAGGGTTTCCCCAAAAAAAACCCAAAACCCCAAATTGCTTATCATTTAGTATGCCCTTTTTACTTAAAAAATCCAAAAAGGTTTTTTTTTAATTTTTAATTCAAAAAATTTTGAGAACCGGGAAAGGGAAAAAATAGATCGATAGTTGGAAAACCCGTTTTTTTTCCCCAGATTTATGGTTTGGAAATTTCCCTTAGCCAGTTTGATTGTGGGGAAAAACACCAGCCCTAAAAAATTGGTTAAACCCAGTATTGTAAGGGGGTTTAAACAAATATTTCTTTGTTTTTTTTAAATCATTTATTTTGGATACGTCATCGATTTTGGCTTTTTCCCTTTTTTTTTTAGGGAAGGGTTACTTATAAATGTCATTTTTAGTTCTCTGGGAAATTACCAAAATTTGGGGTTTTGTTTCCTCGGAGTAAAAATTTGGGCGAGATGTTTTTGGGGGAGGCAGTCATTGGGCAAGCTTTGGGGCTTTTTGTGAGAAATACTTTTTAAAATGCACAAAAAATATGGGGCGTAGAATAAAAATTTTGTTATTGATTTTTAGGGAGTTGATTTTTTGTTTTGGGTTTTGTTTTGGTATTTCCTAGTTCATTATTGTTTCCCAATCTTTTTTAGTGTTAGTCTGAAAACTTGCGAATCTTTGTAAGTAAAAAATTTTGGGGTTTGACTTCCCTTGATTAAATTAGAAAGGGATACTTTGGGGATTTTTGTAACATCAAAATTTATCACCCCCAAAACTTATATGTTTTGGTAAAAGGTGAATTTTGTTTTTGTATAAAAATTTTATTATTCCTTTCTTACCCCTTGGTTTTTTGGAGTTTTTATTTGGGAAATTTGTTTGGGTTTAGCTCTCCTCTCTCCTTCTCTCCTCTCTCCCCCCTCTCTCTCTCTTTTCCCCTCTCTCTTCTTCTCTCTCTCTCTCCCCTCTCTCTTCGCTCTCTCTCTCCTCATCCATCTCTCTCTCTCCCCTCTTCTCTCTCCCTTCCTCTCTTTTCTCTCTCTCTTCCCCTCTAAACTCTCTCTCCCCTCTCTCTCTCCCCTTTATCCATTCTTTCCCAGCCCCCAAAAACACCGATCTCCCCTTCCCCCTTTCCAAACCTTCTCCTCTTCGGCCCCCTTTTCCCATAGCTTGTCACACTCCCCCATTCCTCTCTTGCACATTCTCCATACCCCTTTTTCCAACCCCGCCTCGCTACTGGCCTTTCATCTCATTTTTTTTGGGAACCGCCCACCACCTATCTCACCCTTTGGTTTTTTTTCCCCTATATAACCCCCAAATTGAAATCCCCCTCCCATCCGGGCCACCCCTTCCCCCCTTCCTGTTTCTTTTCCCCCTTTTTTGGCCCTTTTCTACACGTCCTTGTTTTTTTTCTCGCCAGCCCCGCAACCCTCCCCCAGCTGCTTGGTTTGGCCTGAAAAATTTGACTTTCCCCCCTTTTTCTCTTCTCTTTCCCTTCTCTCTTCTTCTCAAAAGCCAAAAATCTCCCCCTCTCTCTCTCCTCCTCTACCCCTACCCCCCACCCCTCCCCGAGCTCTCTCTCTCTCATCTCTCTCTCTTTTCCTCTCTCTCTCCTCTCTCTCTCCTCTCTCTCCCCTTTTCTCTCTCTCTCTCGCTGTCCGCTCCCCTCCTCTCTTCTCTCTCTCTCTCTCTCTCTCTCTCTCTCTCTCTCTTCTCTCTCCCCCTTTCCTCTCCCCTTCTCTCTCTCTCTCTCTCTCTCTCCTCTCTCCTCTCTCTCTCTCTCGCTCCTTCTTTTCTCCCCTTCTCTCTCTCTCTCTCTCTCTCTCTCCCCTCTCTCCCCTCTCTCTCGTTCTGTCTCTCTCTCCCCATTTCTCTACCATTTTTTAGTGGGGAATTTTCCCCCGCCACTTCACTTTCTCCGCAATAAAGCGTTCTGCCCTGCTTCCCTGTAGCGCTTTTTCCCAGTTTGACCCCCCCCTTTTCCCGGACCCCCTTTTTGGGATCTGATCTTTTACCCCGTAGCAAAACCCCTCCCCGGGCAAAAGTCGTGTCGTTAAGTAAAAACTAAAAGTAATTTGTTACGTTTTTTGGCCTTTGTTTTCCCGCTATTTATTTTTGGGCCTTGCGTTTTATCAAAGGCCTACGCGAAGGATATATTAAATTCCCTAAATTTTCAATTTTTTTCTTACCCAATTTTTTTTTAAAATTTCATTATTGTTCTTTTTAAAATTTTTTGCCTTTTACAATATATCCCATATTTTGTTTTAAAAACCCAAAGGGAAAATACAAAAGGTAAAAGTAAGGAAATACGGGCATTTTCCTTTACTATTCCCTTTACCGGTAAAAACCTACACAAATTCTAAAAAAAAAAAAATTTCCATTTTGTATCCACAAAAAGGGTTTTTATCCCCATCTTTTTCTCTTAATATTTTTTCCCTAATTTTTTTCCGTCACCCCAAACTTCCACCCCTTTTAACCCGGCCCCCAGCGGCACCTTTTCATTTTTGCCCCCCTATTGCCCTTCTTGGCCCCTCCCCCTACTCCTTCCTCCTCCTTCCTTTTTTTCCTAAGCCCCCTCCCCCTTCATTAATCTTTCTCGTTTGCCAACCGGAAGGAAGTAAAAACCCTTTTTGTCCCCCGGGCCCCTTCCCCAACCCCCCGGGCGGGCGCAAAACGCCCGTTAAATATCCGCAAAAGTTTTCTTTAGAGTTTTCCCGTCGTAACAAAACCTTGCATTTCTTTTAAAAACCGCGAGCTTTAATATTCCTAAAAAACTAACACACACACACCACTCCACATGAAAACACAGTGAAACGAAATTGTGTGAGTAATAAAAATTTTCTAAAAATTGCCGGTCTATGTCCTAATTTGAAATTTTTATTTTTGTTTGTTTTTAAATAACGTAAACTTTTTTGTTTTTTTTATATCAAAAGCATTTCTTTGGCTTTCTTAAAACCCGGTACAAGGTTTGGTATTTCCCCCCTTTTTTGAAAAAAGTTTTCCCCTAGGGAAAGACCGCCCTTAGTTTTTTTCTAAAACCGGGGTCCCCCCTTTCCCCTCCTGAAAAAAGAAAAAGGGGAGAGAAAAGGGGAAGAGAGAAAAGGGGAGAGGAAAGAGAGGGGGGAGAGAGAGAGAGGAGAGAGAGAGAGACAGAGAAAAGGGGAGAGAGAGAGGGGAGAGGGGAGAGAGAGAAGAGAAAAAGGAAAGCCCAGAGATAAGAAGAGAGAAGAGAAAGAAGAGGAAGAGAGAGCGAAAACGCTTCCAACGGGTATAACATAAGCGCCCCCTTTTGGTTAAAAAATTTTTCAGTTTTTTTTAAATTTTGGGTTTGCCGTACATCATTTAAATCCCCGCACGCATAATTTTTTATTTTTCAGAAAGGGCCTTCCATTCTCCCCAAGTTTTGGGTTTGCAGTGGAAAGGGTTCGCCCCAAACAATTTTTTCATAAACCCTCCACACCCTGTAGATTTTGTGTCTTGTCAAACAAGCAAGAAAAAACCCCTGCACTTTTTAAAATGATTAAAAAAGAGCCCTTTACATTTCTCCGTGAGATTATGACATCTAGGGAAAGGCTGTTGCCCAAAAAAACTACCTCCCCCCACCACCCCCCTGACATCCCCTCCCCTCCCCCTGGGCCCTCCTCCCCCTTTCTTCCCCTCAGAAAAACCCCCTCCTCCTTACCCCCCCTTCCCCCTCATCCTCCTCTCCCAGATTTTCCCCCGCACAACCCTATACCTTAAATCCCCCAACCCCCTTAAAAATCTCCCCGGGCCCAAACCCGTATCCACACCCCCTTCTACTAACCCAAACCCCCCTCCACCTCCTCCACCTCCTCCTCCTTACCTCCTCCCCCTTTTCCCCCCTCCTCCTCCTCCCCCTTCTCCCCCTCCTCCCCCTTTTCCACCTCCCCCTCCCCCCTCCTCCTCCCCCCTCCTCCTCCCCCTCCTCCTCCTCCGCCTCCCCCTCCTCCTCTCCTCCTCCCCCTCCTCCTCCCCTCCTCCTCCTCCTCCCCCTCCCCCTCCCCCTCCTCCCTCCTCCTCCTCCTCCCCCTTTCCCCCTTTCCCCCTTCTCACCCTCTACCCAAAGCCTTTCCCCCTCCCCCCCTCCCTCGTTTTTTCCTTCCCCGGGCTCCCTTTGGGCTCCCGTAAGGCGGGGAGCAGGGACGCCCAAACAGTTTTTAAGGCGCCCCAACGATAAAAAAACTTAAAATAAATTTCAGGTTCTTGGCGAAATGAAGGAAGACTTACATAAAGCCCCAGATTTGTTTCGGGGCCAAATTTTCCGAGGACACTGGGGGAGTTTTTTGGGGTAGGGTCACGAGTGAAAAAAGGGGAAAGCGCTTCTTTTTCCCGGGGAAAAGATCGACAAACATCACTGCACCCTTGCGATGACGCCCAAAAAGAACACAAACCCGAAAACACTCTCTATGCCCATCCATGCAGGAAAAAAAGACGTTACAGTAGCGGATCTGAAAAAAAATTTCTGGAAAAGTACAGGAATTTTGAACCGGAAAATTCAAGACTAAAACCCTAATCATATCATTTTTTAAAGGAAAATTTTCTCCCCAGACTAGGGTACCCCCCAACGTTTTTACGAAAAGGGGCGTTCAGCGCAAAAAACCCGGGACTGGGGGCTTTTTGGTTCCCAAAAGGGAAAAATGTAGACTTCCCCAAAACTTCGGGGATAATTTTCCGAGGATCCCACCCCGGGTTTTGGGGAAATTCCACCTTTTTGGGGATGAGGGACTCCCCTCAGCCCCGTGGGGCCAGGGCCAAATTGGGGACTCTGCTAAAAAATAAATTTTTCTTCGTACAGATCAAAAAACAAAGGGGGCGGACGGCGGAAAGCAGCATCACCTTAACCCCTTTTTTCCCCCAAAAGAAAACGCGGGTTTTAAAAGGGTCCCTTTTCCCCGAAAATACTAATCAAAAAAAAAAATTTAAATAAAACGCTCTAAAAAAAGGGGGACCGTAACGCCCTCCCGGGTAAACCCTCACGCAAGGTTTAAACCAAAAAACCTATAAAGGGGAATTTAAAATTTCTCTCCACAAATGCCAGAAGCATTTTTTTTTAAACCCGTAACGAATTATTAGAACCGTTTTTTCCAAAAACGCCAGATATCTAAAGTATAACGGGGGATTTGGGGGCCCAACACAAAAGAAAAATTTTTAAAATTAGTTTGAAAAAAGCCTTTCCCGGGCCCGAAAGACTTTCCCTAAAGGGTCGCACGCTAAAGCGGGGTTATTTTGTCATTCTTTATTAAAGAAAATTTTGGGGAAAGCAATAAAACCCGATAAAGTAAATAAAAAATAATTTTTGCCCTCGTCAAACGAAAAATTTTAACCCTAAACGGTAAATTGCTAATAGGGGGGACAATATATCTTCCTCCCAAAATCAAATGCGGAAGTGATTGCCTCCTTTTATAAAGAAAAAAGTCATTGGAACAATAATAACGAAAAATTTTGGGGGGGAGTTTTTCCCCCAAACCTCAAAATAAATTTGGAAAAATAATTCTGCTGTTTAAAAAGAAAGTTTTGCATTCTTGAAAAGGGTTTTGAAACGAAGTATATTTAAACCCCAGGTGGCCCGTGAGCCTCCCGGGGAAAATTAGTATCCTAGTTTTATTTTTCCCACTACCGACATTGTTTCTGTTGGGAATTACTCCCGAAAATAGGTAAAACCATTTAAAAAAAGTGATAAAAAGGGCCCCCCTTTTCAGATGGGGGCCCCTAAATTTGCAAGTAGACACAAAAAAATCTTTTTATTAGCCCAAAATTATAAATAAAGCGGGATTTCCGAAGATCAGCGGGGTTCCCAAGCGAATTTTGAATGGTTTTACCTAAAAATGGTAAAAAGGGGCCCAAAAAAAGTGTATGGTTTTCCTAAAAAAACCCCCAATGGGTGGGTTAAAAAAACTTTTCCCCCAGGGAAGAAAAACTTTTGGGAATAACATAAACAACCCTTTGGGATAAATAATGAGACCCAAAAAAATCTTTGGCAGAAAGCGCCAAAAAGCGTATAAAGTTAAAAAAGATAAAAGCGGACTGCGTTTTCAGAAAAATAAAAATGACTAAAAAAACGCCCGCTGAAAAGGGCAAATTTAAGTCAAAAAAAAGCGCGAGTATGAAGAAAAAATTGCAAAGGAACCCAAATCAAACCCAAAAAAGGTTTTTTAAAAATACTTTCCAAAAGTAAGAAAAACGTCAAAAAAACAAGTATTGGCCCACTGAAAGTAATAATAAAAAATTTTGGGTTAAATTATAATAAGATTTGGGGTTTCGTACTAAAAGAATATTTTAAAAGGGGGATTTTTAAAGAAAAACGAAACTCCTTACCAAAAACAGTAAACAGGTATGCAGGACCCCAAAAAGGGATGCTGGTAAAAAAGGGAGAATAAAAAATTAGACAAAATATAAAAGTTTTTTGCGGGAAAATTTTGCCCGGAAAACCGGGGGGTTTGGACAAAATCTGGGCCGGGGCAAATTTCGCGAATGTCACATTTAAAACTTTCGCTCCCATTAAAGATTTTTTTCAAAAAAATCGCTATGTGAAAAAATTTTTCCAATAGTATTTTGGAAAATTTAGCTAATGTTACACGAAAATTCCCAGAAAGGGGTAAGAGCCTCGCAAGTAATTATCGCCCAAATTTAAAGTAAAAAGGGTCCGTGTTTGGTTTAAAATTTATTTGAAAAAAATATTGGGGGAAAAAAAATAGGGGCTTTTTCGTTTAAAAAAACCAAATTACTAAACCCCCAAGCATGGTTTCGAAAAAAAAGAGATCCTGCTTAAAAAAACCTACCGTTTTTTTTAATGTCTTTTATTCAAACTGGGACGCAAAAATTTCCCCTCGGATGTAATATCCCCTTTTTTTAAAAAAAGGGCCTTCGTACAGTTCCACAAAAGGGCAAAATTTTGGCCCAAAAGCAAAGGGCACAGGGCATAGGAGAGAAATTTAAAATTTTCCCGGGTTTTGGGTTTTGGCTTTCAAATCGAAAAACAACGGGGGGGGAAAAAATGGTGGGGCATCTGGGGTTTTAATGTCACAAAAGGGGGTGCCTCAGGGCCCCGGTTTTGGGTCCTACTTTTTTTTGGATATATTAAACGATCTGGACTGCGGCCCTTGTATCAAAAAATATCCAAAATTTGCAGATGACACCAAATTAGGCGGTAAACCCTATACTGGAGAAAAACTGCAAAATCATCCCAAATGTCTGGGACAAACTATAAATTTGGAGTATAAAGGCTATTAAAATTAAATTCCGTTTAAATTAAAGAAATGCATTGGCACGAAAACCTCAAATAAAAACTATCAAAATGAAAAATTTAAATCTTTAAACTGAAGTACACCCGGAAAAAAGGGCCCTGGGTGTCTCTTCAGTAATGATCTGAAAACCCAGTTCGCTTGCCAAAGTTTGCCAGTAAAAAAGGAAAATTTAGGGGGGGGCTTTTTTAAAAGGGTCCCTTTGAACATAAAACTCCAAAAGTAATGAAACAATTATACAGCACCGGGGTTTAGGCCGCATTGGAATAGGGCCTTTAAATTTTCTGGTCGCCCCTGTTTCGTAAAAGATAAACCCAAAAAAATTGGAATCATGCAAAGAAGAGAAAACCAAAAAATTCCATCTCTGCGAAATTAAATCTTATAAGGGAGGGGGATTTGGGGAAATTAAATATGTTTTCCTTAAAAGGAATCGTGGGAACCCCGTGGGGTTGATGGGGAAACCTTAAGATCCAAAAAAAGGTTTTGATGCCCTTAAATCAAGGGGCCCTTTTGGGCCCTTTCCCAACTCAAGTACAAAAAGAAAATAAGGGTTTTAAAACAAAACGGTCAACGTTGCATCACCGATCTCCTTTTAAAAAATTATTTAAATGTTAGAGTCGTTGATCGAGGGAAAAAGTTCCCACAAAGTTTTTTCGGGACCCAACACAAAAAATTTACATTCCAAAACCCCGGGAACTTGGACGCGCACGGTAAATAAAGGGGTATTGTAGGCGAATTCTATCTAGTCCCCCGTATCGATTGTTGTAGGGGTAGGGGGGTTATTGTATTTTAGTATTTTTCCCTTTCCCAAATCAGTCTGCACTATGAAACTTCCATTTTCCTATCCCCCTTTGGGGACTTTGGTATCATTTTACAACTTTTTTTACAAGTAGTTGATAGTAGTATATGTAGTTCGGGCGGGTTTTCCCCCTCGCTAGGGGGCCCAATGGGTTTCCTCCGGGTGTCTTTTTCTCCTAGTAACCTATGTAATCTTCCTCCACCCCCTTTGCATGACCCTTTTCCCCTTTTTCGCCGTGGTCCGGGGGCGGGACGGGGAAAAACCAAAAGAACAAAAAGTGAAGGAATGGAAACCCCACTATTGTTGTTTTTATTATCTTTTATATTTCTACCTAAAGAAAAAAGGGAAAGGACGTAAAGGTGAGCTGATTTTGCCTAACGGGGGAAATCGCTTCGCTTCCCCAAAAGCTCTTTGGGTTTTGTTAAAGTCGGGAAAGAGACTGACAGAGGCAGTAGAGACGGAGGGAAAAGGGGAAGGGGGAGCAAATTTTTAAAAAAGGAAAAAGGAAGCCTAGTGACACAATAAAAAGCCCCCTTTGGGGCCCGGGGGTAAAACAGGGGACAAAGAAAATAAAAATTTGTTTTTAAACTATTCCCGTTTGGAAATTTTAAAAGGGTTAAACGACTTTTTTTTTTTTTTTTTATCCCTAAGCTCCTGTGGGCAGTGGTGCCCCCGGGCTCGGGAGGGTAGGCTCTGGGGGTTTTCATTTGGGGGTTTTCTGTGAGGGTTTGGGGAAATCGACCGTGGTGGGGCAGGCGGGTTCTTATGTGACCGCCTGGGGATTAAGGCTCTTTGCCGCCCCCTGTGTGGGCCAAATGAAAAACTGAAAAATTTAAGGTAAGTTGAGGCAGGGCATGTGGGTTGTTTTTAAAGGCCACTCGAGGGTTTGGCAGACAGGTTTTTTTTTTCTTCGGGGTCGTAACCGGGTCACCAAAAAACCCCAGTCGGAGACGCTAACCACTCCGCTACCCCCTTTCCCCCGACAAAAGGGGAAATTACTTTGGGTTTCTTTTTTTCTTTTTACACCATGATCCCATTTCAGTTTTACTGTTTTTTATGCTTTGTCTCTTGAATAATAATGCTTGCTAGTATGGAAAATCGTTTTAAATTGACCTGATTTAAATCAAAATAATCACTATTAGATTTTAAAACCCAAAGGAAAAAAGTTTCGTCGTCGTGTTTCCAAACCGGAAGGGTTTTTCAGAGACGGACACGAAAAGCGGCCGAGGGGATCAAGCCCTTCCGTGGCAAGATGCGGGACTCAAAGGAAAAAGGCTTCGGTGTTTTACTTTTATGACATACACTCCCGGGGTTGCGGGGGGTGGTGTCATAGCAGGAATCTCGTTGTCCCATATAGGGTTTACCAGGGTATAAGTTTAAAAACATTTTCCCAACAGCGTATCGGGGTTGGGGTCCTTTGCCTAACCCCGCCGGGGCATCCACTTTAGTTCTCCAAAAAAACCCTTCCAATCACAGTAAAGGGGGAAAACAGAACATTTTACAGGCATTCCCTCAAATGCATATGTAATAGTGAAAAGCGATAACGGGCAAGCCTCGTATTCCCAGGTTGCCCTCCCCCCTTTACGTCTCCTCCTTATCGTTTACCTTTTTACGTGTGTCTGGCTTTTTTCTGCAGCCGCGCTCCCCCTGCCTTGTTTTTGGGGCAGCGGGAATAAAAAACATCACCCTGTCGTGATGGCTTTTGAGTATCTATCCCGAAAATACGGGTAAATTGGAAATGAAAAAAAATTTGGACATATAAATAGAAAAATTGATAGAAGAGATATAAATTCATACCAGAAATACCATGTTTCCAATGGTCTCACAAAAAGACACCTGTTTGATGCCACAGACATTCAGATAATTGTTTACAATCTCTTATCATTATCTTTTAGCAGTAGTAGTAGTAGTAGTAGTAGTAGTAGTGGTAGTAAAAGTAGCAGAAATAGTAGTAATAGTAGTAGTAGTAGTAGTAATAGTAGTGATAGAAGTAGTACATAGTAGCGTCAGCAACACTTAATTTTCATTATCAGCAGGAAAAGTGTTCGTGGCAATGTTTGGCTTTGAGGATAAAATTTTCACTGACTATAAATCCGCGGTCACATGAGCAACTTTTCCGTCAATATTCAGGCGGCAATTATTCAGCAAAGGCAACACCTTGCCGTGTTTTGGTCACACGGACTTTCACAGAGGTAGCAAGAGTTTGAATGGCAATTTTGGCTTCTCAAGATGTATCTGAAGAAGCGTCTGTGGAAAAATAGGGATAAATAGGGAAAAACTGGTTCACAAATAGGGTGGTGAATGATTGAAATGGATTCTTGTGTATGGAAGTGCGTCAGACATATACCATCCAACATTCAAACATCAAAGTGACCAATAATATGTTGGTATCCCCTAAAAAATTTAGTTATTAATAGACCGTCAACAAGGAAAATTAATACCATCCCTAACTTATTTTAATTTTTCTAGGTGTTTTGTATCCTTCAAATCGCTTAAAAAAACGTACAAGAATGTACAGGGCTTCACAATTCGTTTTGTAATCGGTTCTTGCCACTATGTAGCTATGTATTTCAGCTTCTGTATATTGAATTAGAGCGTGCATTACAAATAAATGTCAAATAATATGCGTTTGTGGTGGGAATTCGGTGACAATATTCTGGCAAGAATATTGTCGTAAGACCAACATGATGGTGTTCATAAAAAAGCGCAATTATATCCGAGTTTGGGCCACGTTTGTGTTGCCGGCTGTAATATTGCCAGAAAAGTTGTTCGTGTGACCGCACCTTTAATAAGAATGATTAAAAAAAAGTCAGATCGAACAATGCAAAACATAGGATTAATAATTTGCATTTCCGTTGCCCACCGCGGGCTGTCAGCTGGACACACACAGATCAGCAGCGGGTAGGAATACTTCAGGTCTTTGTCAATACTCCCAAAGACATGATGGACAGCCCTTTTTTGCTTTTCCCGTGATCTGAGCCTGAGTCTTTTTATCGTTTGTCTGATTACTCATTATATCATTGTCTTTTAATCCGTATTGAAATGATCGTCCATCCGTCTGTTGCTTTACATGTCTATCTATGGGGACTTTGATGAATAATATGAGCAGTGGAACAATACGTCATGACTACATATTAGCTTCCAACGCCCCACCCACCCCGCACACTAATGAACAAACGAAGCTTGTAGCAGCAAAGTATTTCCTCAGTATTTCAAGGCATGTTGAGATGTGCTTTGCGGTGCCAGGCAGTGACGGGGTGACGGGCGGCCCGTTAGTCGCCGCCACGAGTCAGGGTGAGAGGGCGAGGCTCGGGGTCGCAGCGATCACCTCGTCTCGTCCGGGGTCAGCTTTCACTGCATGAACTTTCTCTCGCTTTTTGTTGCTCTTAACTCATGTCTTTACCTATTGGAAAAGAATGTGGGAAGAACTCTATTATAAAAGAACATTCCATCGGTTTATCCTAATGTGATAATTTTTATGGATTTCTCTTTCCAGAATATTCTGAACTCTACTCTACAAGGGCCTGTTTCTCCTGTTTCTGTTTTGCTTTGTTTTAGCGGATTGTTTGGCTGGTAATGATGGTGAATTAATCATTGTACTCCTTGGGTAGCTAAGCTAGCCGAGAATGAGTAAAGCACAGTCTTTTGTCGCTACAAGTGTCGTCGGCGGCGGCCAGGGTCAGCGCCGCCTCATCACGACATGGTGGGAAGCAGCAGAGGCTCGCGGACCTCGTTTAGTACTCGTGGGAGATCCTTATCAGCCTTCAGTTCCGAATCAGTCATCCTCAGGAGGGGGACCGGAGCTGTGTGATGTTAGTGAGGTAATGGTTGGTGGCGGAGGCGAGTTGTGGTGGCGGGACACGAGAGGCTGAAGACCCTGGCAGCAGGAGGCGGGCAAGGTGATGGAAGGGGAGAGACAGGGGAAGGGGAGAGGCAGGAGAAAGGGTAGAACGTACTCAAGGGAATGATGAAGAAGAAAATTTCCTTCCAACCTCACGTGTTTGTGTGATCCTTTTATTTCCGTGCAGGACCATATATATCTTGGAGGTTTAAATGTTAAGAATCACCGCTGAGTTTGTCGCCGTCATCCCACGATAAACGCTGACCATTATCTACACACAGCTGTTGTCAATTACCTGTCAGCAAGAACGGTAAATGCACCTAGAATGTTTTTTAATGTGGAACTATTAGGTTGAAATACCAAAAATGTGGATCGAAATCACGGCCTGGGGAAGATGGTGGCAAGTCAAATTTGCTGCCGAGAAGACCCAGGCCATGGTTATATCATGTTCAAGGGAGGACACCAGGCTGCTCGAGGGGAAGCTGAAGTTTGGGGACGACACCCTTCCCATCAAGGACTCCATCAACATCCTGGGGATGGAGGTTGACTCCAGGCTCAGCTTCGACCGCCACCTGGAGACAGTGGCGCGTCGAGCCTCCCTGAGGGTGACTCTCCTGCGCCGAGTAAGGTACCTGTTAGACACTGACGGCCTCATGAGCCTGTACTATCCCCAAGTGAGGCCCGTCATGGAGTACAGTCTCCTCACCTGGATGAGTAGTGCCACAGGTGCCACCTGTCACTGCTGGACAAAGTGCAGAGGCGTGCTGAGCGCCTTATACACCCAACCGACGGCCAACACTACATGGAACGTCGCCCGCGGCAACGGTGGCAACAGCAGCAGCGACTACAACAACAAATAGTACAACAACATCAGTTGCAGCATCAACAACAACAGCAATAACAACAACAGCGACTACAGCAGGCGCAGTGGCGGAACGATCCCCGCTCCCAGTTTGACAGCCTGGGGCACCGGAGGAGAGTCGGTGCTCTCACAGTGTTGCACAAGGCCCATGTGCAGCACTCTTCCTACCTTGCAGGTCTTCGGGTCTCGTGAAGGAGGTCAGAGCGCGCTACGAGGACGGTAGTGTTAGGTGAGCTCCTGCTCGAGGCCCCGAGGACCCATACCGTGATGGGCCAGCGAACCTTTACTTGGGCCACGGCGACACTGTGGAACGCCTTCACGGTTGAGGTGGATGTCGTGGCCATGAACACCCACCAGGTGAAGGTGTCGGCCCACAGATGGTGCCGCATACATCCGCCCTAGTGCCCGTAAAGCGTGATGTATCTATAGTGCGCGTGCTAAGTACTTGTGACGGTCAGTGACCTTCAGCCTGAAACACTGTGTACATAGACTATTTTTATTATCAAAGGCATAGCTTTCAGGTAGATGTCCCCGGGACAGGGAACATCTTTTGCTTCTGCCAATTATTGCCCTAGCCAACCCCTTTGCCAGCTGGGGCCCCATGTCAGCCATGATGTTAGTTGTTTAAATAAAATAGAATAAAATATTAATCAAACGATTCTTTTAAAGAAACAAATTATAAATTTACGACCGCATGGATGGAGGCTAGATGGAGCCCCCCGTGATAATAGTATCTGTAGTACTTTTCTCATGTATCTATGTTTCTACAAACATCAATATCAAGCTTCACCATATAGCCTGGGTATGATTATTGGAATATTTACTTTCTTCCAATTCCCATTCAGAAATTTTACCGCTTGCTCCATGGAAAACCAAAGAAGGAAATCAGCATTCTGCGGTAACAAGAACCAGATAAAAGTAAGCTAAAATTAACATGACTGTTCTTGCCAGCACAAACTACAGATCAGTGCCTTTGAGTCTTGACACAAATATGGGAAAAAAGAGGAGACAGAGGAGAAAGAAGAAAAGGAGGAAGAGGCATATTTTTTTTGCCACAACGGCAAGGGGCAGGAGGGCCTCACCAGCCCCCGCGTGCCTTCCCGGACAGGGGCAGGGAGGGCCTTACCAGGCCCCGCGTGCCTTCACAGATAGGGGCAGGGAGGGCCTCACCAAACCCCGCGTGCCTTCACGGCAAGGGGCAGGGAGGGCCTAACCAGCCCCCGCGTGCCTTCACGGCAAGGGGCAGAGAAGCCCTCACCAGCCCCCGCGTGCCTTCATGGCACGGGGCAGGGAAGCCCTCACCAGCCTCCGCGTACCTTCATGGCACCAGGGAGGGAGGCCCTCACCAGCCCTCGTGTGCCTTCACGGCAAGGGGCAGGGAGCGCCTCACCAGTCCTCGCGTGCCTTCATGGCACGGGGGAGGGAAGGCCTCACTAGCCCTCGCGTGCCTTCACGGCACGGGGCAGGGAGGCCCTCACTAGCCCCCGCGTGCCTTCACTGCACAGGGCAGGGAGGCCCACACCAGCCCCCGCGTGCCTACATGGCACGGGGCAGGGAAGCCCTCACCAGCCCCCGCGTGCCACCACGGCACGGGGCAAGGAAGCTTTCACCAGGCCCCGCGTGCCTTCACGGCACGGGGCATGGAAAGCCTCAGCAGCCCCCGCGTGCCTTCACGGCACGGGAGAGGGAGGGCCTCACCAGCCCTCGCGTGCCTTCATAGCACGGGGAGTGAAGGCCTCACCAGCCACCGCGTGCCTTCACGGCACGGGTCAGGGAGGGCCTCACCAGTCCCGGCGTGCTTTCACGGCAAGGGGTAGGGAGGGCCTCACCATCCCTCGCGTGCCTTCACGGCACGGGAGAGGGAGGCCCTCACCAGCCCCCGAGTGCCTTCATAGCACGGGGCAGGGAAGCCCTCACCAGCCCCCGCGTGCCTTCATGGCATGCCTTCATGGCACGGGGCAGGAAGGCGCTCACCAGCCCCCGCGTGCCTTCACGGCACGGGAGAGGGATGCCCTCACCAGCCCCCGCATGCATTCACGGCACGGGAGAGGGATGCCCTCACCAGCCCCCGCGTGCCTTCACGGCACGGGGCAGGGAAGCCCTCACCAGCCCCCACGTGCCTTCTCGGCACGGGGCAGGGAGGACCTCCCCAACCCCCGTGTGCCACCACGGCACGGGGCAGGGAGGGTCTCACCAGCCCCCGCGTGCCACCACGGTACGGGGCAGGGAGGGCCCCACCAGTCCCCGCGTGCCTTCATGGCACGGGGGAGGGAGGCCCTCATTAACCCCCGCGTGCCTTCACGACACAGGAGAGGCAGGCCCTCACCTGCCCCCGCGTGCCTTCACGGCACAGGGCAGGGAGGCCCTCACTAGCCCCCGCGTGCCTTCACGGCACAGGGCAGGGAAGCCTCACCAGCGCCCCGCGTGTCTTCACGGCACGAGGCAGGGAGGACTTCACCATCCCACGCGTGCCTTCACGGGGCAGGGAGGCCCTCACTAGCCAAGCGTGCCCCACGGACGGGCGGGGGGCGCTCAACCCCCCCGTCCCTTCCGGCCGGGAGGGGGGATGCCCTAAAACCAGCCCCCGCATCTTCACGGCACGGGGCAGGGAGGCCCTCCCAGCCCCTGGGGCCCTTTCACGGCAGGGGCAGGGAGGGCCTCACCACCCCCCACTGCCACTACGGACGGGGCAGGAGACCTCCCACCCCCGGGGCCCTTCTGGCAGGGGGAGGGAGGGCATCACTAGCCCCCGCGTGCCTTCATGGCACGGGGGAGGGAGGCCCTCACCAGCCCCCGCGTGCCTTCACGGCACGGGGCAGGGAGGGCCTCACCAGCACCCGCGTGCCACCACGGCAGGGCGGGGGGCCCTCACCAGCCCCCGCGTCCCTTTCATGGCATGGGGGGGGGGAAGCCCTCACCTGCCCCCCGTGCCTTCACGGCACGGGGCGGGACCCCTCCTCCCCCGTGCCTTCACGCACGGGGCAGGAGCTCACACCACCCCCGCGTCCTACATGGCACGGGGCGGGGAAAAGCCCTCCCAGCCCCCGCGTCCCCCACGGCACGGGCAAGGAACCCCACCACCACCGCCCCCTTTTCACGGCACGGGGCAGGGATTGCCTCAGCAGCCCCCGCGTGACTTCACGGCACGGGAGAGGGAGGCCCTCACCAGCTTCCGCGTGCCTTCATAGCACGGGGAGGAGGAAGAGGAGGAGGAGGGCCTCACCAGCCCTTGCGTGATTTCACGGCGCGGGGCAGGGAAGCCCTCACCAGCCCTCGCGTACCTTCACGGCACGGGGCAGGGAGGCTCTCACCAGCCCCCGCGTGCAACCACGCCACTGGGCACGGGGTAGGAATGGCCATAACCAATAAGTTGGATTTAAGAAGATTGAAACCCATAAGGGGTCTTTACTCCTCTTTCTCTAACCATCACAACCTTCGTTACATACACCCTCAGATTAGTACGTACAGGTTGGAGTTAAGAAGTGCAGGTTGGATTTAAGAAGAATGGAACCCATACGGGGTAAAGAATATTAAATTCATATCAAAATCCTCCCTGGCCGTCCGCTGGCGACCAGCGCCAAGCCCGCAGTGGTGGAGGACGTCATGTCATGCTTAAGAGCGAGTCTGACTTCCGAAAACCTTGAGAGATTGGTCTTCATGAAGGGGAACATGGACCTGCGCAAGATGGATTTGTTAACAGAGGACTCTGAATGAGGAGTCTGAGGTTTAAGGACCTGTCATTATATCAATGAAAATAATTTGGAGTGTAGTGTACTCATACAAAATATTAACCCTTAGTTTGCACTGAAGTTGATCAATTCATTGTCGAGTCACAATGAGGGGGAGGCAAAATGAAAACTATAACATCTGTGGGGCGCTGAGGGGTAAGCATGAAGAAATTGCTAATATATTTCAATTGGCATTGGCATAAGTGCATTAGAAAAACATATATCAATTTACTCCTACAAAGTGCTTTACTTTTATTTGTGCACTTTATGCAGGAAGAACATCACGTAATTGGTTTGCGGAGGTGCGGAATTGCGGTTGCGGAAAGTAAGGATTAGGCTATGCGGAAGTGCGTTTGCGGAACTGGATTTTCGTTTGCGGTGCCCACCTCTGGTGTGTGTGTGTGTGTGTGTGTGTTGTGTGGTCATGTGTGATGTGTGTGTGTGTGTACATGCATGCGTGCGTGCGTGCGTGCATGCGCGTGCGTAGGGCGAGGAAGAGTAGGATAAATATGTGTATGAGAAGGAAAAAGAAACAGAAAAGGGAAATAGAAGTGTTTTTTTCTTCTTAATGTTGATACACAAATTGTTCATCTCTGAATGCTATCCAATAAGGTTCTGATTAAAAATGATTATAAAATATGAAAAAATGGCTGCATTTGACCGCACATTGATGATATGTATTACACTATGTATTACGTCTCTATTTACTAACACATTAACGGATTAGCAACTCAAAAATATTCAACACTTATCACAAGAAACACATCAAAAACACCAAAACTCATAACAAAAAAATATTAAATTTTTCCATAAACAAATTGTGAAAATACATCCTCCTCCTCCTCCTCCTCCTCCTCCTCCTCCTCCTCCTCCTCCTCCCTGCCCCAAGCTTGGAAAAGGAATAAGAATGATAAATGGGTAAAAAGATGTTGGGTAGCTGGAAGGGAAAAGCGGACATTTAGGAAGAAGATATAATTAAGAAGGAGACGAGGTGAACGAAAGGTAGGGATGAAGAAAGAAAAGATTATAGGAGAGAAAAAGATGACAGTACATCCAATAGAAGTAATAAAAGCTTAGTAGTACAGCAGATATGTGAATTATTTGGCTGAATTGTGACTTTGATGATAGAAGCATGAAACTTGGTACACAGTTAGGGCATGCCTATGGGAAGATATTTGGCTATAGGGCCATTGGCGATTTGCCCTGTGACGCAATTGGTGGCCATTTTCCAAGATGGCCGCCATCCGCTGCTATAGTCCCTCTGAAATGTTTAGCTAAGCTCCATTGTAGTGATAGGAGAACTGATTTATTGGTATTATGTACATCTTATCAATAGTTTATATAAGTCAACTATGGTTGATAATGTCCTATATCCTTATTCAATTATCATAAAGCACTATCTGTGTAATTTTAGTAGGGGTGTTAAAAGAAAAATTGGTGTAACATATCTTTGTTTTGGCTTTCAGGTGTGTAACAGTGTAACATAGGAGAACATCTACAAGGTGGTGGACCCTGTACAGCCTGGTACATCAACACATTGTCTAACAAAAGACTGGAGCAAGTGTATTCTGTGCCAGGAAGAAACATCGGAGGTGCTTCAGATTGGAGAATTCCAGGGTTTAACTGAGAATAGGCAGTACACAGATGGACGTCACCATTAACAAAAGAAGCACGTACAGATGGCATTTGCAAGAGATATAAAGTCCTTGAGTGGTACGCTAGAAGAGATGGGAAACCCTTTCTGCGACAATGGTTGCGATCTTCTTGTACGGGACAGTAAACATTGTAGATAGCTGTGGCAGACCGGGCCCCAAAAATAAAAGACCCCTTGATCAAAAAAGTAAAAATCTTATGTTAAAGAGAGCTTTTTAACCAAAAAATCCCCATCTCGACCCTTCCACGGAAAAACTCCCTCTTCAGTCGCCCCCAAATCAGAGAGAACCCCAGAAAAACACAAAGTTATCATCCTAAAGAAGACTGCTCACTCTTTCTGATTGTACATTGCCTCCCAAATACGCATATGACTGTACGAGTTCTTCCCCAAATCAGGCCTGGCCACCACCTGTCACGATGGGTTCATGAAAACCCGGGAAACGAGAATGACTTTTTTACCCTTTTGGGAAAGAGTTTACTACTTGAAGAGAAGTCTCCTCCTACAGTGGGGTACCCCCTTGATGGAGCTCCATCGTAAACTGCTGAACCCCTGGGACTGCAAAGACTTTCCAGGTTATGCAATGATTTTTCATGCCGTCTCACTTCCAGCTTCACATTTTTAACCATTTAAATTACTGGGATGTATACATCCCTAAAAGTTTAAAAGGCGGGCACCAGTAGCACGAGGGGAAAGGGTTTTAGGAGAGGGTCGAGCCTAAATTGCAGTTCCAAAAACGGGCAGAGTTCCTACGCATCATGACATAAACTGGTTGTCTCCTTCTTGGCAAGAATTTTTGGCAGGCATGGACACTGAAAAACAGGTCATCACCACACACCAACGGGGGTTCTTTGCAAAAGGGCCCAAGATTTTTTGGGGTCTACTCCATGCCCCATGAAAGGCGACCTCGCCTTATGCCCCACCTAAAGATCTGTTGGGCGAGCAAAAAAAAAGGGGGTCAATACTCACTTTTTCACAGACGTTGTATTTCTGGCCAAAAATTCCCCCAGCGCCTGGGCATCTCTGACTTGGTTTCCCTTTTTGGTGCGGGAAAAGATTTTTAAGTTCATGCCGCTTTAGATAGCCGAGATTTGGGGTCCTGATGGGTTGTTTTTCTTCCCAAATGTTCCTCCCTTCATGGTCGAAAAACGGTGTCCTTTTTTGGAGACAGGAGCAAGAGGACCGCAGGGGCCAAGGGACCATATAAAATTCCCCCCAGCTTTTGTCCCTTTGGCTGCAACCCAAAGCCCCGTAATAAAAGAAGGCGGGGGGCCCTGGAACGTTTTGGTCCTGTTATATATCGTACCATAGTCGGAGTGTTCAACAAGGCAAGGAAGGGGAACTTTCACCCAGAAATGCAAGCATAGTGGTCTCCCTCCTACACAGGCTGCACTCATCCGCACATAAAGAGGGTTCCTCCCCGGCTGTTCCTGCTGGGCACAATGAGACGCGCTCCAGCTTCCATCTTCAAGTAAAGGGGGGTGGAAAAAGGTCCAGGATGGCTACAAATATGCTGGACACCCTACCAAACCCACGAACGCTTGTGGGGAACTCATCCGTTTGGTTGCAAAAAGGCTGCAGGGGACCTAAAATTTTCAAAACGCTGCTCGGGCAGTGCCTCACTTTGTGTCGCGGTGGACTTTGCACTGCTTTTTTCCTAAAAGACTATTTTGGAATTTATCTACCATATTGACTTTATAAATATTGATAAGATTAATAATACCAATAAATCATTTTTACGATCACTACAAAAATTTTTAGCAAACATTTCAGAGGGGCTTAACAGCTGTGGCGGCCATCTTGAAAATGGCCCCCAAATTGCGTCACAGGGCAATCCCCGTGGCCCTATACCAAATATCTTCCCATAGGCATCCCTAACTGTGTCCCAATTTTTTCATGCTTCTATCTTTAAAAACCCACTGTATTCACAATCTGCATACTATAGGGGATGATGAGGTGATATGAAGAGATTGTTTGATTTTTTATTAGGCTTAACAAACATACAAAGTTAATTATACTTACTATATAAACCCATTAAACTCGGTCCTTTGAGCCGAGACTCTTTTATACTGATCCTTTAAATTTTTTTTTTAATTACAACAGTCGTAAAACGGTGGATTTTAGTATCGAATTTTTTAAAAAAAATTATATTAGGGGTTTTCTTTTAAATCTGGTTCCCAACCCCGGGGGCCTGTCCCCCCAAAGGGTTTCCTGGAAGAATTTCCAGGGTCCTGATATTCTAAGATCTATTTTTTTTTAAATTTAAAATTTCTGGAAAATAAAAATAAGAAAAAAGAGGATAAAAAATTAAAAACCGTTATTTTTTTCATGGGAAATAGCAAAAAATCCCTTCTTTTTCGTTGATTATGGTCAAAGAGCACAAGAAGAGTTCACTGAGCTTATCCCATTTTACAGCTAAAAGTTTCCGTCAAAATCCTTGCTACCTTGGTGTTCAAGATGGAAACATATCCCAAAATAAGTGATCGGCAGTTCGAGTTCTTTTGCATTTTGGGTTCAACCTACCCGGCGAAAAGGGGGTTTTCTGCATTACTTACAATAAAAAATAAATCAAGGAAAAAGCTGTCTGTGGAAAATGACTTTTCGGTGTGCACTGACCCCACTGAGCCAAAGGGTTATGAGCTGGTTGCTCGAAACAAACCCAAAAGCCCTTGAGAAATTATAATGACATAAAATTTTGCAACCATGAAAAATCATTCACTGCGTTTTTTTTTTTTTATTAATAAAAAAAAAAAGAATTATAAAAGCGGCTTTTTTTGTGATTTATTGGACTGTAAATAGGTACTCTTTTTTATCCCTCATTATTATTATTATCCCCCATATTAATGTTTCATTAATAGTGTACTAAAAATTTTTTAGCAATGGTATCGATTTGGGGTTATTTTGCATACTTTAACCCCTAAACTGCGGATACTGTGTGACAAAATTCGGGGGTCGCGGGACTTTTGCCAAAATCTTATAGTCGCTAAACAAACTTTAAAGGTAAACAATGTATTCGCCATATTTTGTGCAAAACCCTAAAAAATTTTTTTTTGCTAAAATCTTGTGGTTATTTTATGATGTACTTGCAAAATGAGAGCTTGAGGTTTATAATCCATGTACAGCTCGTTCCAGAAAAAAAAGGCCCCAAGGGTCTTCCTCTCTAAACTCTCTGCCCCCGTAGGGAAGACCTGTCACACCTTCACCTTTCATCTGGTACTGGGGCCTGGCCTATGTGTGACCCCGGGTCATTCTCGGGAAAGTAGAGTTGCCGATTTCACCGGCCGAAAAATTGCCCACCCCTTTTTAAATTTGGGGCCGCCCTTGGGCATACTCGCGTTTTTTTTAGTGAGAGACCAAATGGGGATAGCCCCGCTTTACGGGGTTAAAAACCATGAAACAATAAGGGGAATTTTTTTTCAAATTTTTTTTTCTATTTGTCTTTAATCTTTGGGAAAAATCTATTTTGTTACTTTAATTTGTTATACTTAAAATTGCTATTTTTAAAAAGTAAACTGTGGTTTGGGTTTTTGGGGATTTTTTTTTTTTTTCCTACGTGCTGCACTCAAAAATAAGGCAATTTTAAGGATAGCGTTTCTACAAAAACCCAACCTAAACACAAAAAATGCAATTTTTCCCATGTATTTTACTTAAATTATAAAAATCTCTGAAAAACTGTTCTGTTTGTATTAAATAGGGTACAGCTTATCAGCATAACATGAAAAGGGATTTTACATGAAGTATTCATTTTTTTTCAGAAAAATCTTCTAATTTTTTTTGCTGGCTTAGCCTATTTCGTTTTAGGGGGGTCCCCCCGGTGGGGAAAAGTGACTGGAAAAAGGGGAATGGACAAAAAAGTTGGGAAACCCCTGATTTAAAATTTTTGTAAAAAAAACAAATCCATCGTAAAAAAAATAAAATAATAATAATAATAAAATATAATAATAAAAATAATAATAATAATAAATAAAATAATAAATTAAAAATAATAAAAAAATAATTAATAATATTAAAAAATAAAAATTAAAAAAAAAAAAAAAAAAAAAAAAAAAAAAAAAAAAAAGAAAGAGAGGGGAGAAAAGGGGGGAGAGAGAGAGAAGGGGAGAGAGAGAGAGAGAGAAGAGAGAGAGAGAAGAGAGCGGGGGAGAGAGAGAGGAGAGAGAGAGAGAGAGAGAGAGAGAGAGAAGAGAGAGAAAAAAAAAAAAAAGAAAAAAAAAAAAAGAAGAAAAAAAAAAAAGAAAAGGGGGAACCCTTCTCTATTATTAAAAAACTCACAAAAACCCCTTTTAAAAAAAAATTCCCTATATCTTTTCCTTCTTCTTTTATTATTTTTTTCCACCTTCATTTTTTCCCTTTCGTCTTCTCCGTTAAAAATTTCTTTCTCTTCCTTTTCTTTATCCTCTTTTTTTCCCCTTCAAACCTTTTCCCCTTTCCTCTCTCTCTCTCTTCTCTCTCCCTTTTCCTTCTCTCTCTCTCTCTCTCTCTCTCTCTCCTCTCCTTCTCTCTCTCGTCTCTCTCTCCTCCTCTTCTCTCTCTCCTCTCTCTCCTCTCTCTCTTCCCCCTCTCCTCTCTTTCTCCCTCTCTCCCCCCTCTCCCTCCTCCCTCCCTTTCCTCCCCTCCTCCCTTTTCCCCCCTCCCCTCTCTCTTTCTCTCTCCTCCCCTTCCCCTCCTTTCCCCTCCCCCCCCCTCTCTGGGTCTCCTCCCTCTCTCTCCTCTCTCCCCTCTCTCTCTTCCTCTCTCCCCCTCCCCCCCTCTCCTCCCCTCTCCACCCCCCTCCCTCCTCTCCCCCCCCCCCCCCCCCCCCCCCCCCCTCCCCTCCCTCCCTCCTCCCCCCTTCTTTTCCCTTCCCCCTCCTCTCTCCTCCTCTCCCCCTCCCCCTCCCTCTCTTTTTTTTTTTTTTTTTTTTTCTCTCTTTGGTAGGGCCCACAACAAACAATGGCCCCAGCGCTCTGTATATCTAACGATTAATTTTATACCAAAATAAACTAATACATTCGAAATATACCAAAAATACCTAGATCATCCCGAAATCCAAATATATAAAAACACGTGTGTGTGTGTGGTGTGTGTGGTATATATATATTTATATAATATTATATATATTAATATTATATTATATAAAATATATATTATATATATAAAATTATATATATATTAATATATTTTGTGCGTGTATGTATGTATGTGTGTGTGTATGTATGTATATGTAGTATGTATTATGTACATGTATGTATGTATGTATGTACATGTTGTATGTTTTGTGTGTGTTTTGTATGTATGTGTGTTTTAAAACCATGGTCTTGTCCAACAAGCTGCTCGCTTCGCCAGTTTCCCCTCTAAATGCGAGTTGGGCTCTTATTACCCTTTTTGGAAATGCTGGGCCCTAAACCACCAACACAACCTATCCCCTTGCTCAAGGGGGACAGTACCGCTCGGATTTCACAGTGGAAAAATCCCCGGGAATGAAGGGGGTCGGGGTTCAAACGCCGGACCACATAATGATGCCGGGCGCCCTAACCAACTCTGAACAAAAGAACATAAGAAAATAAGGAAGCTACAAGAGGCCGCGAGGCCTACACGTGGTAGTTCCTGTCACCTAACACTACCTACATCCACCTTTCAACCCCATCCATGAACCTATCCAGCTCCCCTTTAAAGCTCCCCAATGACTCAGCACTAACTACCTGTTTACTGAGACCATTCCATTCATTCACCACCCTATTTGTGAACCAGTTTTTCCCTATTTCCTTTCTAAATCTACGCTTTTCCAGCTTGAATCCGTTACTTCTTGTTCTACCCTGGTTAAAAGCCGTAAGAACTTTTCCTACCTCTCCTTTATTAAATCCCTTTATCCACTTAAAAACTTCTATCAAATCGCCCCTTACTCTGCGTCTCTCGAGTGAGTGTAATTTTAATAACTTCAATCTCCTCTCATAACTAAAGTTACGCATCCCTTGTATCATTTTGGTCATCCTTCTCTGCACTTTTTCTAACAACACTATATCCATCCTGTAATATGGAGACCAAAACTGAACTGCATAGTCTAGGTGAGGCCTGACTAGAGCCAGATAAAGCTTTAGAAAAACTTCCGCACTTCTACTTTTAACACTTCTGGTAATGAATCCTAATACTCTATTAGCTCTATTTCTGGCCTCAATACATTATTTCCTAGGTCGGAGATCTGGTCTCACCCTCACTCCAAGATCTTTTTCACCTTCTGATCTTTTCAGCGATACATTGCTTATGGTGTATCTATTACCAGGTTTTTCACTACCAACATTCATAACGCTACATTTATCAATATTAAATTCCATCTGCCATCTGACTGCCCACTCGTTAAGTTTATCTAAGTCTCCCTGCAATATGTTTACGTCAGACTGTGATCCATAATCCTACCTAACTTAGTATCATCAGCAAACTTGCTGATATCACTGCTAATCCCACTATCCAAGTCGCTGATGAAAATCAAAAATATTTTAAGGGGCCCCAAAAACAGCCCCTTTTGGGGAAACCCCACTTGTAAACCTTTTTCCCCAAATTCGGATTTGGAACCTTTAAATTTTGAAACCCTTTTTGTTGCCAAATTATTTAAACCAAAGCTCTGATCCAATAAAGGGAACCTTCCATCTTACCTTTTAGCCCAAACCCTTTTTTTAAGAGTCGCTGGGTGTGGAAACCTTGTCAAATCCCTTTACAAAAGTCCAAATTTTATCAAATCCTTATAAATTATCTCCCCCCCCTCAGAAACTTTCCAATAAAAATTTCAATAAATTTGGGGTTGAACATGACCTCCCCCTTTGGTGAATCCAAATGTTTTTTAATTTAAATTGTCAAACTTTTGTTTATTTTAATTTTTTTCTCTAATTTTTTTTTGGGCAATAATAATTCCAAAAAATTTTAAACCCACCCGGATGTTGCCTTTTTGGGACTCTGCCACAAAGGGCCCCCCCCCCCCGGTGTTTGTGTGAAGCACCCCTTTTTTGGGGTGGCATAAGGGGGACTGTTTACCTTCGGTTTCTTTGCCCCCAAATTAGCATTGAACTAAAAAGTTTGAGCATTAACAAGACTCTCTTTCCCGGGCCCTTTGCTTTGTCACCTTGGGGGCCACGCGTGGGTGAAAAACCCCGGGGGAGTTTGACCCGATGGTACGTAGCCCCATTAATTTTACATGTATTGATAAGGGATACTTTCTGTTTCAATATGAAGGGGTCCGATGTTTTCTAACAAAGGGAAGATTTTAATGTGTCAATTTTTTTTGCCCATAACATTTCTAACCCCCTGTCGTTTGGGGCCGAGAGATAGCCGCAGCGCGGGCGGGGGTGTCCAGGTATAGCCCAGCGGGTCGGGGCCGCTGGGACAGGCTGCTGCGGGGAACTAGGACGCCCCCCCCGAGTGAGGCAAGCCATCAACTGGAAGGGATTTTTTAAAATAAATAATACCATCCCGGATGGGGAAGCCTTTGATGTGAGTTTAAATTTTTTCTATGAGGATTTTAATAATGTTGCCACAAAATGACCTTCCCGACGAATGCTGGGATAAAATTTTTTACAATTCCTTATTGGCCCACCCATCCCCTCTGCTGGGGGCCCGCGCTCAATTGGCCGGATAAAGGAAAGAAAAAAGGGCTTGTGACCCAAAAACGGTATTAAAGCCCCCGGGAAATTTTTTTAAGGTTTTTTCCTGCTCAGTGGATAAGGGCTCATTCCCACTTTTTTTAAAATTCGATTTTGGGCCACCGCCAGAAATCCGACACCTTTTTTGGGACTAGGGCGAAATTGGTTACTATTTTTAAGGGGGGGAAAACCGAAAAGCCCAAAAGAATTACGGGAGGCATTACGTAAAAAAACATTTTTTTCAAAAACCTTTTTTAAATTGGTCCGGGTGTTCGAGATTATATTATAGCATTGGTTTCCCACCGCACCCGTGAACAGGCAGGGGCTCAAAAGGGTCGGGGGCTGAAAACCCAGCACATTGAAACGCTAAGGGGTCTTTTTGCCCGGGACTTAACAGAAAAAAAAAAAGGGAAAAAGCAAATGTTTTTACTTTTTTTCCTTGACTGAAACCCAAAGGCATATTTTTGGTTCCGGGCACATACTAAAATAAGAATTCTAAAAAACGTCTGGGGTTTGGGGGTAGGGATCTTTGTTGGGTTTCTTTGGGGGTGCTTTGTATAGTGGCCGGACGTCATCGGTACTGCAGGGGTTTGCATTCACTGTGGGAGTCCGTCAAGGCTCTCCCTATTCATGTCTTCTTTTTTATACTCTATTTTAATAAAATTTTAATTGGGTTGTCAAAGAAAAATTTGTGAAACAACAGCTTTTTAAAAATTTGGTTTTAAAACGTTTTGATACTGATGGCCCGATAGGGTTTATTGTTTTCCCAACACCCGCGCAAAAGGAAGTTTTAAATAAATTATCTCTTTTGGGGAACGTTTTTGAAACCCGGTATTGTAAAAAAAAAATAAAACCGAGTCTAAAAACCAGTTTTCTTTGTGATACACGGCCCCCCGAGGGAACGGGCAGGGGCACAGGGAAAGGGGGTTGGTGGTGGACGGTGTATTCATTATATATACCGGGGGCCCCCTGTTCACTGCCGATGGATCGGTTTCGTCACCCAGCCCAGGTTTAAAACGCCGATGCCAAAAATGCCTCATTTCTGAAATTTATCTCTTTTTTTAAAAAAGGGAATAATGATATCCCTGTTCGTGTTAAAAAACGGGTAGTGATGCTTTTTAATGTCCACTCTTCTATACGGGTGTGGGGCCTGGCTAAATCTGCCCTGGGGCCGATAAAAAGTTGTTAACTAGTCCTAAAAAATTTCTGGTTTAAATTAACTACGTGAAATGATATAGGGTTACTTTGGGAAACGGGTTTTACCCCCCTTTGCACTCTTTGGGGTTAGGGGCAGGCAGAGAAGTTTTCTTCTCTAGATTTGGCGTGAGAGGAAAAGGAATGGAGGACAAACCCATTAGTTTTATCAATCAAAATTGTCAGGGAAAACCGTATCGACTGGGGAATACATTGATAACTTTTTTTCACCACTGAAACCGATGACAAAAGAAAAAAAAAAGGATTTAGGGACTGAACCAAATATTTTAACTCAACCTCCTCAAAACGCAAAAAACGTAAAAACAATTAAACCCCAAAGTTTATCTTCCTTTTCCTTTAAACGGGGCCCCAAACCCATGTGAGGGGAACACCCCCCGAGTGGCGTCACGCGGTTCCTTTTGTCCCGCACACCCCCCTTGGCAGGGGAAGGGGGGGGAAAGAGGGACAAAAGGGGGAAACGGGGAAAGGGTTTCCCTTTTAAAAGAAAGACTGTGTTTTGCGGAAAAATTTTTAAACAGAAGTAAAATGAATACAGCACTGCACCTTCACAAAACCCACCTGAGAGACACCCCACCTTCTCCCAATACCCCGGACTTTTTTTCCTGATAAAAATGATGAGGGCCGAGGATGTTTTTTTTAATATCCCCAAAATTTCCGGGATGTATGTAAAACCTAGACCCAAAATTTTACTTTGCTTATATGCAAATTTTTGCTCTTTTTGGGGTTTAAAATTTTTTGAAAAAGTGTTTTTTTTGTAGTATTTTTTTCCCCTATAGTTTTTATTTTAGTACTTAGGTTTTTTCTCTAGTCAAAAATGAAATATTTATTTTTTTTTTTTAGATTCGGGTAATTTTAGTTTTTTTTTTAGTGTTATTTTGGCCCTCGCTTTTTTTATGAGAAGAAATATTTCTTTATTATAAATTTTTGGGCAAGTTTTGTATTTTATGTTGGGTTTTGTTTTATATTTTGGGTTTTTAGGGGGTTTTATGCTCTTATGCAATTGTTTTTGTTTGTGGGTTTTTTAATTTGGGTTTTTAAATTTTTTTTTTTTCTTGTAATTGGTTTGCCCCAAAAACAGTTTCTTTCTTTTTTTTTTTTTCCCGAATGGTTTTTTGGGTTTAGACATAAAATTGTTTTATAAAATTTTTGGGTATTGACCCTATTTTTGGGTAACGCTTGTATTAAATATATTTTGTTGTGGTCAATAAAATTAACAAACAAACTGTGTGTGGGTGGTTGGTGTGTGTGTGTGTGTGTGTGTGTTTGGTGTGTGTCTGTGTGTCCTTTTGTGCCCTGTCCTGCCCGGGTCTGCCGGCCCTTTTAAAATGCCAAAAAAATTTTTAAATGTGGTAAAAAGGGGAAAATTTAAGCCTTTCCCAAAAAAACTTTTTTTAAAATGTAAAAAAAAATTTTTTTGGATGTTTTTTCTGTATATGCTTAGGAAATTTTTTGGTATTTTTTTGGTAGTGTTTAGGTGTTAACGGTATGCTTTTGGGTGAAAATTTCGGTTTATTTTCGAAAAATTTTTGGAAAGGTGTATGTTCGGTTGATTTTTATATTTCCCCCACAACAGAAAAAATTTTCGCGGCCCCCTGTTGGGTTAAAGCAAAGGGGGTTTGGAGTTTAAGAAGGGTTTGGTTTTTAACGGGAGGCTAAGAAAACTTTCAAAAATTTGTTTCTTAAATATCTTGTTGCTCGGTGTGCTAAGATGTTCTTAAGCCGCTAAGAAAGTGTGGGCTACGAAAAAACCCCTTTTGGGAAAATGCGCCCCCTGTATAATACTAAATTGTAGGGTAAATTGCAAATGTTCCCCTGAAATAAAAACCCCAAAATTTTTTATGGATTATATGATTTAAAAATATTTGCAAATGAATGTTACTCTATTTTAATACTTTTTTTTTCTTTAATACACTTTTTCCCCCGAGGTACCCTTGCGGGTGGCCCCCAAAACTACCCTTCCTTCCGGGGTTTTAAAAAGGGGGGGGTCCCCTTTAAACATCAAAAACCCCTAAAAACAAAACCCAGTGATATCTAAGAGGCAAGGGGGGGAGCGCTCAAAAGGGGTCCTCTTTTCAGCAGTTTTCTAAAACATCCCGGTCATGTTTTTTTTAAAAGGATATTTGATCACCCCTGGAATTTCTCTTATTGATTCCCTATATCCTTGCAAAAAGACACCAAAATACCTTCCCGGGGATCTTTTGGGGAAAAAAATGCGCCTCACTCCAGGGGGTGGAGTACTTTTACGTCTCTTTTTTGCCACCCCCAGCAGCAATAGGAGAGACGACGGACGGCATTCGTCGTATGGGGTGTAGTAGCCATGTGGGGGCCCTAAAGGTTTTTTTTTTTACATTGCTGAAGGGCGACGGTGGCGCCATCTAAAGGGCCCCAAGTTTCCCCCCGCCGGGATTGCCTTCTACCAAAAGGACACCACTTTCCTTTTTTCTCTAGCTTCCTTGTATACTGGGGGCTCAACAAAATGGGGAAATATGCCCGGAATATCCTAAACCCGCAGCAAATACCCACTGTTCAGTGTGTAACAAGAGTGGGATTTAGAAACTCTAAAAGCCAAAAGTTGTAGGAAAAATTTTACACACAGACTGTACTCCGTTTTCCCCGGGTTTCGACCCTAGTGAACTTTTTCAACACAAAAGGGTCCCACAGAGGACTGGGGCCCCAACGCAGCTTTATTAAAAATGGTGATTTATGTTTTTTTTGGTGTTGCTTTTTTAGAAGAGGAAAAGGGCACTCAATTATTTAAAAAGAAAAAAACCCTGGGAAAAAAATAACAGTGAAAATGAAGATAACGAACAAAACCCGATTTCAATTTTGGAAACCCGCTTCGGGAAACAAAAATTCTTAAGACCACAGGGGCTCCACCAAACCCCTTTAAAGGGAAAAAACCCAGTCCCAAAATTTCCACAAAGGTGCCACCAAAAAAAAAGAAAATATGTTTCTACTACAAAAAATACGTTTTTTAAATTTGGTCTTACGGTCGTGGGCTGCCCCTTGCGCACCCAAAAATGGGGAATAAATTTTTAAAACACCTGGGCGGGATTCCTTAGGGGTTTGCAAAAAAGAGCCCACCTGTCCTTTTTCTACACCCCCTTCCCTCTGTTTTTGGCTCGGAAGAAAGGGGGTGGGTTTTTAATTTTAAAAAGTGTAAAAAATTACTTTGAAGGCAAACCCCGGGAACCAAAATCATGAACAAATGACCCAACAAAAACAATAGAACAAACCCCCACTCGTCCCCTTTTAACACGGGGTCCCCAATCCTCAAACACAAAGTGCTTAGACCAATTTTTTGAGGCAGCAAAAACCCAAAAACTCAGACTTAGACTAAAGGGACATTTTTTTTGTGCAGCAATGCAAACAAATGCAAACAACAAAAAGTTTCAGATTTCTAAAAGGGAATACCATGGGGTGGAGCGCTCACCCACCAAAAGTGGTCCCAAACAACATCTGAGGGCCACCAATACGCAAACCCTTTCAAGGTTAAAAACACTTAAAGTTTTCAGCACTTGTAATTACACCCTTTAAAGTTGCAAACACATTGTAATTCACTTTTCCCTTATAGACCACTGGCGCGAGACGGGGAGACCCGGGAATTTTACTAGTGGGCGCATCAAACGTGGCCCCGGGCAAACCCAAATTTTTTTTGGTCCCCCATAAATACCCTCCACAGATCCAAGGTGTGTGGTGTGGTTTTGGAAAGGGAAAAGGGGGGTTTTTGTATTCTAACGTTTAAAGATGGCCCTTTTTTAAAAAAAGGGGGTGGCGAGTACAAAACCCCCCGGGGCCCAAAATTTTTTTTTTTCCCCAACGTGTTTGAAACTTTTTGGGGGCCCCTACGCATGGTTTTAGCTCCGAAACTAAACCCCGGGATTTTCTTTAAAAAACCCTCATTGTGATTTTCCCAAAAAAAAGTTAAACCCTTGTACACCTTAAAGTGAAACCCAACCTAACCTAACCGTAACCCCAAAAATTTGGGGAACCTGCTAGAAAAAAAAAATCCCGGCGGGGCCCCCCACCATTTCCCGTAAACTTGGGGGCGGTGTTTTCAGACGCGAGTGTTTTTAGGGGCGGGAAGCAACTGAGGGATTAGCGGGTTTTGGGGAACTTTTAAAATCTTTTCGGGCAATCGCCACGCCCTCTACCCCTTATGATTTAGATACGTGTAGAGAGTTTATTGCATAAAAACCGAGTTTTTAATTACCCAAAGGTTTTTTCGCGGCTCAATAGGGCAGGGTTTTAATAAATACTTCAGTATTTCCCCAAGACTCTAAAAAAATACTTACGGCGGGTTTTCCCACAATCACGTAAACCCCAAACGCCCCTTTTTTTTTGGCCGACCAATTTTGGATTAAACTCGGGGCATCGCCAGTGGGGAGCCCGGTACAACCTTCCCGAGGCGTAGGAAAACCCGGCGAGGGGGCCCCTCTTAAACCCAACTTTTTCTGATCAAAAAAAAATTAAAAACCGTGGTCGAGCTTTTCCCCAAATTAAAAGCATATGTTTAAACAAAGTTCGGTTTTACCCGGTTTTGGGGGATTAAAAGTTTTTTTTCCTTACGACAGATCTGGCATGAAAGGGTTTTGATCAAATTTGGGGGCTTTTGAAACACGGCAGCTATTGCTAATGGCCCAGAAAGGGTGGGCGGAACAAAACCCCGTAAAAAGCGGGCATCAGGTGTAGAGGAAAGGCGAGGACTGTTTGACCATAAAGTCCTTTTTTTTTTTGGGGTTTTTGGTTTTAAACCAGTTGGACTTGTAAATTTATGTTTTTTTGGGGGGGGATGTTCAGTTTGAAAAAACAATTTTCGTGCTTCCTTAACTCACCTTTCCCCGCTTCAGTTTTTCGTTGTTTTTTTGAGGAGGGGCCCCCTCGTCTTGGGGGGGGGTTTCCCCACAAAGAGAGGGGTCCCCCACCCTTTCAAACCCAAAAAAAAGCGGGGATAATTCTCTTGTCTTAGGTGTTTTTTAAAGACTCTTTTTACCCTTCCCCATGCAGTTAACCAAATTTCATGCTATCGTATAAAGGTTTCGGTATGTGGGCCCTTCCCTTGCCTTTTTTCTAAAGTAGGAAAAAAATGACGTAAACCCGTTTCGCAAAAAAAATTGGGGCACCCCCCAGGGGCTTCTAAAATTATAAAAAAGGGAGTGTTTTCCCTTTTCTGCCCGTGCCCCCCCTGAAACCCCCACCAACCAACCCAGCCACCCGGGCGCTATTCCCGTTTTCTGGAACAGTATGTGGGTTTTTCTCTTGAAAAATTTTTTGGGTTGGTTTTCATTAGGGTTTCGGTTTTGTTAGGTTTAAATTTCATAGATTTTTGATGGTAACTTTTTTGTGGAAATGAAAATGAAAGGGATTTTCGAGAAAATCCTTTTGAGTAGTTTTTTGGAAACTACAGCCAAGCGCCTTCCTCGGAAAAGAAATACTAGCTAGAGTAGGGGAATATACGAAACCCGGACCACCCTTTTCCCTCTTCCCTTTTAACATGAAAAAGAAAAGGGTTTTAAAAAATTTCCCCGGGGAAAAGTAAAATTTCCCAAAAGGGGGACACACCACCACAAAACCCCTTTCATTTTAAAACTTTGGTCGACTCTAATTTAAATTTTGGAGCCCTGTAAACCCAAATTTATTTTTTTTTTCCCTCCTTTACCGATACCCGCATTCCCATTCGGGGTAAAATTGGCGGCCCCCCCCCCCCCCAATGACTCCCCTTTGGGCCACAATTTCACAAAACCCCCCAGGTTCAAACCCTTCCCAAAGGGCCCCCCCCGAGGGGGCGAGTGAAACCCAGGAAAGGGATCATTTGCATAAAATTTTTTATTTTTAAAATAAGGACTTACTGTTTGGGTCCGAATTTTATAAAACACGAAAAGAGTACAATATTGGTTTATCTCTAGCGTATACTGTAAAGGGTTTTGGGTTACTCTTTTTCCCGGCAGCGAGTGGGGTATACATTTCTATTGGGACGTGGGGATGTTTTTCGAGGGGTGGGCCCCGGGGTGTGGGACAAGGGGTCACCGATTGTTTTTCTAATCCTTTATTCTAGGCTGTATGCAAAGAAAACAGAAAACTCCCTGTAAGGTCGAGAGTGTAGAGGGGCTGGGGGTAAAAAATTTCAAATTTTAGATAAACCTATTTTGAGATCATTGGAAAGGGTAGTATTGATAATGAAATTTTTTCAAAAGGGGAATTTTTTAGGAGGTTTTAGGTTTGTAAAAAGATTAAAAGAAAGCTAGTTTCGCTAAGAGTTTTTTTTCCCTATATTTTTACCAATATATATCATAATTTTATTCGGGGGGGCATTTGCCAAAGAAAATCACACAACCCCATACGGCCCCAAACACCACACCCACGCATAAACCCCAACACCCACACACACACACACCACACACACACATCACACACACAACACACCACCCCACACACACATACCACAAACCCACAACCCCAAATTTTTTTTTTTTCATCGGGGCCCTAGCGCCTGTAACAGTGACCTCTGGGTGGGAAAGGGGAGGCCTTGGAGGTCACTTGGGGGGTTTTGATGGTTGGCCCTCGCACGTGGTTTGGGGCCGGGGGAAAGGGCCAAAAGGATTTGGGGTTTTTAAAAAAGTTTGGGGCCGGGGAACCCCTGGGGGGAAATTTTATTTTTGGGAAGGGATACCCATGTATCATAGAAAGGCAAGGGCGGGAGTCTCATAAGGGGTAGCTCTTTTCAGCAGATTCTGGAACATGCCGGCATGGTTTTGTTTTAGAAGTATATTTGATCACTCTGGAATTTCTCCTTATTGACTCGTAATCTCCTTGCAAACGACACTTACATACCTTACTGGATCTTTGGGAACAAATTCACCTCCTCCAGGGTGTGTATTACTTGTACTGTCTCTTCTTGCCACCAAACCACAGCACATAGCGATAGACGACGGACGGCATTCGTGCGGTATGGGGTGTCAGTGCCATGTGGGGACGTAAAGGTGTTTTGTTTTACATTGCTGAAGAGGCGACGGTGGCGCCATCTAGAGGCCAGCAAGTGACAAAAGGCCGGATTGCCTTGCTACAATAGACAGCGCACTTTCCTGGTTCTCCTAGCTTCCTTGTATTACTGTGGTCTGCAAACAAAATGGGAAGTTGCAGGAAATATCCTACCTGCAGCAGATACCTACTGTTCAGTGTGGAACAGGATGCATTGAAGCTCTAAAATGCCAAAAGTGTAGGAATTCATACAACACAGACTGTACTTCGTTTTCCTTGTACGGACTAGTGAACTTTTTCAACACAATGAGTCACTCCAGAGGTACTGTGCCGACGCATCTCAGTGAACATTGTGATTTATAGTTTTCTTTGGTGTATGCTTTATTAGAAGAGGAAAAAGGAACACTCATTATAACTGAAAAAAAACCGTGAGGAAAATAATAACATTGAAAATGAAATAACGAACAACGCTGAATGACATTCGAAACCTCTTCGAGCATGACATTCTGAAACATACAGGGAATCCACCGACCACTCCCAAGGTAGGAAACCCTAGTCAAAGTGACCACAAGGTGACCACAAAACAAAGAAATATGTTACTACTACAAGCTGATTCGTTGGTAAGTTTTGGTCTTACTGGTCGTGACTGCCCCTATGCGCACCCAAAACTTGGGCATAAATTTAAAGCACATGTCGGGGATCCATTCGGGGTTGCAAAGAGAGCAACACATGTCCTTATCTACAACCCTCATCAGTCTGTTATGGCTCGGAGAGCAGGCGTGAGTGTTTTCAATTTACAGAGTGTAAAATATACATTTTGAAGGGCACGCCGCTAACCTCGCATGAACAACTGACCGAACAAATCAACATAGAACAACCACCGACTCGTCTTTGAACACGAGTGTACCGATCCTCAACAAAAGTGTTTAGACCGAATTTTATGAGGCAGCAAACCGAAATACTCAGACTGAGACTACTGTACATTTTTTAGTGCAGCAGATGCAGCAAATTACAGCAACAAATAGTTTCATATGCTAAGTAATGACCATGGTATGGAGCCTCACCCACCCCAGTGGTCCCAACAACATCTGAGTCCACCAATGACGCACCTTACAGATGTAATTACACTTAATTTTGCAGCACATTGTAATTTCCACTTAATGTTTGACAGCCCATTGTAATACACTTACATTATACCCAGCTGGCGCGAGAACCGGGTAACGGAATATACTAGTGGCGGCGCATCAGCGTGGCCACGGCACCAATTATTTTGTGCCTATAACTACGCTCCACAGGATCCACAGGTGTGTGTGTGTGTGAAGGAAGGGGGGTGTAGTATTCTAACTTTTAATGATGGCGTTTTAATGGTGGTGTGCGAGTACACCCGGCCGGGCCAAAAATTTTTTTTTTTCCGCACGTTGCTTTGCAAGTTTGGCTGCCCACTCGCATGGTTGTAGCTCCGAACTAACCACGGGATTTTCTTGAAATACCCTCATTGGTGGATTCACAAAACAATAGTTACCATTGTCCCCAATGAAAGTGAGCCTAACCTAACCTAACCGTGAACCGAAAGTTTGCGAACGCTGCCGAAGAAAAAAAAAAAGTCGCCGGCGCCCACCCCCAGCTCCTGTATACTTGTGGCGGTGTTATCAGACGCGAAGTGTTTGAGGGACGGGAAAGCAACATGAGGTTATTCAGCGGGTGGGAGAACTTTTATAAGTCTTATCGGTCAGATCGGCCACGCGCACTCTAGCAGCCTTTCTTGTTTAGATACGTGTACGATAGTTATTGGCATATCACCGAGTTAAGATTATCAACGGTTTTATGCGCGCTCATCAAGGAACAGTTGTAATAAATACTTCAGTGATCCCGAAGACTCTTAAAATGAAATACTTACGGCAGTTTTCCTTACAATCACGTACCAATCGACACTTTTTCTTTGTCCGACCCAATATGGATTAGACGATCGGGATCCTCGCCAGTGGCAGTCCCCGTACAACGTCCGAAGGCGGTAGGAACCAGGCGAGGTCGCTCTTTTACACACCTTATCTATCAACAAAAAATATGAAACCGTGGTCGAGCTTCCTCAATTACCATATGTTATCATTGTTCGGTTGTATCAGGTTTTGGTGATGTTAATGTTATTTTCCTTACGACAGATCTGGCTGAAGGGTTTCGATCATTGGGGACTTGTGATCACGGCAGCATGTGACGTATGGCCCAGAAGGATGGACGGAACACGCCAGTACAAGCGTCATCGGTGGTAGAGGACGGCGAGGAGCTGTTTGACCATAATGTCCTTTTAGTTTTTTTGGTGTTTTTGGTTATCCAGTTTGACTTTGTAATTCATGTTCCATTATTGGGGGGGGGGGGGGAGGGGGGGAAATTTCAGTTTGTACGCACATTTTCGTCGTGCTTCCTTAACTCAACCTTTCCACGCTTCATATTCGTTGTTTTTGAGGAGGTCTCCTCGTCTTGGGGAGGGTCCACACACGAGAGAGATACACACATACATTTCAACCAAATAAAGCGGATATGAATATCCTTGTCTTACGTGTTTGAAATACTCTTTTTACCCCTTCATCCATGCAGTTAAACACACTTGCATGCTATCGGTATAAAGGTTTTCGGTATGTGCCATTCCCTTGCCTTTTACTACTGTAGGAAAGATGACGTACCAGTTGCGCAAAACAAATGGTCACTCGCGAAGTGGGACTTCTAAAATTAATAAATAAAGGCAGTGTTTTCCTTTCTGCACCGTGCCGCCTCCGTACCTCCCACCAACCAACAAGCCACCCGGACGCATATTCCCGTTTTCTTTTTCTGGAACAGTATTTGGCGTTTACTTCCTTGAAACATTTCAGGTTTGGTTACATTAGGAATTTACGGTTAGGTTAGGTTTAAGTTTCATAGATTTATGATGGTAACTATTGTGTGGAAATGAAAATGAAGGTATTTTCGAGAAAATCCTATGATAGTTTTCGGAGCTACAGCCAAGCGCCTTCACTCGAAACGAAATCCTAGCATAGAGATAGGAGATTACGACCTGGACCACATTTCATCTTCCTTGTAACATGAAAAAGAAAGGTTAAATAATTGCCGGGAACAGTAAATTCCAACGGCGAGCACACCACACACACCATTGCAGGTATAAAGACTCGGTCGACTCTAATATTATGAGCCATAGCTACCTAATTGATTTTATTCCCTCCTTGAACCGTACCTAAGCATCCTCATCCGAAGTATTGACGGCACCTAATGCTCCCTTGGTCACACAATGCACGAAGCCTCCACAGTTCACCTTCCCAAGGCCACCCCGATGTTCGAGTGACCTGAGGAGAGGTATCATTGCATAAATTTGTTATTGTTTATATCAAGGACTTACTGTGGGTCAGAATTTTATATACACGACTAGAGTACAATATTGGTGTCTCTATGCGTATACTGTATGGGTTTGGGTTCCTCTGTGTCTTGGAGCGATTTGCTCTACATGTATATGTGGGATCGTGGGTATGTGTCGATTGGGTGGTGTCGGGATTGTGGGTAGCAAGGGATCCACCGATTGTAGTGTCTGATCCTTTATTCTCTAGGCTGTATGTCATATCAAGACTCCATGTAAGGGTCGGGGAGTGAGAGAGCTGGAACTAAACTTTCCTTTCAAGATAAACCCTATTTTGAGTCATTGGGAAAGGCCTAGTATTGATAATGCTTATTTCCAAAAGGTAATTGTTATAGGAGGTTTAGGTTTGTAAATGATTAAAAGATGCTAGTCTTCGCATAGAGTTATTTTTCCTATATTTTTACCAATCTTATCATGAAATTTTTATTCGGTCATTTGCCAATGATTCACACCCACATACGCAAAACACACACACAACAACGCATAAACACACACACACACACACACACACACACACACACACACACACACACACACACCCACACACACACATACGCACAAACACACACACACTTTTTTTTTTTTTACATCTTGTGCCTATAGCCCTGTATACAGTGCCCTCTTGGGTGGGATTGGTAGGGAGGCCTTGGAGGCTCCTTTTGAGGGCTGTGTGGTTGGCCCTCGCACGTGGTGGCGCAGCAGGATTTTTTTTATAGTGCCGCCCTGTGATTAGAGCCTCAGCAACCCCTTGGGTCCTCCGATGCACTCAATCGAATAGAGTTAATGGGCAGGGCATGTGGGTGTTCTGAGGCCGACTCTACGAGTGCAGAAATATTTTTAAGTGGATTTAGGGGTCTCACTCGGGATCTGATCTCGGTCTTCACGACCAGCCACCCGGTGATGCTACCTCTACGCGACCGCCTCCCCCCCCCCCCCGAACCAAAACTACCGAACTGTCACAGACTAAACGCACTACACACAACACCACACACACTACACACCACACACACACACACACACACACACAAACCACACACACACACACACACCGACACACAACACACACACACCACACAGATAGATAGATAGATAATTTATTGACCACAGTTTACATAAATCTTAACATTTAACACATAATCTTATAACAATACTCCTGTTTAGTAGTTTTTTTGGATTTTGGGGTGGTTTTGGGTAAAAAATGGGGGGGGGGGGGGGGGGTTTTGCGAAAATAAAGACACAAATAATGCAATCCTGCAGTCCCACATAGTTATTATTAAACAAAAACACATCAATTGTCGTGCACACGTACAGTGCAGAGATATCCAATCCCTACCACACCATACCTTACGCCATACAATGCGTGAATATCATGATGAATTTTACAACATTCATATGGCTATATTTACATTAAATACTCACCTACAAGTTAAGCCTACGGTCTGCCTAATTCTGGCCCCCCCCCCCCCACACACACACACAAACTTAGTGGTACTTCGTAGTGTAGTGGTTAGCACGCTCTGTTTACAACCGAGTAATCCCGGGTTCGACCCGGTCGAAGCGGAGAAAGATGGGCGGTCTCATTAAAACTCGAGCCCCTGTCCACCCAGCAGTTGTTATGGGTACCGGTGTTACCCAGGGGTTGTAGCTCCGCCCTCCCGGTGTGGTGGCTTCCCCCAACACAACTAGGCAGCAAAAAAAAAAAAAAATAATGTAAATTATGGAGACAGAGCCTACCGAGTGGCTCAGGGCCCTGTAAAATGCAGCCAAGTAAATAGATACACATACAAATCAATGAATTTGTAAGTATAGATTATAGCCTTTATCATCACCTATATCATATTACTAGCCGCAAAGCCGACCTCCGGGCGGACTTTCTGGCTAGCTCCCTGCGGAGGGCTATTGGTGGGCCTTCGGCCCACCAAACACAGACTCTCCAGATAGCCCTTCTAACTTTCCTGAAATCATGGATGTAGAAATGGTTGTATACGCACCCATTCACATCACCCCAAACCCATTCACTCACCCATTAACCCATCACTCCCTCCCATTTCACTCACCCATTACCCATCCCTCCCCACCCATTGTCACTCACCCATTACCCCATCACCACACACCCATTACCCATCCCCCCCACCTATTTCCCCTTCACCCATCACCCCTCCCCCCACCCTATTACCCATCACCTCCGCACCCATTAACCCAATTCACTCACCCATTACCATCACCCCCACCCATTCATCACCCATTACCCATGCCCCCCCCCCCCACCCCCCACCATTCGCTCACCCATTAAACCCATCACCACACACCCATTACCCTCACACCCCACCTATTCCCTCCACCCATCCCCATGGCACCCCAGGCTCCATTCACTCAGGCTCACCCATTACCCATTACCCCCCACACCCCATTTACTCACCCATTACCCATCAACACACCCATTCACCTCACCCATTACCCATCAATCCCCCCTATTCCCTCACCCATCACACCCCACCCTTCACGTCACCCATCACCCACACCCATTACCCTCCCGCCATCCATTACCCATCACCCTACATCCAGGTTTCCTCAATTCTCGCAACCCTCCTTTTTTTCATATTCCTCGCTAATAGGCTACTAAAAAAAAAAAAAAATAGGATCCTCTCATAATTTGCTTAAAACCTTCCCCTGGTCAAGCCGGTCCAAAACTGTGCCATATGAGGTGGATTCCGCCACGGGGGGAGGAACCTATACCACACAACCCACCACACAGCACGTCACACACACAGACAGACACACTTTCGCTTATATTATTATAGATAGGAAAAGCACACCGACTTTGTCTAAACGGGATACAGTTAAGTGTTTTCCTGTGACACAAAACATAACTAATATTTTTTTTTTACGAAAGAGAGAGAGAGATTGAGAGAGAGAGAGAGAGAGAGAGAGAGAGAGAGAGAGAGAGAGAGAGAGAGAGAGAGAGAGAGAGAGAGAGAGAGAGAGAGAGAGAGAGAGAGAGAGAGAGAGAAAAAAAATGATAAGAAACAGTGTAACGGGATAAAAGTCAACATCATACAATGTCACCTTGAATCTGGGTGCACATTTAAGTCGCTACAGGTGGGAATCTGTGGCCAGTCGTCCCAAACGGTTCCTCTTAACACCTGAACACAAGATCCTAACGCTGCGGTCCACCCGAAGAGAGTGTTTGGCAGTCTGTCCAAGTGATCGGTCTCAATTGGGCTTACCGTATATGGCTATAATGCTTGGCCCCGGCGCTGGTTAATTCCCTCCTTGCGGATAAGTAATCGGTCGTTGCTCGGCAGTGAGTCGGCAGTGGTGAAGCAGCCGGTCGTCAATACGATATAAAAATATATTGTTTTTACGGTCACTGAATGGGGGAAGGTGACTTTAACTCATTGTTGATGTGCTATAGTTAGGTCCGTTTTGTGTACGAGAGATAGAGATTCTCTCTCTCTCTCTCTCTCTTCTCCTCGCTTTCGCTCTCTCTCTCTTCTCTCTATCTTCTCTCTTCTCTCTGTCTCTGTCGGCTGTCCCGCCGTCGCTGTCGCTGTCGCTGTCCGCTGTTCGCTGTCCGCTGTCGCTGTCGCTGTCGCTGTCGCGTCGCTGTCTCTGTCTCTCTCCGCTCTCTCTCCTCTCTCTCTCGTGTCTTCTCTCTCTCTCCTCGTCTCTCTCTCATCACTCTCTCTCTCTCATCTCCTCTCATCTCATCTCTCTCTGTCTGTCTCTCTCTCTCTCTCTCTCTCTCTCTCATCTCATCTCTCTCGATCTCGTCACTCTCTCTCTCTCTTCTCCTCTCTCCTCTCTCTCTCTCTCTCTCCTCCTCTCCTATCCTCTCTCTCTCCGTATCTCTGCTCTCTCTCTCTCACTCTTCGTCTCTCTCTCCTCTCTCTCTCCCTCTCTCTCATCTCTCTCGTGTCTCTCTCTTCTCTCTCCTCTCTCTCTCTGCTCCTCTCTCTCTCTCCTCTTCTCTCTCTCTCCTTCTCTCTCTCTCTCTCTCACCCTCTCTCTCTCTCTCTCATGATGTATTTTACGACGGCCTGTTATCTGGAAAATATTGAGGGGAAATTATGAGTTTAAGTATGACGCATGTTATCATTTGTGTGATTAATGTTTCAGTTGGGTGTGTTTTTTTTTTGTATAAATGATTGGTTGGTTCGCTGCATTACTCAGTGATTGAGGAAGTTTGTTGTGAGGTAATAGCTGCTAGCATAAACACTAACCGGGTTTTTTTTTCCTCCCTCTTCTCTCTCTCTCGTCTCTCCGTCGTCCCTCTCTCTCTCTCTCTCTCTCTCCATGCCCCTCTCTCTCTCTCATCTCTCCCTCCTCTCTCTTTCTCTCTCTCGCGTCGTCTCTCTCAGGGGTCCTCTCTCTCTCTCTCTCTCTCTCTCTCCTCTCTCTCTCCCCTTTCTCTCTCTCTCTCATCTCTCTCTCTCTCTCTCCTCTCTCCGGTCTCTCTCTCTCCTCTCTCTCTCTCTCTCCTCTCTCTCTCTCTCTCTCTCTCGTCTCTCTCTCGCTCTCTCTCCTCTCTCTCTCTCTCTCTCTCTCTCACTCTTTTTTCGTATACCGTCCAGGTGCTCGTTTTGGTAGAGCGTGCGGCTCGCGTGTGCAGCGTCCCTGGCGCATTCGGTCAGCGGTTCGACCCACCAGGTTCTTCCTGGCGTGGTGGCGCTTTGTATAGTCAATAACCTTGTAGTTGGTAACTTGCAAAGTGTTTAGAGTATGATCCAAGTTATCCTCTCTCTCTTCTCTCTCCTCATCTCTACATTCTCCCAATCTCTCATCTCTCTCATCATCATCTCTCTTCTCGTCTCTCCTCTCTCTCTCATCTCCTCTCTCTCTCTCTCTCTCCTCTCTCTCTCTCTCTCTCTCTCCTTCTCTCTCCTCATCGCTCTCTCGTCTCTCTCTCTACTCTCCCGTCGCTCTCTCTCCTCTCGCTCTCTCGTTCTCTCTCTCTCTCTCCTCACTCTCTCTCCCTTTCTCCTCGTCTCTCTCCTCTCCTCCTCTCTTCCTTCTCTCTCTCTCTCTCCTCTCTCGTCTCTCTCTCTCTCTCTTCTCTCCAGTCTCTCTCTCTCTCTCTCTCTCTCTCCATCGCTCTCTGGCTCTCCTGGCTCTCTGGCTCTCATAGCTCCTCGCTCTCTCGGCTCTCTTTCTGTGTGTGTGGGGGATGGTTACGTGATGTGACGCACAGACATACTCTTAATTGTAACTTTACCCACGTATGCTGACATATATTGATAAAGGTGTGTGTGTATGTGGTCTATGTGATTCAAGATCTTTCTGGGAAGGTAATAGCTGGCGATCACTATTCCAGCACGTGATCAATACCGTGAGTGAATAACACACAGGGTACTGCAATCTCTCTTTCTTTCAATATCAAGCCTGCGCCACCAACGGTGGAGATCGACCAACATCAAGACTCTCTATATGCCTACAGGCGCTATAGGCTACAACGTAAAAAAAAAAAAAAAAAAAAAAAAAATGCTTTATTTCCCACCGTTACTTTCCCACGCGTCGAGACTTCCCTGACGATTTGGCGATAAAATAATTGCCTTTTCATCGAGCTTGAAACCTTTAACAACTTGTTCCTTGCCCGGTTGTTGAGATGCAACAGGTGGAACGGAAAAATCTGGAATGGGAAAATAGCTTAGTGATGCTTCATTTCTGAGCAAGTGTCGCCAAACTTTATAAGTTAGACTGAGTTGACTGTGTGACTCAATTGACATAATTGACATCTGAGTTATGATGCTGAGATTGGTTACAAGCGTTTCTAGGATGAAGGCGTTGAACATATTGCAGAAAAGAAGGGAAAATGTATCACTTTACGCTGCAGAAAAATGCATCAATACAGAAATATTTTTTTCTCTCCTCGTTGCCTGACGAGCAGCCAGCCCCGCCTCTTTTGTATTCTACACTGTTCTTCTCACTTAATGAATCACCAAATTGACACATGGGTGGCTTTTCATCAAGTGTCTGAGAGGGAAGGAGTAACCCATCGGCCTAGAAGGGGATTAAAAGGCGGGGTTTCATGACATCTTTGATTGCATGCCCAGTCTGAGGCACAAAGGGGAGGAGTGCGCGATGATATGAGAAGGAAGCTGGAGACGGGAATCAAACGGAAAAGAAGAGAGAGAGAGAGCAGAGAAAAGGGAGAGAGAGAGAGAAGAGAGAGAGAGAGAGGAGAGAGAGAGAAAGAGAGAGAGAGAGAGAGAGAGAGAGAGCGGAGTAGAGAGAGAGAGAGATAGAGAGAGAGAAGAGAGAGAGAGAGAGAGAGAGAGAGAGGAGAGAGAGAGAGAGAGAGAGAGAGAGATGGAGAGAGAGAGATGATAGAGAAGAGAGCGAGGAGAGAGAGAGAGAGAGAGCAGAGAGAGAGAGAGAGAGAGGGAGAGAGAGAGAGAGAGAGAGAGAGAGAGAGAGAGAGAGAGAGGAGAGAGAGAGAGAGAAGAGAGAGAGAGAGAGTAGAGAGAGAGAGAGAGAGAGAGAGAGAGAGAGAGAGAGAGAGAGAGAGAGAGAGAGAGAGAGCAGAGAGGAGAGAGAGGAGAGAGGGAGAGAGAAGAGAGAGAGAGAGAGAGAGAGAGAGAGAGAGAGAGAGAGAGAGTAGAAGAAGAGAGCGAGAGAGAGAGAGAGAGAGAGAGGAGAGAGAGAAGCAGAGAAGTAGAGATTGGCGGACCTCAATGGCAAGCCGCGCCAGCTTCTGCAGAGAAGCTCCACAGGCACACAAATAGACTCTCTTGACCCTATCCCCATCTCCCCTTCCACAAGATCACACGCATGCCACCCACTGAAGTAACACCCCTCACCCTCATCAAGACCCAGCAACACCCCATCCATCAACACACTGCTACACACCGACAACGTCACCCTCACCACCGACAACATAAACGTCGCAAACACCCCGCCTAGTGCCACACACCAACCCCAGGCCGCAGCTCCACCACTACCACGAGTTGAGGATCGCCAATACCCAATCCTCCGCGTACCTCCCGGCCTTCCCACACGCCCCCCCTGACACGCTGCCCCTACAATCACCGAGGGGACAAGAATCCAGGCGATTCAAGGGACACCCCGAACAGATACAAGGTCACCCACCCTCAGAAACACAGGCACAGGCACCAGACCGAAGACCAAGAACCTTGCTCACCGGACAAAGCTCCCTCCTCCCCGACACCTGGTCCCAATCGCAGCCTGAAAACAATTACATCGCGCCGCCCTAAAACCCCTCTTCATTCTGTCCCTGCCCCTGCCCCCCCCCTCCCCCACCCGAGGAAACTCACCACCAAGGAATTTTGCTACTACTGCACAGAAGTGGTCGCACCGACAATACCTGCCACTGGTTAAATTGGTCGACCACTGCTACCGTGAGGGTCATCCATTGAAAACTTCGCTCCTTGCTTGCCCAAAAGAAGGCACGATAAGCTCCTGCCACCAGCTGCCTGAGCAGGCAGCTATCACTTCCCGGCCTCGTTTGAAACCCTCAACAAACACTCACGCATTCCACCCTTCCCTGGAAACTCAGCGGGTCATCATAAACTCTGCACTAGGCCATCCAAGAAACCAACCCCCCTACACACCTGGATTATGCCAACCACCGACCTTCACAGAGAACTGACTCTTTATTTCCCGCTAATGCCAGAGACTCCAAACCACATAAGGAAGATCTCGCTCAACACTCTTTCATCATCCCGCACAAACCAGACATCATTGCTACGGTCCGAGACCTTCCCTGAACCTACTACCCTGCCAACTATCGACACATCCAGGGATATTCTCCAGATGCACCGAAGAACGCGTGCCCACGGCACCTTCGGGGCATCGCTTAGTCTGCTTCCGCGGAAGGTCTCGCTGTAGAGGCCCTCGAGGTTGAACTGGATAGCAACCTTGAGTATATGTTTCCTGCAGACGTGACGCAGTCGCCACGAAACCATCCTACTATGCGTCTGCTACCGCCCACAGTGCAGGGAATGACGCTACCACCCACTTCCTCCACTCCAACATTGAACAACCCTACTTCTCCAGCACAACTGCAACATCTCATTGTTGTAGGGGACTTGAACCAGTCTATCTGTTGCGAGGCAAGTTCGAGGATTGCTACTGAGTACGTGCCTTCAACAACTGTAAATTTTTCCACCCACATCTCGCTGCCGTCCCTCGACCCCATCTCAACAGAATTTGCCAAAAAGTGATCCCTGCCTCCCCCTGGGTATGCTTGGTCATCTGACCACTCTGCCGTACTCACCACCATCAGCACCATGGGGTACGCGAACGCTGCCCTACTGCTCGAGTCAACTGCTTTGGTCTCGTGAGATTGGTACAAGCCTAAAGAAAACTTGGAGACGTCCTTTGTGTGGACGGAGCTTCTCCACGGCGACGGTACACACAGTGGAGCATCGTCCCAGCCTCCTCCTATCCCTCCAGAACAACCTATACCCATCCAAAACTACAATCCAAAACCCCATGATCTTGGTTTTCAGTGTAGAGAGGCTGCTGACAACAGAGCAGGGTCCCTGGCTAACGGTCAGGCCCACCCCTCCACCTCAACAAACAATCGGCACTAAAGAAGCCTGCAAGACCACGTGCCGAGTTCCAAAAGCAGGCCATAAGCACGCTGAAGAGAGGACTTAAAAGGCCAAGTACAGCGGCCGAGTTCAGTGAGCATTACGGATGGGGTTTTGAGGTTAGCAGCAGCAAGGCCTCTTTGCTGACAACACCATTCCGCCGCTCACCAACCAAACGGGTCCGTGGCTTTGTCCGCGACAAAGACAAGGCTGAGCAGTTAGGCAGCCTCATTTTTCTTTTAAGTGTCCGGTGCCAGCCCTCACGCGAGCCCCCAGAGTACCATCTACCTCACCAGGGCCTCTAATGGAGAGTCTCGCATTTAACAATAAGGAGTAGCAAAATCAGCTGCGGCAAATAGATTCTCCAATAAGGCCTAGGGCCCGACAACATCAGCCCTCACTACTAAAGGGAATGTGCTGCCTCAGCTCGCTCCACCCACTCACACTTTCAACTTTTGCTCCTTTCAATCCCAGCTCACTCACGGCACTTCACCAACATCCTTTCCTCGTGCAAGTCCCACGCAATGAAAGAGGCAAGATGGGGCATGCCACAAAAAAAACAGCAAACGGGACCCAAGAACTACCGCCTATTTCCCTTTCTCACCATGTTGGGAAAAATCCTGGAGTCCCTCATCACCCGCCAAGATCAACACCTTGGACGCCCACCCATCATCCTCAAACTACCCACGCAATTTTGTTTCAGGCAGGGAAGGTCAGCTGCAACTGCTCCTCCTTCAGTTCGCTTTCCTGGAACCACTCGCTGATAGAGGATGACACCTTGTCGTGGTTTGGGACATCGCCGGAGCCTTTGACAGGTGTGGCACCGAGGTCTCTTGGCCAAGGGCTGAAAGCCTGGGAGTGCTCGGCGCCCTAAATTGGCAGCTCATCTTTACTACCTCCAAACATTACCTTACGGGTGTGATCACGGCCACACTTCCGGCCAGCAACCTATCCACCGTCGTCCCGCAGGGCAGCGTACTCGGGCCTCTCTGTGGAATGTCTATTGCAATGACATTCTCCGCTCCTTCCTGAGTCCCCAGGCCTACGCTGATGAACTGCACTGCACCCTTTGCCTATCCCCATCGACAGACGTGACTGGCAGGACACGGTGTGCGAATCAACCTGGCAATTGGACAAAAACATCGTCACCTGGAGTAGTCGATGGCCGGTCAGCTTGGCCCTGACAAAACCAATGCTCTGCTTATCTCCACGCAGCGCAATACATCGCCCAACGCTGCCTGCACGGACTAACGGCTTGAGGCAGATCACTTCCTCCCCCCCCTTCATAGATCCATCTCCATCCCTTAGGGTGTGACGTTGACGTGGGACCTGACCTTCACCAGTCTGCCAGGAGAGTGCTAAAAACTCGGCTGGAGACTCAGCTGTGTCCGGCGCATCTCTTCCCACCTTCTAATGCTAAGGGGTTTGAGATCCTGTACGAGGCTCAGGTTACGTCCCCTATGGAATACTCCCCCCTATCTGGTCTTCCTGCCCGCCCTCTTACCTGTTCACACTGACAGCGTCCAGAGATAAGAGCCAGCGACTGGTTTACACCAAACGTCCCCCACCACTCGTCCTGCTCCTCCCAACGCCTCCAGGAGCGCAGGATTGGCAGGTTTTATGTGTCATGCACAGGCACTCATCATCCACACGCGCCCATCTGGCAGCCATCAAGCCCCCCATAGGCCCCCGCCGCCCCTTTCACTCCCCAGTGTCCGCCCCACCAACAGACAGGATCAATGACGTGTCCTTCTCCAGGACAGAGCACCACCTACGTTCCTTCTTAACCCCGCTACGGCCGTCTGTGGAACCATTTGTTCACCAAACGACTCTCCACCCCCACGTCTCGCTACAAGACGTTAAGCGGGGGTGAACAGCTTGTTGTTTGTCCTAAATTATTATTAAATATAAAATGTTTGTTTTTATAGTATATGTAGCTATATATAGCTCTAGTATAAAACCTAGAGCCTTAGCTCTAATAACACCAAAATGTACTAACAGTTTAAATAAAAAAAAAAAAAAAAAAAAAAAAAAAAAAAGGAGAGAGAGAGAGAGAGAGAGAGAGGAGAGAGAGAGAGGAGAGAGAGAGAGGAGAGAGAGAGAGAGAGAGAGAGAGAGAGAGAGAGAGAGAAGAGAGAGAGAGAGAAAGAGAGAGAGAGAGAGAGAGAGAGAGAGAGAGAGAGAGAGAGAGAGTAATAAGAATCGAATCAAACTACCTGGAGATCTCTCGGGCAGTTTTGACACATAACAATGTCACAATGATCTTAATACGAGCTTTGTTTCCTAATTCTCTATCGACAATGTTTCTTAAAAAGGAGAAAAGAGAATGAATGTTTATAGCCTCACTTCTTTACATTACTGAACGTCAAGTTGATGGCAAGCAGTAAAGCATAAGATGACAACATTCGATCGGACACGCTTGGAGGATTTTCTGAAGACTCATCGTACTCGGAACCTGACACCCACCTCAGAACCTGTTTGCATTCAATAATTTTTCTAATATACCAGATATCTGTCAATAAATCCCATTTTTACCTATCAGGGAAGTGATATTGGAAAGAGGCGCTGAGGTGTGTCGCTCGCTATATTTAACGTGGTTTGGCTGTGCAGGTGTGGCAACGGTCAGCAATGTGTGGCCGGGTCAGCACACGAAATGCATACTAACGAAGCAGCTTTGTGAGCCGTCGACGTGGCTCAAGAGATCTATTGCGCTGGAATGCTACTATATATTTTCCATAATACATATTTGTATCACTATATCATTATTATCATTATATATATTATATTATTATCACTATGGTATTATTATATATTTTTCATATCTTTTCACGCGTTACTTAGATGGAAGACTGATGATTGATTTTTTTCTAGTCTTGTTTTGATATATTTACATAGGCCGTTAACAGGTTGACAATATAGACAGTAGAGACATAAAACTGGTGATTGATCGGTAGTAGATCATTGATATGCAATAATCAATAAGGAGGATACGAGCAGAAGGAAATTATGTCCTATTTCTAAATCTGAACCATTCCGCTAGACGAGAGGGAGAGAGAGAGAGGGGAGAGAGAGAAGAGAGAGAGAGAGAGAGAGAGGAGAGAGAGAGAGAGAGAAGAGAGAGAAGAGAGAGAGAGAGAGAGAGAGAGAGAGAGAGAGAGAGAGAGAGAGAGAGAGAGAAGAGAAAGAGAAAGAGAAAGAGAAAGAGAGAGAGAGAGAGAGAGAGAGAGTACTGAAGGAAAAATATAAATACCTTTAATAATATTGGTAACATATCAGTGTAATCCAGTTTCTCAAAGTAATAAAGACAGAAGCTTCTTTTCATCTTAACACTCACAGCTGCTGTTCACTATATATCATCTTATAGTGGTTTTGTAATCTGAAATGTTGATGGTGTTCTAGTACATCACTATATATGTGGACGACTGGGAAAAAAAAAACCTGTGAAGAGGAGAATGGCATCGTGTCATGTCCACCAAGCGCGGCAAGTAGTGTTTGTTGCGTTCTAAAAATACAAATGACATTTTCGCTCAGCCTTAGAATGCTAGGCACGTGAAGAAAAACAAGCTCTTCAATTCCTGCTGCGCCTCTCTCTGTATTGATGATATAATATTATGTGTGTCGAAAGGAATTGATTACCGATATAATTGAGACATGGGTCATCATGTAGGTATGTAATAGATCTACTTTAACATCAATAAAAGAAAGTGATTGCCATAAAAAGTAATTAACGTGTTGTAAACGATTATGGTTGAATGAAACTTTTCTTCTACTCACTCTTAACGCAGATGATGAGTTCAGTGAAGTGTCATTGCTATGTGTAATATTTGTGAAGACGTTTATGTACATTGTGATATATAGATTTCTGATTATATTTTATATCATAACCACAAATAGTGACAAAACACACACACAAACATTTTCGAAAGATTCCTACAAATTAGAGAGAAAAGTCTGCTCGTGGATTAAGATTTTGCGCCCATAGTCTTTCTCTAGATGCTTGAATGCTATTTTATTAGCAGGATGTTCATTACTACTTACTATTGCTCTGCCACAACCACCGCCGCCATCACACGTACATTGGACCCCTGAACTTCACAAACACCACTTGGAAGGTGGATGAATATACCAACGCATGAAACCTAACACTTAAACCTGATCCAAGGGTCTCCTACATCGTACTCACTATCAGTACACATCATGCAAGGATGGTGAAAGTAGCTCCTCGTCGTAAGTAGGTGCGAGTGTGTCGATCTCATCTTAGCAAGAAAATCGACAGGTATAAGATATAGATATCAGGATATGCGATGTTCAGTCGTGTTTACCAGTATGCTTTAAAGTGTAAAAACTAGAGAGAACAGAGCGTAGGTAAAATGTGCACGGGGTGTATTATTCACATCTAGCGGAAAGGAGGGATAGGAGAGGAAGGAGGAAGAGGGGAGGAGGAGGAGGAGGGGAGGAGGCGGAGGAGGAGGGGAGGAGGAGAAAGAGAAGAGGAGGAGGAGAAGGAAGGGCGGTAGGGAATCAATCAGTCATTGGGGGCATACGCCAGGGGGAGCGTCGCCTCACCTACCCTACGACGCCACTCCCGGGGGTCACCACGCGCAAGTCCCCATGCAGACTCCTTTCCCATACCAAGCAGCTCTCGACAAGAAACATCAACTTGCCCCAGCCACGAGCCTTGTGGGCGCCCCCTTGGCCTCCTGCACGCCGGATTGTCTCCTACAGATACAACCCGATGGGAAGGATCGGTTTCAGGGTACCGTGCCACATGTCCATATAGCCGAAGTTGGCGCTGACGGACTATGCAGGTAATAGGCCTCGATTCAGTCTCACGGTGCAATCGCTGATTTGACACGTAATCATCCCAGCGATACCTCATGATTCTGCGAAGACACTTATTACCAAAGGCATTGATTCGTCTCTTCAAGTCACTATTTAGTGTCCATGTCTCACAACTATATAGTAAGACAGGGATCACAAGCGACTTAAAGATCCGGATCTTTGTCCTCCTGCACAGGTACCGACAGCGCCAAATACTCCCGCTGAGCGAGTCCATAACACCGTGGGCTATGCCAATCCGCCGATAGACTTCTTGACGTGACCCGCCGTCATTATAGACTGCGCTACCAAGGTATGTAAAACTTTCTAAGATCTCAATGTCCTCGTTGCACGCATGAACAGACTGTACTGCTTCATCTAGTAAGTCTCCAAACACCTGAACCTTGGTCTTAAGCCAGGAGACCTCAAGTCCCAAAGGCTTTGCCTCCTCGTGCAGCGCCTCGAGAGCTATCACCAGGACCTCCAGCGACTCAGCAAAGATTGTTGCATCATCGGCAAAAGCAAGATCAGTGATCTTGGTGTTGCCGACAGATGCTCCACAATCACTTTGATCTACAACCTTATCCAATACCCAGTCCATACAAGTGTTGAAAAGTGATGGGGCAAGGACACACCCTTGCCTCACTCCTGTATTAACAGGAAAGAAGCTGGATACACCTGCCCCACACTTTACAGCACTCTCAGTCCCAGAATACAGACCAGTTATTAAACCAATAGTCCTTGCAGGAATCCCGCGAAGTCGCAGAAGATCCCAGAGTGACTCACGATGCGCTGAGTCAAACGGCTTCTTGAGATCAACATAGGCTGCAATCATCCCCTGTCGAAACTAAAGTCGGCGTTCCACCAGGACACGAAGCGCTAGGATACGGTCCGTTGTTGACTTACCAGGCGTGAACCCAGACTGCTGAGTCTCTGATGCTTCAGCAGATGACTGCGGATACGTGTCATCAATAGATGGGCAAGCACCTTGCCTGGCACGTTGATCAGTGTAATACTGCGGTAATTGTTGCAGTCCTGACGGTCCCCTTTCCCTTGCCAGATAAGGACGACCAGCCCATCTTTTCCAGTCAGGAGGAATGGTACCTGATTGCCACACGGCAGTCAGGACAGCATGCAACCTGCGGATCATGGCCTCACCCCCAGCTCTGAGGAGCTCCGCACAGATATTACAAACACCAGCTGCCTTACCACCCTTCAACTTTGCTACAGCCTCTCTGACCTCGTCAAGAGAGGGTGCGGTTTCGTCAATGGGAGGATCGGCATCCACTGCCTGTAACCCAGTGGTGTGAAGCTTCTCAGTTGGAGGGCCCACCTCCACCAGGGAAGGAGAGTAGAAAAAAATATTCGGGGAGAGGAGGGAGTGAAGACAAAATGAAAAGGCACTAAAAATGGAAAAAAAGAGTAAGCTATTGAAGGAAGGAAGGAATGAAGGAAGGAAGGAGAATTTGTGTTTGTGTGTGTGCGTGTGTGTGCCTTTGTGTGCGTGTGCATGTGTTTGTGCGTGTGAGTGTGTGTTTGTGCGTGTGTGTGTGTGCGTGTGCGTGTGCGTGTGCGTGTGTGTGTAGTAGTAGTAGTAGTAGTAGTAGTAGTAGTAGTAGTAGTTTTAGCAAACTCAAATATATATAACTTTTAACAAGATAATAAAGGCAAGTCCATAGAATTGGATATAACTTTTAATAGTTTATTGTGAATAAAACATTATGAAAGAGACAATGACAGGATGGTTTTAGTTCAGGAAGAGGAAACTTATTACTATATATACAGTTTCCTTATTTTACAATTATATAACTGTAAAAAGTTACGTAACTCATTTACTCTCCTTGCAATTTACTACATATACATTCAAATAACTTTAAACATTTAAGGAATTATTACTATTACTTGCATGCAACTCATAGAGAGTTGCAAGAGAAACTATAGGAGAGTTACAGGTAATTGGGCTCACGACGCCTCTATGGTGGGTGTGGGCGTGTGGGCGGGGTGCGCGGACTTTCAGTGCTTAGGGCTGGAGGGTGTTGTTTGCGGCAGGTGATGTGATCCACCTCAGTGTTCCTCCTAAGAGCCGCGGCATTGCTGGCTCTCGTGGAGCTTAGTTTTAGGGCAGCGGCGGATCGTTTTGTTGGCCTGGAGGCAGGTTTTAATAAAGATCTGAGTGCCGGATCCTGGCGGCGAGGTCCCTTCATCAGGACACTCTGTGACGCTTGTCCTCCAGCGGCGGACACCGTCACTGCCACTTCGGGGAACAGTTTGTGCAGCTTGCGGATGCTATCGCCGCCGTGGCCTATCAAGTGACGCCGCTGTTGTGGCGTCACTGCCACCTGCACTTCCACCACGTCCGCCTCCTGCAGCAATGCCTTGAGGCGGTTCACAGCGGCGCTAACCTGCACAGGAGGTCCCCACACCGTGATGCTGGTGGTGAAAGGCGTCCCGCGGCGGCGGCACACTCACTCGCACGCCAGCAAACTCCTCGTGAAACTGCTTTAACGTTGCGTCGTCGGGCCCTACGATGCAGCGCCTCATGTGAGGCGCCATGTTCACCTCGGCCTTTTCATCTCCTCCTTCCAAGAACTAGGGACGCGTTCTACGCGCGCGGCTTGGCCCGCATGCATTATTCTTTGGCGGTTGCGGTGTGGCCTTGTGCTACGTGCACAACCTCCGCCTGGTGCCCCGGTGACGGGGGGCAGCGCCTTCACCCCTCCTGGGCCTACTCTTCTTCCCGTGTGCCCCGTCCAACCACCGTCCGCGGTGGCTTCCTTGTCCTCGCCGGGCAACATGCGTCACGCCCGACGTCATTTCCCCCCTCGGCTTTGCGAACCTTGACGCGGGGTCGTTCCTTTTCCTTAACAGCATCGTCATAGGGGGCCCTGAGTCACCCCATCCTTGCCGGCGTCTTCTCAGCGTCGATACTCCGTCCTTCTCGTGTACTACTACCTTGTTCTCAATCAGTACATCTTTTATTCGTTCCGTGAGCCCCGAAGTTTTTGGGAGAGTTGTTTGCGTTTGTTATGGCAGAGTTGTTCGCGTTTGTTTTGGGGAAGATGTTTGCATTAGCTTTGGCAGAGTTGTTTGCGTTAGTTTTGGCAGAGTTGTTTGCGTTAGTTATGGCAGAGATGTTTGCGTTAGTTTTGGCAGAGTTGTTTTTCGTATGTTTTGGGGAGAGGTGTTTGCGTTAGTTATGGTAGAGTTGTTTGCGTTTTGTTTTTGGCAGAGATGTTTGCGTTAGTTTGGCAGAGTTGTTTGCGTTAGTTTTTGGCAGAGTTGTTTGCGTTAGTTTTGACATAATTGTTTGCGTTAGTTATGGCAGAATTGTTTGCGTTAGTTTGGCAGAATTGTTTGCGTTAGTTTGACATAATTGTTTGCGTAGTTATGGCAGAATTTTTTGCGTTAGTTTTGGCAGAATTGTTGCGTTAGTTTTGGCAGAGATGTTTGCGTTAGTTTTTTGGGAGGTTGTTTGCGTTATTTTTGGGAGAGATGTTGCATTAGTTTTGGCCCGAGTTGTTTGAGTTAGTTTTGGCAGAGTTTTTTGAGTTAGTTTTGGCAGAGTTGTTTGCTTTAGTTTTTGGCAGAGTTGTTTGCGTTAGTTTTTTGGGAGAGATGTTTTTCGAAAGTTTGGGCAGAGTTGTGTGCTGCAGTTTGGGCAGATGGGGGACGTTGAGGGAGTTACATTCAGCAGAGTTGAGGGGGTGAGTGGGGGGAGCACTTAGGGTGAGAATTTGGGGCATTGTTAGTGGAATTTTCGGGGAGGAGGTGTTGTAGTCAGGGATATGTGCAAACCCTGCATTTTTTAGTAATAACACCCAAACTTGGTACAGTGTTAAAAGATGCATATCCAAAAAAAAATGGAATGGAGCCAACCAAATATAGCAATGGCGGCCTTTTTTAAAATGGCCCCCCAAAAAGGCAATTTTTCTTTATAAATCAGGATTTATTTCACATGCAACATACATTTGGGGCCTTTTCTGTTTTAAGGGAAAAAAATTCCAATGGACTAAGTAGTTGGGGAAAATTTCCAATTTTAAAGGGTTTTTAGTAGTTATGTCGAAAAAAAGAGGGCGCCAATCTTTTTATTTTTTGTGAGAAACATATTTGTGTGTCAAGTGTCAATCCATTGGGTTCTGGACAGATCATGCAAAAAGAAATATAAGGGTTTTCCCTATGATATTTTTAAACCATATTTGGTGGTATTAGAGGCAGCCAGTGTAGTTAAAGGCAATTTTTCTTACGGGAAAAGAATTTAAAGCTTTAAGATTCGTATATAAAAAATGGAAAAAGAGAGATATATAAAGATCTACAACATACATAATCATACTCTCTCCTCCTCTCTCACCCCCACACACACACACACCCAAACCCCACACACAAACCCAACACAACACCACACACACACAACCACACACACACATCCACACAAATTATCTCTCAAAAAACACACACTCACACCACGCACTCTCTTCAAACACACACACACACCACTCATTTTCCTCCTCAAAACACACACACCAGCAATTTTTTCAAAACACACACACACACACACACACCCCACCCCCACACACCACCCACACACACCCCCAAAACCAAAACACCCCACACACACCCAACACACACCGATTCTCTCTCAAAAACACACCACACGCATTTCCCCAAACACACACACACACGCTTTCTTTTCAAACACACACACAATTTTCCAAAACACAACACCATTTCTCTCAAAACCACACACCGCACGCATTCTTCCTCAAACACTAAAACACAAACGCATTCTTCTCAAACACTCACACACACCACGATTCTTCTCAAATACTCACACACACACGCATTCTCTCTCTCTCAAAAAACACAACATATTCTCTTCAAAAAAACACAACACCACGCTTCTCTCTCAAACACCACACACACAACGCATTATCTTCTCAAAAACTCACACACATTTCTCCTCAAACACCACCACGCATTCTCTCTCAAGCACACACACATATTCTTCTAAAACACACACACGCATTATCTCTTTTTAAGCACCACACCGCATTTCTTCTGAAACCACACACGCATTCTCTCTCTCAAACCACACACACGCATTTCTCAAAACTCACACACACACACACGCATTCCCCTTTTCAAAAAACACAACCCCCGCATTTCTCTCTCAAACACACCACACGCATTTTCTCTCTCAACACACACCACGCATTATCTCTCAAAACCCCACACACGCATTCTCTTTTCAAAACACACACACGCTTCTCTCCCTCAACCACCCACAAACCCCCCATTCTCTTCCCCAAACACACACCACACGCATTCTTCCCAAACACAAACACCCCAAAAGCATTCCTCCCAAACCCCACACACACCCCATTTCCCCTCTCAAAACACACACACGCATTTTCCTCTCAAACACACACACACGCATTTTTTCAAACACCACACACCCCACGCATTTCTCTCCTCAAAACCCCACCACACAACACACCATTCTCCTCTCAAACAACACACACCCACAACCATTCTCCTAAAAAAACCCCACACCGCATTCTCTCTCTCAAACACACCACAGCATTCTCTCAAACACTCCCCCCCACACACGCATTTCTCTCAAACACACACGCATTCTCTCCTCAAACCCACACCACACCCCACGCATTTCCTCAAAAACTTCACACACCCCCACACATTCTCTCTTTAAAAAACCCAAAACACGATTTTCCTCTCAAAAACACACACACACCCCGCTTTTTCCAAACTACACACACACACACCATTCTCTCTCTCAAAAACACACACCACACCCCCCACACGCTTCTCCTCCAAACCCCACAAAACCCCAACCCCACCCAAAAACCCCCCCCCCCAAAAACACACAACACCCCACACACACACCCCACCACATTCTCCTCAAACACACACGCACACACACACAACAAAGCATTCTCTCTCTCAAACACTTCCCCACACAAACCACACTTCCCCCAAACACAAACACCAAAAACACAAACCCTAAAAACACCACACAACCCCAACACACCCCCACACACCCCCCGCATTCTCTCTCTCAAACACACACACCACCACCCCCCCACAACACACACACACACACACATTTTCCCTTTTAAACACACCACACACCATTCTCTCCCCAAACACACACACAACCACACGCATTCTCTCTCTCAAAAAACACTTTTCCCAACACAACCCCCCCACACACCCCCAAACACCCCCCATTCTTCTCTCAAACACACAACACACACCCCAACCACCACACCCCCCAAAAACACACACACACCAAAAACCACAAACCCCAAAAACCCTTTTCTTCTCAAAAAAACACCACCACACACACACACACACACGCATTCTCTCTCTCAAACCACACAACCCCCACACCATTTTTCTCTCAAAACACACACACGCATTCTCCCAAACACCCCACACACACACACGATTCCTCTCAAACACACACACACCCACGCATTCTCTCTCTCAAAAACCCCACACCGCATTTCTCTCTCTCAAACACACACCAACACACACTATTCTCTCTCAAACACACACACCCCCCGGGATTCTTTTCCAAAACACCACACACACCAAAGCATTTCCTCAAAACACCACACACGCATTCTTCTCAAACACACACACACACCCCAAACCCCAACCATTCTTTTCTCAAAAAACACACACATATTCCTTAACACACACACAACGCATTCTCTCTTAAAAAAACCCAACACCCCCAAAAAACACACCAAAAAACCCCCCCAACACCACACACACACACACCCCATTCTCTTTTCCAAAACACACACACACGATTCTCTCTTAAACACACACAACGCATTTCTTCAAACAACCACACGCATTCTCTTCAAACACACACACACCCAAAAACCCCAAAACGCTTTTCTCTCAAACACACAAACGCATTTTTTCTCAAACACCACACACACACACAACACGCTTTCTCTCTCAAACAACCCCACCACCTTTCTCAAAAAAAACACACACAAACGCATTTTCTCTAAACCCACCCACCACACGCATTCTTCTCTCAAACACACCGCACAACCACCTTCCAAAAAACACACAAAACCCACACACAAAACCCCACACACCCCACGCTTCTCTTCAAACACACACACACAAAACACACAAACCCCCCAAAACACACACCGCATTTCTCCCCAAACACAACCGCATTTCTCTCCAAAAACACACACAACCATTCTCCCTCACCCCGGGGGCCCTTACCAACCCAAAAAGGAGATTCTCTCATAAAACAAAGCACCCCTAAAAACTCCACACCAATTTTAAAACCAAAACCACAAAAGTTTTTTCATCCCAACCAAAACAACAACTTTTCCAAATACAACAAAAAAGCATTTTTTAAAAAAAATTCACAACCCATGGGAAATTTTTCTTTCAACAACCCCCCAACCACCCTGTTTTTTTTCCCAAACAAAAAAAAAACCCCCAACCCCAACCCCATCCCTTTAAAAAACCCTTACCTTTCTCCCAACCCCCACCCCACCACTTTTAAACGCTTTCACTTTTTTAACCCCCGTCCTTCAAACCCGCTTTTTCTCACCCACCCCCCACCACCCCCCCGCCTCCAAAACCCAACCCACGCGCCTAAAAACCCCCAGGACCCACACCCCCGGATCTCTACCCCCACACCCACCCCCCAAACCCCCGGAACTTCTTCACCCCCCCCCAAAAAAACCCCACCCTAAAAAACGCCTTTTACCCCCACGTTCCCTTCCCCCAATTTCCTCTCCCAAAAACCCAACGGGGGGTTTCTCCACCCCCCCCGCCATCACCCCGGGGGGGTTCCTTTCCAAACCCCACCCTTTCCTACCAACCCCACCCCCCACCCTCTTCTCCCCGTTCCCTTTCCACCAACGTCCGGGGGG
>JACEEZ010006782.1:2500-43873 GCA_016584305.1 Chionoecetes opilio
GCAGAAAGTGTTAAAAAGTCTCAAGAGACGTTCCTGCACCAGGGGGAGTGGGGGTCAGGGGACTAACGGAGGCGTGTAGGTGAACCGTGCGCGTCGTGTGCCCAAATGTAAACAATACGACCGCTTTAGCATGCTGCCACCTGGCGGGAGGCAGCAGAAAATGTTCAATAGTCTCAGAAATATTCTTGCACCAGGGGCAGTGGGAGTCAGGTGACTGACGGAGGCTGTGCAGGTGAACCGTGAATGTTGTGTGCCCAAATGTAAACAATACGACCGCTGAGCATGCTGCCACCTGGCGGGAGGCGCGGACACTGACCAGGGGTGACAGGAGACGCTCGGACCGCCGGACAACTTGATCAATTTACAAACAGGACCGGGCATTTCAACGAAAAAAAAAAAAAAAAAAAAAAAAAAAAAAAAAAAAAAAAAAAAATTGCCCGAGACTGACATATCCCCGGACCTCAGATTTTGTCCGGCAAATCCGATATCCGGGAAATCGAAGTCCGGGAAATCGAGGTTTGTGTGTATTTAGTTAACGCTAATTTATGCATGGTTCTAATTAATTCATCAGATAACGAAATATAGCAATGGAAAGCTAATAAAATTGCGCTGCTATTGATACCCTTCATGATAAAAGTTGACTCCCAAAGTTTTAAATGGCGAAGAGTTGAAGTGAATATTAGGTTCATGCATATTTCTTCAGTGTCTCGTAATAGCATTTCTTTAGCGAGTTTTACTGTTTTTTATTTGATGATATTATAGAACAAACATTTACGAAGATTACAGTATATCATATATACTGATAAACCAGTCTATATGATCCGTATTATATATATATATATATATATATATATATATATATATATATATATATATATATATATATATATATATATATATATATATATATATATATATATATATATATATATATATATATATATATGAATCCGAGCGGCCCTCCGATTACAGGCCCTTGTGCGACAGGCCGATATTCCGTGCGCAGTCCAGGTATACAGTGGTCTATGGCTTAACTAATACTAATATTGAATGAGAGAACACAGGAATCTAAAAAAAAATACCATTAACCCCTTGAGACCCAGAACGTAATTTCCATTATAATTTGGGTACCATTAGACGCTTTTTTAGTGACTATAAGCAATGTTTTATAGCTATGACCTGTTTAGTATCCTTGTCCACTAACTCATTTGGTATATTCAGTATTTTTTGGCTCGACAACAGACAATTTTTTATAGCCAAGGAAAGATCTGGGCGTGAAGGGTTACACTTTATCAAGGGAGATTTGGAAGCAGAGGGAGCAAAGTTGTTAAGGTTACTAACTACCTTAACTACTGCTTCTAACTACCATTAACTACCACTTACCTGACAAAACACTTCAGTCACTTCGGTCAAAGTAGTTGTTGCTGTGTCCTTGTTCCTCCAAGGTCCGGCTAATTGCAAGGAGAGAGAGAGAGGTAGTTGCTGAGAGAGAGTTCCTAGGAGAGGTAGTTCCTGAGAGTTAGTTCCTAGGAGAGGTAGTTCCTGAGAGAGGTAGTTCCTGAGAGAGAGGTAGTTCCTGAGAGAGAGGTAGTTCCTGAGAGAGAGGTAGTTCCTGAGAGAGAGGTAGTTCCTGAGAGAGAGGTAGTTCCTGAGAGAGGTAGTTCCTGAGAGAGAGGTAGTTCCTGAGAGAGGTAGTTCCTGAGAGAGAGGTAGTTCCTGAGAGAGAGGTAGTTCCTGAGAGAGGTAGTTCCTGAGAGAGAGGTAGTTCCTGAGAGAGAGGTAGTTCCTGAGAGAGAAGTAGTTCCTGAGAGAGGTAGTTCCTGAGAGAGGTAGTTCCTGAGAGAAGTAGTTCCTGAGAGAAGTAGTTCCTGAGAGAGAAGTAGTTCCTGAGAGAGAAGTAGTTCCTGAGAGAGAAGTAGTTCCTGAGAGAGAAGTAGTTCCTGAGAGAGAAGTAGTTCCTGAGAGGTAGTTCCTGAGAGAGAGGTAGTTCCTGAGAGAGAGGTAGTTCCTGAGAGAGGTAGTTCCTGAGAGAGAGGTAGTTCCTGAGAGAGGTAGTTCCTGAGAGAGAGGTAGTTCCTGAGAGAGAGGTAGTTCCTGAGAGAGAGGTAGTTCCTGAGAGAGAGGTAGTTCCTGAGAGGTAGTTCCTGAGAGAGGTAGTTCCTGAGAAAGAGGTAGTTCCTGAGAAAGAGGTAGTTCCTGAGAGAAAGAGAGGTAGTTCCTGAGAGAGAAAGAGAGGTAGTTCCTGAGAGAAAGAGGTAGTTCCTGAGAGAAAGAGGTAGTTCCTGAGAGAGAGGTAGTTCCTGAGAGAAAGAGGTAGTTCCTGAGAGAAAGAGAGGTAGGTCCTGAGAGAGAGAGCGAGGTAGTTCCTGAGAGAAAGAGAAGTAGGTCCTGAGAGAGAGAGAGAGAGGTAGTTCCTGAGAAAGAGGTAGTTCCTGAAAAAGAGGTAGTTCCTGAGAAAGAGGTAGTTCCTGAGAAAGAGGTAGTTCCTGAGAAAGAGGTAGTTCCTGAGAAAGAGGTAGTTCCTGAGAAAGAGGTAGTTCCTGAGAAAGAGGTAGTTCCTGAGAAAGAGGTAGTTCCTGAGAAAGAGGTAGTTCCTGAGAAAGAGGTAGTTCCTGAGAGAGAGGTAGTTCCTGAGAGAGAGAGGTAGTTCCTGAGAGAGAGAGGTAGTTCCTGAGAAAAAGGTAGTTCCTGAGAAAAAGGTAGTTCCTGAGAAAAAGGTAGTTCCTGAGAAAAAGGTAGTTCCTGAGAGAGAGGTAGGTCCTGAGAGAGAGATAGGTCCTGAGAGAGAGGTAGGTCCTGAGAGAGAGGTAGGTCCTGAGAGAGAAAGAGGTAGTTCCTGAGAGAACGAGAGGTAGTTCCTGAGAAAGAGGTAGTTCCTGAGAGAGAGAGGTAGTTCCTGAGAGAGAGGTAGTTCCTGAGAGAGAGAGAGGAGAGAGAGGTAGTTCCTGAGAGAGAAAGAGAGGTAGTTCCTGAGAGAGAAAGAGAGGTAGTTCCTGAGAGAGAAAGAGAGGTAGTTCCTGAGAGAGAGAGAGGTAGTTCCTGAGAGAGAGAGAGGTAGTTCCTGAGAGAGAGAGAGAGGTAGTTCCTGAGAGAAAGAGGTAGTTCCTGAAAAAGAGGTAGTTCCTGAGAAAGAGGTAGTTCCTGAGAAAGAGAGGTAGTTCCTGAGAAAGAGAGGTAGTTCCTGAGAAAGAGAGGTAGTTCCTGAGAGAAAGAGGTAGTTCCTGAGAGAAAGAGAGGTAGGTCCTGAGAGAGAGGTAGTTCATGAAAAAGAGGTAGTTCCTGAGAGAAAGAGGTAGTTCCTGAGAGAAAGAGGTAGGTCCTGAGAGAAAGAGGTAGTTCCTGAGAGAGAGGTAGTTCCTGAGAGGTAGTTCCTGAGAGAGAGAGGTAGTTCCTGAGAGAAAGAGAGGTAGTTCCTGAAAAAGAGGTAGTTCCTGAGAAAGAGGTAGTTCTTGAGAAATAGGTAGTTCTTGAGAAAGAGAGGTAGGTCCTGAGAGAGAGAGGTAGGTCCTGAGAGAGAGGTAGTTCCTGAGAGAGAGGTAGTTCCTGAGAGGTAGTTCCTGAGAGAGAAAGAGAGGTAGGTCCTGAGAGAGAGGTAGTTCCTGAGAAAGAGAGGTAGTTCCTGAGAAAGAGAGGTAGTTCCTGAGAGAGGTAGTTCCTGAGAGAGGTAGTTCCTGAGAGAGGTAGTTCCTGAGAGAGGTAGTTCCTGAGAGAGGTAGTTCCTGAGAGAAAGAGAGGTAGGTCCTGAGAGAGAGGTAGTTCATGAAAAAGAGGTAGTTCCTGAGAGAAAGAGGTAGTTCCTGAGAAAGAGGTAGTTCGTGAGAAAAAGAGGTAGGTCCTGAGAGAGAGAGAGGTAGTTCCTGAAAAAGAGGTAGTTCCTGAGAGAAAGAGAGGTAGGTCCTGAGAGAGAGGTAGTTCCTGAGAAAGAGAGGTAGTTCCTGAGAAAGAGGTAGTTCCTGAGAAAGAGGTAGTTCCTGAGAGAAAGAGGTAGTTCCTGAGAGAAAGAGGTAGGTCCTGAGAGAAAGAGGTAGGTCCTGAGAGAGAGGTAGTTCCTGAGAGGTAGTTCCTGAGAGGTAGTTCCTGAGAGAAAGAGAGGTAGGTCCTGAGAGAGGTAGTTCCTAAGAAAGAGAGGTAGTTCCTGAGAGAGGTAGTTCCTGAGAGAGGTAGTTCCTGAGAGAGGTAGTTCCTGAGAGAGGTAGTTCCTGAGAGGTAGTTCCTGAGAGAGGTAGTTCCTGAGAGAGGTAGTTCCTGAGAGAGGTAGTTCCTGAGAGAGGTAGTTCCTGAGAGAGGTAGTTCCTGAGAGAGGTAGTTCCTGAGAGAGGTAGTTCCTGAGAGAGGTAGTTTCTGAGAGAGGTAGTTCCTGAGAGAGGTAGTTCCTGAGAGAGGTAGTTCCTGAGAGAGGTAGTTCCTGAGAGAGGTAGTTCCTGAGAGAGGTAGTTCCTGAGAGAGGTAGTTCCTGAGAGAGGTAGTTCCTGAGAGAGGTAGTTCCTGAGAGAGGTAGTTCCTGAGAGAGGTATTTTCCTGAGAGGTAGTTCCTGAGAGAGGTAGTTCCTGAGAGAGGTAGTTCCTGAGAGAGGTAGTTCCTGAGAGAGGTAGTTCCTGAGAGAGGTAGTTCCTGAGAGAGGTAGTTCCTGAGAGAGGTAGTTCCTGAGAGAGGTAGTTCCTGAGAGGTAGTTCCTGAGAGAGGTAGTTCCTGAGAGAGGTAGTTCCTGAGAGAGGTAGTTCCTGAGAGAGGTAGTTCCTGAGAGAGGTAGTTCCTGAGAGAGGTAGTTCCTGAGAGAGGTAGTTCCTGAGAGAGAGAGAGGTAGTTCCTGAGAGAGGTAGTTCCTGAGAGAGGTAGTTCCTGAGAGAGGTAGTTCCTGAGAGGTAGTTCCTGAGAGGTAGTTCCTGAGAAAGAGGTAGTTCCTGAGAAAGAGGTAGTTCCTGAGAAAGAGGTAGTTCCTGAGAAAGAGGTAGTTCCTGAGAAAGAGGTAGTTCCTGAGAAAGAGGTAGTTCCTGAGAAAGAGGTAGGTCCTGAGAAAGAGGTAGTTCCTGAGAAAGAGGTAGTTCCTGAGAGAGAGAGAGGTCCTGAGAGAGAGAGAGGTCCTGAGAGAGAGAGAGGTAGTTCCTGAGAAAGAGGTAGTTCCTGAGAAAGAGAGGTAGTTCCTGAGAAAGAGGTAGTTCCTGAGAAAGAGAGGTAGTTCCTGAGAAAGAGAGGTAGTTCCTGAGAAAGAGAGAGGTAGTTCCTGAGAAAGAGAGGTAGTTCCTGAGAAAGAGAGGTAGTTCCTGAGAAAGAGAGGTAGTTCCTGAGAAAGAGGTAGTTCCTGAGAAAGAGGTAGTTCCTGAGAAAGAGGTAGTTCCTGAGAAAGAGGTAGTTCCTGAGAAAGAGGTAGTTCCTGAGAAAGAGGTAGTTCCTGAGAGAGAGGTAGTTCCTGAGAGAGAGAGAGAGAGAGAGAGAGAGAGAGAGAGAGAGAGAGAGAGAGAGAGAGAGAGGTCCTGAGAGGGAGAGAGAGAGAGAGAGCTACTAATAAGTCGTTTAACAAAAAAATTAAAGGTTCTAGCGATGTGACAGTGAACGCACATACATAAACCTTGATTTAGTGACACTTATGCTTCACGTCATAAGAACATAAGAAAATAAGGAAGCTACAAGAGGCCGCGAGACCTACACGAGGTAGTTCCTGTTACTTAACACTACCTACATCCACCTTTCATCCCCATCCATGAATTTATCCAGCCTCCATTTAAAGCTCCCTAATAACTCCGCACTAACGTATACCTGTCTACTGAGTCCATGCCAATCATTTAGCAGCCTTGTAATGCCCTGGACAAGCATCTAACACTAACAAAACTATTGTGGCAGTAGCAGAAATAAGAAATAAGGCTTGAAAAGGGAATCAGCTGAGGGCGGAAAAATTTACCATCCAGAGGCTAGCGAAAAATCTGGCGGGTTTAATTAATATAGTGGCTGGCGAGAAAAAAATATCTCTGAAAATTTCCTAGGTGCGCCCCTGGCCTATCATTATCTGTGCTGTTATCAATATCATTTACTTGTCTGTAATTATGATAACTGGTTCTGATAATGGAGCTTCGTCTTCTTTAATAAAAACTGCATTGAAGTAATCATTGAGTACAGACGCCATAGTCTTATTGTCGTTTACTAAGATGTTGTTTTGTCTTGAGGGATGAGGAGGAGGAGGAGGAGGAGGAATGGAGGGTAACGATTAAACGAGGAGGAGGAGGAGGAGGAGGCTAACGATTGACCGAAGAGGTGGAGGAGGAGGCGGCTAACGATTAAACAAGGAGGTGAAGGAGGAGGAGGAGGCTAACGATTAAACGAGACGGTGTAGGAGGAGGAGGAGGAGGCTAACGATTAAACGAGGAGGAAGAGTTAACGACTGAACGAGGGTTAGAAAAAGGTAATTAAGGATGCAGAGAAGACAAAACGATCTGAAAATAGAAAAAATTACGACTATTATACCTTTATAAAAATATATCTACATTTATCACCAAATGTTTCTTTATAGTTACGTCTCATCAGTCACTTATCACTATACAGTCACTATAGAGTCATTCATACTACCATTCACCATACCACCATCAAAACAACACCCCACACACGCTTTTCACTTCACATTATATCAAATTACCAACCACAGTCACACACGCACGCACGCACATCCCTCCACACACTCACACACTGCCACAGCCCACCACAGAACTCTCACACCACCACACACACCACCGTCACTATATTCTATCACCATGTGCACCACCACCACACACCACCACCAGCCATCACGCTACATATAGCTCACACCACCACCACAGCCAGTCACACACACACGCACATCCCTCCACATCCATCACACACACCACCACCACACACACACACACACACCACCACACCAACACACACCACCACCACCACACCCCCACTACCACTCCTTCACATACCACCACCACAAAACACAAAACCCATCCACCCACTACACACACTCTCCCACCACACACACACTCTCCCACCACACACACACACACTCTCCCACCACACACACACACACTCTCCACCACACACACACACACTCTCCACCACACACACCACACTCTCCCACCACACACACACACTCTCCCACCACACCCCACACACACACTCTCCCACCACACACACACACACACTCTCCCACCACACACACACACACACTCTCCCACCACACACACACACTCTCCCACCACACACACACCTCTCCCACCACACACACACACACTCTCCACCACACACCACACTCTCCCACCACACACACACACTCTCCCACCACACACACACACACACTCTCCCACCACACACACACACACTCTCCCACCACACACACACACACTCTCCCACCACAACCACACACTCTCCCACCACAACCACACACTCTCCCACCACACCCACACACTCTCCCACCACACACACACCCCACACCCACCTGTCCCACCACACACACACACTCTCCCACCACACACACACACCACACACCCACCTGTCCTGTCCGGCTGTCGCGTCGCCTCTGCTCCCTCATGCCGCCGAGCCAAAGACCCAAGCCGTCACCTCCGATCAGACACAGATTCGAATCACCTGCACGAACCACTTTATTTACTTTCAAACACTCTTTTCTATACAATCTCACCCCTACTACTACTACTACTACTACTACTACTACTACTACTACTACTACTAACTACTACTACTACTACTACTACTACTACTACTACTACTACTACTACTACTACTACTACTAACTACTACTACTACTAACTACTACTACTACTACTACTACTACTACTACTACTATTACTAACTACTACTACTACTAACTACTACTACTACTACTACTACTAACTACTACTACTACTACTACTACTAGTCTGTGCTGGTGGTATTTAGCACATATTGTATGTAGACATGATGTGTAGATTTATCTAAGGGTGCCTTACAAAGGACACATGTTAAAACCTATTTGGTAACTGAGGCGTAATGGCGTGTGTTCCCGCCAAACGGCCCCAGGGTATGTTTCCGCGGGCCTCGCGGTTAGCCGCCAGTGTATTACGGGACCTGACTCAACTTAGTCAGGCTCGTCGGTTCTCCTAGCATTAAAAGCAACTAAAGTGACTATCCCGTATCCTTACCGTGCTGAAGGATACCTTTCCAAGGCTAGGAGGACCCACCACACATGGTGGCAGCGATAAAACGAAGTCTACGCCTTCGAAAGTGGGTTTAATAAGGAAAAGACGCAAGAAAAAAAAAAGCCGGCTGGTCAGCCCGGGCCGCCCATTGTGTTTTGAGAGCGGCAAACCCAGCCGTTTTGTTTCTCCACTTCTCGAAAGGACTCAAGGGCCTAAAGTGTGAGAGATCTAACAAGAGACAGTGAGCAGTGTGTCCAGTTGTTGTCTTCTGCCTAGTTAAGCTGTTTTTTGTAAACGGTAAAAGGATTTACGACAAAGATAGACGGTGAAGTGAGGAATGGCTGTGTTGAGGTGAGCGCTGAGTGTGGGTGCTTCGCTTAGCAGCACGACTACAGAGGATTATCCATCTACGCGCCGTCATTGGATTACTTATCTACGCGTCTACACTTGGATTATTCATCTACGCCATCTTCCATCTTCAAGTGGATTACTACGGTTGCTGCTCCACACTCTTCCAAGTGGATTAATTCTCCACACATCTACAAGGGGGAAGTCTTGTAGCATTTCTGTCTTCATCAGAATCTCTTCACCCCAGGAATTTCTTCAGCCTAAGTGTACTCCAATGACAGCTAAGTACCTGTGCTAATGTGAGTACTGTCCCAGTTTTATAAACAGGTAGGAAGTGATAGAAGTGACTAGTAAACATTTTTTCTTTCCTTTGTGATCCTATGTGATCGAGGAGAGAGAGGTGAATTGTGTGCGCCATAAGGGGTGACGTCAGAGTACTCTTGCTCTGTGATTCGTGCTTCAAGTGACGTCACGGCGTATTGAGACGGTGAGTGGCTAAAAAATACGTCACAAGTTTCCGTGAGTTTTACTGGCTCCGGCACCAGGGATCTCCCGGGCTTTTGAAAGCGTCGCGCTCTGAGTGGCTGAAAAGTGCCAGGGAAGAGGGTGGAAAGAGTTGCCACAACTCGCCAAAGTGGTGAAATTGTGAGGAAGAGGAGAGAGTTACCATATCTTGCCAGAGAGTGAGAAAGTGTTCAGTTGCCAGACTCGTGAGATAAGGCACGGGTGGCAAGGTAATGAGTGATAAATATTATTCCACATAGTAACATTATTAATGTGTTAAGTGATTGCACAGACAACACAAACTTCTTTCTTAGATAATAGTACTGTGTAGTAGGTTCAGTAATTTGTTATCAGGTATGAAGTGAAAAGTATGAAGTAATTTCTTAAACTCTACTTATAAGTTGTGTTTTTGGCACAGCTACCCTTCGAAAAGTTCGTTTTCAATAGAGAGGGGTACATTTTGTTCAATTTCTAAGTTTTGGTTCAGTTACCCTGACAACTCATAACGTAGTGTTTTCTTCACACAGGTTTTCTGTGAGGTGAAGAGGGTAACTCTTCTAGTTATCTTGTTGTTATTGTTTCATGAAAAGCTGTAGTCAAGTAAAGTTTTAGTAAGTGTAATTGGTGTTGTCAGTAGTGTAGAGTGGACCTCAGTGTAGTTAGGGGAGGTCATTTATGCTAATTGTAATAGCAAATGTCGTTGAAGAGTGGCTCATATACGTTATTACTCCTTATATATGTCGTCGCCGGAAGAGGTTGAAGTTAGTATTACTGCTAATATTCCACGCAGTTGGGTAGTGCTGGCAGGTTGAGAGGTCAGGCACGTGCTGCTAATATAGCTTCTGAAGCTATGGAGGTTTTAAATCTAGCTTCATGGTTCGAAAGTGGTCAGCTGTCAGTAGAGAGATTTAAACTGATTCTAGATTTTCAGTATGATATCACCTTAATAACTCCACAGGAGCGTCGTATCGTTTCATCTCTTGATTTTAAGCCAAGGGATAACCTTCTAGAAGTGTCTACTGAAATCACTAAGCGGCTACGTAAGATGCCTCAAAGTTCATTTTCACAAAATGAGTCCGTAGCGACGGTATCAAGGGAGACTCAAAATTAATTCATCCTTATAAGCTTTGATAAAAGCGTGAGTCCTAAGCTTTGATAAAAGCGTGAGTCATAAGCTGTGATAAAAGCGTGAGTCATAAGCTGGGATAAAAGCGTGAGTCATAAGCTGTGATAAAAGCGAAAAATGGATATGGATATCGGCAGTCGGGGGAAGATTCGCGCCGGGTTCAAAGAAACCCAGATTAGTTTCAGACACAAAGTCACAGACACAGCTTTGCATAGCCCCGTCTATTATAGCTGCTTGTCTTTCTATGATGACAATTCAGTGTTTCACTCGAGACAGTTCTATTGCTCTTGGAGTGGACACAGGTGCTTCATGTAATATTCTTAGTGAGTGTCCTTATGTAAACTGAAACAAGTCATAATTTTCCCTTGTTACCTTCTACAGCCACTCTACAAAGTGTTCAAGGTCTCACACTAGAGGTGATGGGCACTGTGACCCTTCCTCTATGCCTTGCTCCTAAGTCTAAAGTCTTAAACATACAGTTTATAGTAACACCAAGTTTTGTTTTAAAATGTGATGGTCTTTTGGGTTTAGAATCACTTGCTACCCATCACATTGATGTAATTCCACAGCACCGAGCAATTTCATTAGATGGCGTTCTCTTCCCCGCAATGACAAGTCCAGCTCCATTGCTTAATAACCCTCTGATTTTTCCCAACAGTGACCAGCAAGCCGTTTCTGCTAGTATAGGCCATGACTGCTTTACTAGTGGGGGAAACGAAACGTTCAGTTTCCCCTAAAGGTTCGTTGGTGACCGCTGTTGTCGTGGGAGACCAAATATTGGCCCCACTTGTTCTGTTCGACTCGTTAAGAGAGCACAAGATACTCTCGTCGACAGTTATTTAGTGTTCTTGCCCGACACTCTTCGTGTTCTGTTCGACTCGTTATAAGAGTACAAGATACTCTTGTCGACAGTTATATAGTGTTGTGGCCGACACTCCATTTTTGTTCTGTTCGACTCGTTAAGAGAGTACAAAATACTCTCGTCGACAGTTATTTAGTGTTCTTGCCCGACACTCTTCGTGTTCTGTTCGACTCGTTATAAGAGTACAAGATATTCTTGTCGACAGTTATATAGTGTTGTGGCCGACACTCCATTTGTTTGTTCGACTCGTTATGAGAATGCAAGATGCTCTCGTCGACAGTTAGTGTTTTTGTCTGACACTATTATATTTCGTGTCTTTGTCCGACACTATCATAAGCGACGCAGTTGTCACAAATGTTACAGGGTCACCTATAACTCTGAAAAATGGAGTTTTGTTATGCAGCTTTGAGAGACAAAATAGTTTGACCTTGATGGATCCTTCACACGTTCTTGCAGCAGTCTCTACGAAGAGGAATGTTAGTGAGGACCAGGCAGACATAGTCCAGCAGCTAACACCTTACGTACAGGTACTGGATTTTCCTGAGTCTATGCCTGAGCTTCTCGCTTTGCTCGCGACACACAGGCCTGCTCTTGCCTTACCTGGGGAACCCTTAGGAGTAACAGACAAACTCACGCATAACATTGTGCTCACACATGAGGCACAGCCTTCGTATGTACCTTCTTATCGTATGCCTCATAGCCAAAGAGCTGTGGTAGAGAGCATGATAACGGACATGTTGGATGAAGGAATAATACAGGAGTCTTATTCTCCTTGGAACTCACCCTTGTTATTGTTATTGGTGAAGAAAAGTGATGGTACTTATCGGCCTGTGCTCGACTTCAGGAAAGTTAACAATTTAACTGTACCGGATCACTATCCACTCCCTGTTTTGAGAGACCTTTTGCAGTCTATAGGGAAGGATAATACAGTTTTTACCAGTTTGGACCTCAAGTCTGGTTTCTGGCAGATTCCGTTAGAAGAGAAATCGCGGGAAATAACTGCCTTCTCAACAAATAATGCTCATTATGAATGGCTGAGATGTCCTATGGGTTTGAGGAACTCACCTCTTACATGCCAACGTCTAGTAAACAACTTGTTTCACGGCATCATAGGTGAGGGTTTGTTCGTCTACATGGACGACCTCATGTCCCCAACAACAAAGTTTTGATACTTTGAAGCAGGCACTTACACATGCGCCAATTCTTACATTTCCTGACTACCATATGCCTTTCACTCTTGTGACAGATGCTTCGGCACTAGGCGTGGGAGCGGTTTTGATGCAAACAGTTGAAGGGAAACGCCCTCATGTTGTTGCATATGCCAGTAGAGTGCTTAATGATGTAGAGTCACGGTACTCAGTAACTCACCTTGAAGCTCTAGCTGTGGTGTGGGCTCTTAAGCACTTTAAGGAAATTATCTATGGTTATCCCATTACAGTTCACACGGATCACACTGCGGTGCTGAATCTCTTTAAAGGGAAAAACCTTTGTGGCCGTGTGGCCCGGTGGTTCATCACCATTCAGGAATTTGATCCTACTATCAAATATATACCTGGAAATAAAAATCATGTTGCAGACGCACTTTCACGCAACATTCCAGTAGCAGTGTTCTCAGACACTTCAAATTTCTCTCTACAAGACTTATTGAATGCTCAACGCCAAGATCCTGTGTGGTCAAAAGTTATTTATGCACTAGAGTCTGGAGATTAATCTTTATTGCCTAAATTGTCAGTTCCACTTTTACAGTTTTCAATAGTTGAGGAAGTTCTTTGTCGTAAGGTCACTATGGACGAGAACACGGTTACTCAACTAGTTATTCCTACCAGTCTAGTGGAAACTGCTTTAAAAATCATTCACGACATGTCTCAAGCAGGACATCCAGGTCGAGACAGAACCTTGTCCGCTGCACGTCGTAAGTTTTATTGGCCTACCATGCGCATCGATGCAGAGAAACATGTAACCAATTGTCGTTCATGTGCACAAACCAAGGGTAATACGAGAACTGCTCCTATCCTTGAATATCCTTTACCTGAGTCGTCCTTTGACACCGTAGGCATCGACTTATTGCAGCTTCCTCGAAGTCATCAAGGGTCACCATATGTACTAGTATGTGTAGATCACTTCACACGTTTTGTGATTCTAGTTCCCTTGCCTAACAAGTCTGCTATAACGGTTGCTCATGCTCTAGCTTCAAATTTAATTTGCCCCTACACAACTCCTAGAGTGCTGATTTCAGATAATGGCCCTGAATTTGCTAATAAAATTCTTCATAACATCTGTGAGCAGTTCAAGATTAAGCAAACTTTCATTACTGCTTATCACCCTGCGAGCAATGGGTTAGTAGAAAGGACTAATAAGAAGATTCTTGATGTCCTTCGCCATTATGCTGGCGAGTTTCATGACTCTTGGGAAGACTGGCTACCTCATGTAGCGGCTTCAAAAATGGTTCAGTAAATTCCTCTACAGGAAAGACTCCACATTTCATTTTGTATGGTGTCGACAAGCGACTACCTTATGATGTGCTTTTGCAATCTCCTGTCCCGGTCTACTCAGTGGACGATTATGCTAAAATTCAACTAAGATCCTTTCAGATCATTCACAGATCAGTTCGAGGAAAACTTAAGGCTTCTCGTCAGGAGATGATGCGTAGACAGCATAGTAAGGCTTGTCCTGTTGCAATTTCCATAGGTGATTTTGTTATGAAACGTTCTCCTGAACGCCAAAATAAGTTGTGTTCTAAATTTTCAGGACCTTACTTGGTCACAAGTAAAATTAAGGGAAATAAATTCATACTTCTTGATCAAACTCATAATACTACAGACGTAGTACATGCTGATAGGCTAAAGAGAGTCAAGCTGACCTCTCATGCACTGACCAGGCCCACAACTTAGGTCAGCAGGCCTTAATGTTCTCATGTTTTCTTGTTAGCATTATGATTAGTAGTACAATACTATTTTTGCTAGTATTTTATTTTTAAGTTACATTTCATATCTGTGTATATGTATTTGGATGATGAAACCTTGGTTCCTTGGGCCAAGCAGAATTATGTCTGTGAGGACACAGTGAAGTGTGGCCGAGCGATATGCTGGTGGTATTTAGCACATATTGTATGTAGACATGATGTGTAGATTTATCTAAGGGTGCCTTACAAAGGACACATGTTAAAACCTAATTGGTAACTGAGGCGTAATGGCGTGTGTTCCCGCCAAACGGCCCCAGGGTGTGAGCCCGCGGGCCTCGCGGTTAGCCGCCAGTGTATTACGGGACCTGACTCAACTTAGTCAGGCTCGTCGGTTCTCCTAGCATTAAAAGCAACTAAAGTGACTATCCCGTATCCTTACCCTGCTGAAGGATACCTTTCCAAGGCTAGGAGGACCCACCACAAGTCTAGTAGTAGATAGTAGATAGGTAGGTCAGGGCGTATCTAGGGAAAATAGCGCCTAGGGCAAGGCACTGGGAATTGCGCCCCCGGGGGGTAAGGGGATGGGGGGGGGGTATGGGGACGAGCAAAGTGACCCTCTGCAGTTGGGGGGATGGGGGGGGGGGCTTTTTCGAAATATGAGCATTCTAGGAGCATTTGCGGGCATTTTTCCCCTGTTATATTTAATCTAAGAGATTTAAAGCAAATTCAAAGCTATTTTAAGTCATTAATTTGTTAGGCTCACCCCCTTTTAATCAAAAAAATGTTCGAAAATAAAACATTACCGAGTGACAATGCCCCCCCAGCTTTACTAATGTCCCCGGCGCCCAAATTTTACAATGAAAAGTTTTCACTTGCTTTTTTCTGTGCATAAAGATATCACAGTTTTAAACATGACTGTATAACTACCCTTTTTTTCCCCGTTGTTTTATTTTGTATTAAATTTATATCCCCTTTTCAAATTTTCACTACCCCTTTTTTTTTTTCGGGGAAACAGGGGAGGAATTTAAATAAAGCCCTAAGGCGACCGTTGGCGGCCCGCTTGTTTATTTTTGTAAATTTCATTTAACCCTATTTTTGAACAGATGGCCAAAAATTTCCCGCCCCGATCCCCCTTTATTTAAATCATATTAAAATATAAATTTTAAAACCCATACACCCCACACGAAAAAAAATTTCCTCACAACTACAGCAAAAGGGGACCCAAAAACTTTTTTTGGTTTCAAACAAAAATTTCCCCCCTTTGGGTCCAAACAAATTCAAACAAAAACCAACCACACCCACCCCACAACACCCACATCCTCCACCCCCCACCACACACTCCCCACACACTACCAGGGGGGGCCCCCAACCCAAACCCACACACCACCACCAAAACTTAGAGTAATATAAACCACCCCACCAAAATCCACCTTTCTACCCCCCCCCCCCGGCCATCCAAAAAACCAACCCCCCACCAAAAACACTCTTCAAATATAAACCCCCACCAACCCCCAAAAACTGAGCCAACTTGAACGCCACAGGTGGGGGGAGGGGGGCCCCAGTTTTTTTTTGCCCCTTCACATTGGTGGTGGATAAGGATACAGAAGAAAAAAGAGGAGAGGGGAAGAAGGAAAGGAAAAAAAAATAAGGCCCCAGAAATAGAAAAAGGGAAAAAAAGAAAGACAAGAAAGAAAGCCCCCCGGAGAAAAAAAACCGACAGAGAAAGAAGAAGACAAGAAGAAAGAGCAGAAAAGAAGAGAAAAGAAAGGAAAAGGGGGGGAGGGGGGGGAAGTCGAGAAGGGTGGGGAAAAGGGAGGAGGAGGAGAGAGAAGGGAGAGAGAGAGAGAGAGAGAGAGAGGAGGAGAAGAGGAGGAAAGGAGGAGAGGGAAGGAGAGGGAGGAGAGGAGAGGGGAGGAGAGAGAGAGAGAGAAAAGAGAAAAGGAGAGAGTGTGTGTGTGAGACAGAGAGAGTTGTTTGTGTTTTGGTTTTGAAGAGAGACAGGGATGAGAGGAGAGTGTATGTGGTTGTTATGTTTTGTGTTTGTGTCATCTCACCTCAATTGTTTTTGGAAAATTTTTCTTTTTGGGGAACCACCGATTTCGGGGCCCGAAATTTAGATCCCGAATACTTTTGATTGTTTTGAGTGAATCTGGCTTCGTTTTTGACGGAAATAAATAATTATATATTATATATTTAATATATATATATTTTATATATATATATATATTATATATATATATTTTTATATATATAATATATATTATATAAATATAATATATATATTTAATAAAATATTATAATATATATATATATCAACCTGAAGGTAGACCATCACAGAAAAACAGGCCCTTCCCCTAAAAACACGGCGCACTATAAAAATTCCCCCCTGGCCAACCCCCAGCCCTCAAGAATGTGCGGGCCAACCATCACAGCCCTCAAGAATGTGCGGGGCCCAACCCACACAGCCCTCGAATGTGCAGGGCCAACATCCAGCCCTCAAAAATGTGCAGGGCCAAAACTATCACAGCCCTCGGAATGTGCAGGGCCAACCATCACAGCCCTCAAAAATGTCGGGGGCCAAACCCACCCAAGCCCTCAAAATGTGCAGGCCCCCCACACCCCCTCGGAATGTGCAGGCCCAAACCACCACAGCCCTAAAGAATGTTGCGGGGCCAACCACACAGCCCTCGGAATGTGCGGGGCCCCCCCATCACACCCTCGGGAAGTGCGGGGGCCCAAACCATCACACCCCTCAGGAATGGGGCGGGGCCCAAAACCATCAAGCCCTGGGGAATGTCAGGGCCAACCACCACCCCTCAGGAATGTGCGGGGCCCAACCATCACGCCCTCAAGAATGTGCGGGGCCAACCACCACCCCCAAAGAAGGGCGGGGTCAACCTCACACCCTAAAGAATGTGAGGCCAAACCCCTCACACCCTCAAAAATGTCGGGGCCCAACCATCACAGCCCTCAAAATTGGGGGAGGGGACCCAACCTACACCCCCTCAAGAATGTCGGCCAACCATCACACCCCAAAATGGCGGGGCCAAATAACCCCAAAAAAACCCCCCCCCTCACACCCCCCCAAAAAAACCCAAAACCATCACGCCTAAAAAATGTGCGGGGCCCAAACCCCATCACACCCTAAAAAATGTGCAGGGCCAAACCATCACAGCCCTCAAATGCGCGGGGCCAACCATCACAACCCCTAAAAGAATGGCAGGGAAACCACCACAGCCCTAAAAAATGTGCAGGGCCACCATCACAGCCCTCAAAATGTGCGGGGCCAACCATCACACCCCTCAAAAATGTGCAGGGCCAACCCATCACAGCCCTAAAGTGGCGGGGCCCAACCATCCAGCCCTCAAAAATGTGCAGGGCCAACCTCACCCCTCGGAATGTGCGGGGCCAACCACACACCCCCAATTTTTATCTTGTGAGCATTCCAATAAACGGTATATGTTCTTTAATAATCTGTTAGAGGGCATGCCATGGCGGCAAAATTTTTAATAAAGCCGAAAATAGCCACACAATCCATGAAAGAACGGACATTTGTCTACACTCTGGGGTTTGCGGGAATTTTTTAATTGTTTTAAAATTTTTCTTTTCTGGTGTGAGTTTCCGCCCTCATCGACGATATTTCCTAAGAAAAAAATTTTTATTTTTTTAGAAACTCACACTTCGTGATATTATTTTTTTAACCTGCTTTTTTTAAGTTAAGGATAACTTCAAAAGGGGAAAAATGAGACTCAAATCCTTACTCAAATGATCACATCATCAAATATGGATACTTTGTTTCCTACTTCAGCAAAAAGGTATTTATCTTTCTTTAAAAAGTGATGGGGGCAGATTTAAGCCCAAAAGGCATTCTAACCCTAAAAATGTCCCCCTGGGAGTGCTTGAAGCGTTCTTCCCCTTGACACGGGCGCCCAGGGTACTTCCCCTAAAAGCTTAAAGATCAAGGCTACTGAAAATTTTTTATTCCCCGGTCCTAGAGCCATCAACAAGTCCTTAAAACAGGGAGGGGGATCCCTATCGTCCCCATTACTTCTTTTACCCGCCAAAAAATAAATTTAAAGGGTTTTAAACTTCCGCCCTTTTTTTAGGAAGGGAAAAAAAAGGGGGCTTTCCACGGTGATCGTGAATGTCTTATTACACCCTGTTCCAAATGTTTTTTATTTGTTCATCGACTTTTTGTCTCTGACTGTGAGGAATCGTGGGTTTGGGAAAAAGACCGGCTGGGTACCAATTTTAATTTTAAATGATGTGTTGTTGGGTCAGTAACGCCTAGAAAACTCCTGGCATGGCAAAAACACACGGTATTGTTTGTTAAAAAACCCTTTTATTAATTTTTGATCATATTGATGTCAGGAAAAATCACCTCGATTGGATTTGAGCGATTTAAACCCTAAAAACCCATCCGTGGGCAAGGAGAATTTGGGAAAAAGCTACATAAAATCCAAAACGCTAATAGATGTGCCTTTTCCCCTAAGTTGATGGGTAGGCGAAAAAACCTAAAATGTTGAGGGGCTCGCTGTAACACCCTTTAAAAATTTGGGTCTTGGGCCAAAGGCCTTTGACTTCCCCCGACGCACGTTTTAGTGAAAGGAAACCTTTTTGACAACACATTGACGGGGGGCGCCAGTGTCCACTAAAAAAGATGCCTTTAACCGTCCCTTTTTGTTGACAAAGCCTTTATGTTGCTTAAATGCAAGCGGCTACAAAGGGATCATAAAAATTCACCATCATCCGATCCCACTGCGTATTTTTTTCCCTTAAGATTTTTCTTCCTAAGTCAGTCATCATCTTTCTTTGTTTTGAATGACCGCTCCTTCCACGGGCCTCGGGAAAAAGTTGCTTTCATTTTGACAAGCTTTTAAGCAGCATCGGGAAAAATGGGTGGTGCTTTCATGGATTGAAAATGGATTGTTTCCTGTCGCGCCACGGGGGGAAGAGGGATTAGGTTGTAAAATTTTTGTGTTGTTAGGTCGCATCTGCCTTCGCGGTGGGGTGTTTCTCTTGATAAAAAATGTTTATTGGTAAACGGGCATTTACAGGACCATCCCCATGAAATTATTCTTCTCGGGGCTTTACGCTGATCCTTCCCCCGAAAAACACCTGCAGTTGTGTGTCCTTCACCTGGCATATTTCAATGAAGGTGGGTTTTTTTTCCTGACGCAGTCACGGCCGCATAGGATGAGTCAGGAGCCACCTCTCAATTGTGGTTACGTCATAGCGACATTAGAGGTGACTACGCACATCACTACCCTTTCCCCCAACTTTATTTTTTTTAATTTATGACAAAATCGGGGTTTTTTCATTGTGGTTATTTTAATGAAAAACTGCTCCTTCGCTTTCCCTTTTAGCAACATCATGTACAAAAAAAAACTGCAAAAACTTGCATACATGGGGAAATTGCATGGTGCTCCGTGAGTCCACCCATTGTCTTTTAATACTTAACAAAATCAGCAGATTTCGGGTTTGGGGGCCCCCTAAACTCAAAAGACCCTTTTGAGGCAGCGCTACCCTAATTTTCACCGCAATTAACACCTTTGCCCAAAACGTTTTTTCATTTTTCCCAAAGTTTCCAAAAAATTTGAGGGAAAAAACCCTGATACTTTTTTGCTTTTTTGTGGTTTTGGTTAAAGCCTACTTGCATTATATTTTAACTCGTGAGCCAGCCTATAGGCGTGAACGGATAAAATATTTGTCCCTTCATCACTACAAAGGAGCTTTTCTTACATCTTCAAAAAACTAAAAATTTTCCCCCTGGCAGTATAGCTTGGACCCGTCCCCGAAATTTCCCGCGAAAAGCTCATTTGGGGGAAATTTTTAATAGCTCCAGCGGCTTGGGGAAAGAGCTGGGCAGGGGTCCCAGAAGGACCTGCACGGGGGGTTTAGTGGGGAAAAATTGTTTATATCCAATTTAGTTGAGTAAGTGACTGAGTTAACTCGGGAGAGACTCGTGGGTGGTGACTTCCACTTCTTAATTTACAAAAAATCCCCCTCTGGAAAAATTTTTTAACAAATTTTTCTTCCCATGTCCTTTTTGCTGCGTCAGAGCTAAAACTTTCCGTCCTTTACAAAGTTAAAAAATTTTTGGGTGGAATTCACGCTCTTTTTCTGACTTTGTCTGATTTGTTTCGCCCTTAATTAAAAGTGAACTTTTTTTAACCCAAAAAAAGTGCATTACCCATCTCTTGTGTTTTTAAGGCAATACAAAAAGATGAAGTCATATATGAGTGTATAAGAAGCGAACATTTTATGAAGTACTATAAAAAAAAATTAACAGTGCAAAGAAAAAATAAATACAAAATTAATGAAAAATAATTTTACACAAAAAGTAACTCCATTTACCTTATCACTTTTTGTAAAACAAGTGGGTACTTGAATATATATTATATATAATAATATATAAAATTATATATATATATATATATATAAAATATATATATATATATATATATATATATTTTATATATATATATAATATATATTATATATATATATTTTAATATATATATATATATAAAATATTAATATATATATTATATATTTTTTTTTATTTTATATATTTATATATATTTATTAATATAATATATATATATTATATATATTATATATATATAAATATTATATAATAATAATTAATATATATATATATATAATATATATATATTATTATATATAATATATATATATATATATATATTTAAATTTTAATATATTATATATATATATTATATATATATATATATTATTAAAAAATTATTATAATAATATATATATTTAATATATATATTATATATAAATATATTTTAAAAATTATATATATAAAATTTTAATATATATTTTTTTTCACGTATTTGAATTTTTTATATATATTAAACCCATGTAAATGTCAGCTAAGGGTTTGTACCCCACTACTATACGTAGTGTCAGCACGGCAGTTTTCTTGTCCGCTCAGCTGAAGCGTTCCTCCAAGAGATGCAATGCAAAGCAGATCAGCAAGGGGGGGGGGAAGCGGGTGGGCGGGCGTTGTGTGCCCCGGGTAAGAATGGGGCCCCCTCTTCCGTACACCGAAAACACCCCCCTCCTGTGTTCCTTGATAACCTCTTCTTCCCGCGTCCTCGTCCCGTCCTCGCTGTTTCTTCGTAAACTCGGAGTCAATGTAGACTGGGTTCTCTATACTGGGGATTATTTTAAATTTATAGCTCTGTTTGTTGTGGTTTGGTTATGATATAAAATAGATCTTTTAAAGGGGAGATGCTGAATCGTGGAAAAAAAAAAACGAAGGCCCGGCTTGTCTACACAGCTTTAAAAAAGTTTGTCTCTCTTGCTCTCTGTTCGTTTTGACAGACTCAATGTTGTTCCACAATCTATCGTCACCTCCGTGTATTAATTGTTCATTATTTTACGGTACTTAATACTAATGGGTTTTTTCGTACCCCCAAACAGTTTACCTTTTTTTTACCCTTATCTGAGTTTTTTACAGGTAACAGGGGTCAACCGAGAAGAAAAACTACAAGTGTGAGAAAAATGTAGGGGTGATTGCCTCAAATGTAGATTGATGGGGAGGGTCCCCTTCACCCTCCCAGCCCGACACTTCAAAAGGTAGTTAATAAAAGTGGTCGAGCGGTTGTTTTATGGCTTTGTTAATATAAGGGCCAAAACAATAAAATTACAATATATATATTTTTAAAATTTTTTATATATATTAATATATATATTATATATATATATTATATTATATATATATTATCTTACACTGTGAGGGCGAGGACAAGTCACGGTTCCCACGGGCCCAAGGGGAAGGCAAAACACCGTCCCCGTTGGGTTTTTTTGTCTTCCCTTCCGGGCCGTGCAGCACATAGGTTTTGGCCGGGAAACTGACAGGGTTTCCGGGGTTCATTCTCCAGGGCCGTTGCATCTGGTCACGTCATCACCTTGGCAGAGCGCTGGGGGATGATAACCCCAACAACTTGTGTGTGTATCTAGAAACCAAAAGGGGAGGGGTCTTCGTGTTGCATCAAGACACCCGGGTTTACTGTCCAGTCATCCTTATAGGGCCCTGGCGGATACTTCGTCAACATAACCTCATCAAAAATGTTGATGCCTCAGTAAACGACACAAATCCTGTATTTAATTTATAAATTAGTTATATACATATAACTATACCCATCGGATCCTAAATTTTCCACCCCCAAAACACCGTCCACCCCTCACTCGCCTCGTCCACCTTTTGGTGGACCGCCCAAAACCCCCTTGAATGCACTGGTTAGAAAAAAAAAAGGGAAATATTACTTAAAGGAGTTTACTTGAGAATTTTTTTAACTTTTTTTTTTTTTTCTTCTCTCTCTCTCTCCCCTCCCCTCTCCCCCCTCTCTTTTTTCCTCTCCCCTTCTTCCCTCTCTCTCTCTCTCTCTCTCTCTCTCTCTCTTCTCTCTCCCCTCCCCTTTTCTCTCTCTCTCTCTTTTCTCTCTTCTTTCTCTCTCTCTCTCCCCTCTCTCCTCTCTCTCTCTCTCTCCCCACACACACACACACACACCACACCACACACACACACAAAACACCCCACACACACACAACACCACACACACACACACACACACAACACACAAAACACACACACACACACCACACACACAAACACACACTTTCCCCCTAGAAATTTCCCCTCAAATTTATTTCCTCTCCTCCCCCTTAATTTTCGTATATTCTGCCTTCCCCCCCTCCTTCTCCTTTCCTCCTCCTCCTCCTCCTTTCCCCATTGCTTTCTTCGCCCCTTTCTCCCCCTGCTCCCCTTTCCCCCCCCCCAAAGAGTAAAAGATTCCAGGAACCTTGTTTTTGAAATTAAAGGTCCAAGTGAGAAAAGAGAGGAGAGAGAGTTTATGTGCCTTGAGTTTGCCTGCAAAAAAGAGAAGAGAGAGAGAGAGAGAAGAAAAAAAAAAGAGAGAGGGAAGGAGAGAGAGGGAAAGAGAGAGAGAAGAGAGGAGAAGAGAGAGACAGACAAAATTAAAGATAACAAAAGGTGATAGGGGGGAAGAGAGAAATTAAAGAGAGAGAGGGGGTCGGGGTAGATTTTTTTTTTTTTTTTTTCTCTCTCCTTTTTTTTTTTTTTTCTCTCCTCCTTCTCCTCCCCCTCCCCCTTTCCCCCTCTCTCCCTCTCCCTTCCCCCCCTCTCCCTCTCCCCCTCCCTCTCCCTCTCCCTCTCCCCCTCCCCCTCCCTCCCCCTCTCCCTCTCCTCTCTCTCTCCTCTCTCTCCTCTCTCTCCTCTCTCTCTCTCTCCTCTTCTCTCCCCCTCTCTCTCCTCCCTCTTTTTCTCTCTCTTCTCTCCTTTACTCTCAAAAAATTTTACAATTACTCACAATTAATTCAAAAAACAATGAAAAAAACAACAAACAAAACACACATTTTTTTTCCCCTTCTGAATAAAAAAAAAAAACTCTAAAATTTAAATCTAAATTTAAAAAAAAATTTACCATACCCCCTTTCTCCCCTTCAAAATACCTATTGTTAAAAAAAGGGTATTATTCCCCGATGAACACCGAATTACTTTGGGGACGAAATTTTTTTTTCTGTGAGTTTTTTATTTTGTTTTTTAAATTTTTGCTAACCGTTTTTTGTCGCGTTTTTTTTAAAGGGAAGGTAATAAGGGTTTGGTTCCCCGATCACAATCTTATTTTGTAACCCGTCCTATCGCTCCCGGACCGTCCGGGACCCACCTAACGGAGATTTCTGGGACTTCAACTCAGCTAGTGGGAAGACCCAAGGCTACAATTGATTTTCCATGGAATGATTACTGCTTCCTGTCATAGAACCCATCCTTTGTGCAGAGAGATAAAACTGAGGTCATAGTCTCTGGCAGGAGGCGTACATTTCACCACTTTCTCAATCCTAAAGCCGTCAACCCGGTTTAAAACCCGCTTGTTGTCTGCTGTCCGGGGTAGAGAATGGTCACAAAAAGGACCGTAAATCTATCTCCTGAAAACCCGCCCTTTATATTTCTGCCAATATGCCAAAAACTGTACTTCACTTATCGAAAACCCTTTTATTTATAGAAAAAGTCAAAACTTTCTGAATCAAATTTCTCTCGTGACTTCTGCATCTGCAAATAACACTCTAACAAATTTTTTTTTCTGCATCTTCCCCCCTATCTTTACCCGAGGTCCACAGCTTCTCATCTCTTCTAAAACTGAAAATCTACGCTAAAAACCTTGCTAAAAATTCCACTCTGGTGTGAAGGGGTTGTTCCTCCTTTTCCTCCCCCTCTGACAAATTATGCCTGTCATTTAAATCCTTTGGGAAAGATGTTTTTTTTTTTGCCCTTTCTGGCCTAGATCATCGAAGGGTTACGATCCTGACGGAGTCCCCCTTTTGTTCCAAAACCCGTGGCCCGTGCTTGCACCTTCCCGGTCAAATTTTTTCCCTCTTTGTCTATCACTTCCCCCTTTCCTTCTTGCTGGGAAATTTTTCTCACATCCAACCTTTCCTAAAAAGGTTTTACCGTTTTTAACCTTTAAAACCGTCATTAGTTTTGACTTCCTGCCTTTTTAAGTTTTTGAATCTATACTTTAAAAAGAAATTTTAAACATCTATTGCTCAAAATCTTTTTATTATCGTCAGTACGGTTTCCCCTAAAGGGGGATCAACTGGCGTCTTCTAGCTTTCCTAACAATCTTTGGGCTCCCTTTAGGGGGTTTTGGTGAAATTTTGCTGTTTCCCTTTTAGACATACAAAACTTTTTTATAGAGTCTGCACAAATCTTTTTTTCCAAAATACTCTTATTCGGTTTTTATCCCTCTCTTACCTTCATCTTAAATTTCCTTCAAACCGTTTTTATTGAGCTACTGTAGACGGACATTGTTTTTCTCCCAAATCTATCAAAGTGGTGTTCCCCAGGGGTTCTGTCCTATCACCCGCTCTCTTTATATTCAAAGATTTTTAAATCTAACTCAAAGCCCCTCCACTCCTCGCTGATATTCTCCCTAAATTTTTTAACGTCGTTATTTGACGCCAAAATCAACAGGAACTAAGTGATTTACGGAGAGAGCCACCGAGCGCCAGCTTCTGATCTTTCTATAATTTTTTGATGGGGGGAAAGCAAACCTTTTTTTTTCAATGCCCAAAAACCCAAATTTTTTCACCCATCTACTCGACAAAACCTACAAGATAACTATCCCCCCTTCTGTATGAGACTCAAAGTCTCCTTCAACAATGAACATTCTAGGACTACCTTTTCTAAAAATCTGAACTGGAAATCTCACATTCATAAACTTGCTAAAACAGTTTTTAAAATTAGGTGTCCTGGGCGTCGCGTCCTTTTTTTTTCCCTCCCCCAATTTTTCTCTCTACAGGGGGCCCATCCCCCCCCCTGTATGGATATGCTCACATTTTTGGGGGGAAACCACTCATACAGCTCCCTAAAACAGGGTTGAGTCAAAAGCTTTTGTCTCATCAACCCCCCTCCTTGTGACTTTTCAAACTTTAATCAACGCCGCAATTTGCTTTCCCTTTCTCTCTTTTATCGTTTTTTTCATGCTTTGCTTTCTAACTTGCTTCGCATGCCTCCCCTCCTCCCCCGGCCCCCCCCTGCAAAAAACTTTCTACTCATTCTCATCCCCATTCTGTCCATCTTCCAAGCAAGACTTAATCACATCTTTATCGTTCACCCTTTCACGGTAAAAAAACTGGAACTTTCTTTCCCGTTTCATTTTCCTTTCCATACTTAATCTTTTTTTAAAAAAAGTAAAAAACCCTCCCGAACTAAATTGGCTCACCCCTCTTTTTATTGTATTTTATTATTCTTCTTTATAGGGACTTGAAGCTAAGCGGGCTTTTTTTACCCTTGTTGTGTCCCCTTGGGGCATTCTTTGGGGATTAAAAAAAAAAAAAAGGAAAAAAAAAAGTAAAGGGGAGTTTTTTTTGATTTTTTTTTACATGGGGAAAAGGTTGGTTAGGTAAAGGTTCGGGTTTTGTTCAATTACAATTTTTGTTTATGTCTTTTTTAAATTTTTTTTTTTTTTTGCGACAGAAACGGTTACAGATTTATTCAAAACACACAAACCACCCGAAAAAATAGTTTCGTCCACCAAAAAGGAAGTTCGGGGTTCATCTGGAAAATGACCAAAAAAGAATATAAAAAAACGACAAAACCCCGACCCTTTTCTTTTTATTACCTCGTTTTCTCCTACGATTTAAGGGGTGTCTCATCTACAATGCATTTATGCACTACACTGCCTCATCCTCTCTCACTTGGTTGCATATAAGATTGGTTACATAGTGTTTACCCTAATTATTCCTCTCTCTATCTTTTTTTTAGCTTTCTCTGTTGTGCGTAGATAGATGATTGCATGTGTGTTGATGGAGGAGGAGGAGGAGGAGTTGTTAAGGTAATTGCTCAGAAAGATGTTTGTGTAATATATAATACATTTATTTGCAACCGTTTTGTCTCTCTCTCTCTTTCACTCTCTTCCTTCCCTTTTCTCTCTCTCTCTCCTCCTCTCTCTCTTTTCTCTCTCATCTCCCCTTTCTCTTCTCTCTCTCTCTCTCTTCTCTCTCTTCCCTTCTCCTTCTTCTTCTCCTCTCTTCTCTCTCTCCTCTCCCCCCTCTCCCTCTCCTCTCTCTTCCCCTCCCTCTCTCTCTCTCTCTCCTCTCTCATACCTTTCCCAAAAACATATCAACCCATGACCACTTACCCTTATTATTTATCTTCATCCTCCTTATCCACCTCCTTTATCACAATCCTTCTCATTCTTCCTCATTCCTTCATTTTAATTCAATTTCTTTATAATTCCTTCACTTCTTGTATATTAATCTCATTCTTTTTTAACCCCTTCACGCCCAGATCTTTCCTTTGCTATAAGAAATTATATGTCGTCGAGCCATAAAAAATTTCAAAAAAATTTGAATAACCAAATTTAAATTGAAAGGATAATAAAAATGTCAATCTATAAAAAAAACTGCACATTCATAAAAAAAATGTGCCAAATTTTAAATGACAATTACGTTCTGGGCATCAAGGGGTTAAACTCATATACATCTAAAATTATATTTTAATATTCTACTAATATTCTAATACCCTAATTGTAATACTCATACGAATACTAATATACTTATACTACTAATATACTAATACTGTGTAATATACTAATACTAATATTACTACTAATAATTTATAGTTCTCTTAACCCCCACGCCCAGATCTTTCCTTTGTTTTATAAAATTTTCGTTTTTACTATAAAATTACGAAAAATAAATGAATATACCAAATTTAGTCGACAAGGGAAACCAAAAAAGTCATAGCTATAAAACATTCTTTTATTCAATAAAAAAGTCTAAGCAGGGCCCCAACCCGGGTTGGGCCCCAAATGGGGTCGCAACCATCATCACAAAGGGTCGTAGGGAGCTCATGGGGTCGATGGGGTCGCAAGTGTTTAAGCAAGGGTCACAGCCGCTATAGTAGGTCAGGTGTCATTCTATAAAGACTTTTGTGAGTTCTCGAGTTCAGCTTCTTGTGAGTCATTATATGTGTTACTAAATATATTTTTGTTTAATTTAATTTCATTTATTTTGGAAAAAATAAATTAACATGGAATTTTGTGTCATGATTGGATATATTATATATTTTGGTGAAAAGAGAAAATATTTTTATATGTGGAATGCTGAATTCAATGATGTATATAGTTATCTACTGACTATATTATTTTAGCTAAGGTTGTACGATATAATCTATCTGAGAATACGATAATTTTGGTGGCTCGGTACGATAATGTGGGCTATTATTGCCTTTACACACAGACCAAAATGTCTCCCAGTGATGGAAAACTGTCGCCCAGTAAGAACAATTTTAAGCTACTGGGCGACAAGATATTTGTTCATAAACACCTTCCTGGATACAATGGTTCATCTTATCTGTGTGTGTTAGATCCAGAAGTGCTTCTTATTACTGTATAGGATCTTTATTTATACACAACATATAAAAGGGTGAAGTTGATGTATCCAAAAACTCTATTTTAACAGGTAGGCCTTGACCCTTCTGGCTACCCAAAGAATGTCGCCCAGTAAGATTGGCTTAAAAAATGCACTGTTATATTATATAGCCTTGTTAGAATCAGTGCAGAGAAGGATGACAAAAGTGATACAAGGGATGTGGAACTTTACTCATGAGAAAAGATTGTAGCCATTAGCCCCTTGAGGTCCAGAACGTAATTGCCATTGTAATTTGGGCACCATTAGACTATTTTTAGTGCATATAAGCAATATTTTATAGCTATGACCTGTTTAGTATCCTTGTCCACTAACTACTGTGGTATATTCAGTGACTTTTCGTAATTTTATGGCTAATAACAGGCAATTTTATATAGCAAAGGATGTGGGCGTGAAGGGGTAAAATTTACACTTACTCAAGGGGCGTAGAGTAAGGGGCGATCTGATAGAAGTTTTTAAGTGGATAAAGGGATTTAATAAAGGCGAGGTAGGAAAAGTTCTCACGGCTTTTAACCAGGGTAGAACAAGAAGTCACGGATTCAAGCTGGAAAAGCGTAGATTTAGAAAGGAAATAGGGAAAAACTGGTTCACAAATAGGGTGGTGAATGATTGGCATGGACTCAGTAGACAGGTAGTTAGTGCTGAGTCATTAGGGAGCTTTAAAGGCAACCTGGACAGTGTTATGGATGGGGATGAAAGGTGGATGTAGGTAGTGTTAAGTAACAGGTAACAGGAACTACCACGTGTAGGTCTCACAGCCTCTTGTAGCTTCCTTATGTTCTTATGTTCTATGTATGACTGGTCACGGCTTTGTTTCAGAAACTTACTGGATTTAGGAAATAATTTTGGTTTTGCTGAGGCATTAGGAATGCTGGATCAAAAAGCCATATATATTCCAAAATATATTCGAAATTCCATGTATTTGATATTCCATATATTCGAATTTATCATAGTTAACCCTAGTATCAGGTAAACACAGGCATCATTTTCAGCATGAGACCTTAGGAAAGAATGGAATTTCATCATAGTTAACCCTAGTATCAGGTAAACACAGGCATCATTTTCAGCATGAGACCTTAGGAAAGAATGGAATTTCATCATAGTTAACCCTAGTATCAGGTAAACACAGGCATCATTTTCAGCATGAGACCTTAGGAAAGAATGGAATTTTTGCCTCGTTAAAAAAAATAGACTTGTCCATGCCAGTTCAAAGATACTTCTAGTACTAAAAAGATAGACTGCTGATATACAAAGTAACTGTTTCTAGTGGGGAGAAAGTCTGCCATTTCGTAATCTAGTGTTATTTACATCCTCAAATAGCACAGTTAGAATCTAGTTTGTCGTAGCTTTGTTTAGACACGGAAATGGGAAAGACATGACGGAATAAAGTACATTTCTTTTTTACAATGACGTCAATAGAAAATAGAAGACGTAAAAGACACAGACGGAATTAAGTACATTTCTTTGCAGAGGGAAATAAAAAGATTGACAGCAATTTGAACATTCGTTACATATACGAATTAATACGTGTATGTAACTTTGGAATAATACTAGACTTGCAATCTTCAAAACCCTATATTTACAGCAACTTTTCATCTAGCTATTGGTTGAAATAATGCATCTATAAGAACATAAGAACAGTAGTAGTAGTAGTAGTAGTAGTAGTAGTAGTAGTAAGAACATAATGAAATAAGGAAGCTACAAGAGGCCGCGAGACCTACAGGCTACACGTGGTAGTTCCTGTCATGCAATCAGTGCAGGCTTATAATAAGCAATGGCTGATGTGTTAAGAAATGATAACATGGACACTGGTGGAGGGTGAAGCAAGGCTCCCTCCTTTTACTTAGACTCTGCTGTTTATACAGACGGGTTTTTTTAACCAGGGGAAAAATGCTGCCCCCCCCCCCCGCTTGCTGCATTACTGCCTGCTATTTGATGCCAGGAGAAGGGAATACTACACTGCTTCTAAATGTCAGCTGTATTGTATCATAGTTAACCCTAGTATCAGGTAAACACAGGCAGAGGAGTTGAATCTTTAACTAACAGAATATATGAACCTACATCACAGCTTTAGAAATTAGATGGCTCTGATATAGAAATGGTCTTAGAAATTAGATGGCTCTGATATAGAAATGGTCTTAGAAATTAGATGGCTCTGATGTAGAAATGGTCTTAGAAATTAGATGGCTCTGATATAGAAATGGTCTTAGAAATTAGATGGCTCTGATGTAGAAATGGTCTTAGAAATTAGATGGCTCTGATATAGAAATGGTCTTAGAAATTAGATGGCTCTGATGTAGAAATGGTCTTAGAAATTAGATGGCTCTGATGTAGAAATGGTCTTAGAAATTAGATGGCTCTGATATAGAAATGGTCTTAGAAATTAATGCTCTGATATAGAAATGGTCCCTTTGAAATTAGATGGCTCTGATGTAGAAATGGTCCCTTTGAAATTAGATGGCTCTGATATAGAAATGGTCTTAGAAATTAGATGGCTCTATAGAAATGGTCTTGAATTAGATGCTCTGATGTAGAAATGGTCTTAGAAATAGATGGCTCTGATATAGAAATGGTCTTAGAAATTAGATGGCTCTGATGTATAAATGGTCTTAAATTAGATGGCTCTGATATAGAAATGGTCTTAGAAAATTAGATGGCTCTGATGTAGAAATGGTCTTTAAAATTAGATGGCTCTGATGTAGAAATGGTCTTAGAAATTAGATGGCTCTGATATAGAAATGGTCTTAGAAATTAGATGGCTCTGATGTAGAAATGGTCTTAGAAATTAGATGGCTCTGATATAGAAATGGCCTTAGAAATTAGATGGCTCTGATATAGAAATGGTCTTAGAAATTAGATGGCTCTGATATAGAAATGGCCTTAGAAATTAGATGGCTCTGATGTAGAAATGGTCTTAGAAATTAGATGGCTCTGATATAGAAATGGTCTTAGAAATTAGATGGCAATAAAATATAGATGGTTTGTTTGTTCTGAGACTTACTAATATAAACAATAAAAGTAATAATTATAATTTATTACTAATATAAACAATAAAAGTAATAATTATAATTTATTACTAATATAAACAATAAAAGTAATAATTATAATTTATTACTAATATAAACAATAAAAGTAATAATTATAATTTATTACTAATATAAACAATAAAAGTAATAATTATAATTTATTACTAAATAACAAAAAAAGTAATAATTATAATTATTACTAATATAAACAATAAAGTAATAATTATAATTATTACTAATAAAAAACAAAAAAAGTAATAATTATAATTTATTACTAATATAAACAATAAAAGTAATAATTATAATTTATTACTATATAAAACAATAAAAGTAATAATTATAATTTATTACTAATATAAACAATAAAAGTAATATTATAATTATTACTAATTAAAATAAAAGTAATAATTATAATTTATTACTAATATAAACAATAAAAGTAATAATTATAATTTATTACAAATATAAACAATAAAAGAAATTATAATTTTTTACTAATATAAACAATAAAAGTAATAATTATAAATTATTACTAATATAAACATAAAAGTAATAATTATAATTTATTACTAATATAAACAATAAAAGTAATAATTATAATTATTACTAATATAAACAATAAAAGTAATAATTATAATTTTTTTACTAATATAAACAATAAAAGTAATAATTATAATTTATTACTAATATAAACAATAAAAGTAATAATTATAATTTATTACTAATATAAACAATAAAAGTAATAATTATAATTTATTACTAATATAAACAATAAAAGTAATAATTATAATTTATTACTAATATAAACAATAAAAGTAATAATTATAATTTATTACTAATATAAACAATAAAAGTAATAATTATAATTTATTACTAATATAAACAATAAAAGTAATAATTATAATTTATTACTAATAAAAAATAAAAGTAATAATTTTAATTTATTACTAATATAAAAAATTTAAAGTAAAAATTTAAATAATTATTACTAATATAAACAAAAAGTAATAATTATAATTTATTACAAATTTAAAAACATAAAAGTAAAAATTATAATTTATTACTAATATAAACAATAAAAGTAATAATTATAATTTTTATTACTAATATAAACAATAAAAGTAATAATTATAATTTTTTAAACTAATATAAACAATAAAAGTAATAATTATAATTTATTACTAATATAAACAATAAAAGTAATAATTATAATTTTATTACTAATATAAACAATAAAAGTAATAATTTAATTTATTACAAATATAAACAATAAAAGTAATAATTAAAATTTATTACTAATATAAACAATAAAAGTAATAATTATAATTTATTACTAATATAAACAATAAAAAGTAATAATTATAATTTTTACTAATATAAACAAAAAAAGTAATAATTATAATTTATTACTAATATAAACAATAAAAGTAATATTATAATTTATTACAAAATTAAACAATAAAAGTAATAATTATAATTTATTACTAATATAAACAATAAAAGTAATATTATAATTTATTACTAATATAAACAATAAAAATAAAAATTAAAATTTATTACAAATATAAACAATAAAAGTAATAATTATAATTTATTACTAATAAAACAATAAAAGTAATAATTATAATTTATTACTAATATAAACAAAAAAAGTAATAATTAATAATTTATTACTAATATAAACAATAAAAGTAATAATTATAATTTATTACAATATAAACAATAAAAGTAATAATTAAAATTTTTATTACTAATATAAACAATAAAAGTAATAATTATAATTTATTACTAATTAAAACAATAAAAGTAATAATTATAATTTATTATAATAAAAACAATAAAAGTAATAATTATAATTTATTACTAATATAACAATAAAAGTAATAATTATAGTTTATTACTAATATAAACAATAAAAGTAATAATTATAATTTATTACTAATATAAACAATAAAAGTAATAATTATAATTTATTACTAATATAAACATAAAAGTAATAATTATAATTTATTACTAATATAAACAATAAAAGTAAAATTTAATTTATTACTATATAAACAATAAAAGTAATAATTATAATTTATTACTAATATAAACAAAAAAAAGTAATAATTATAATTTTATTACTAATATAAACAATAAAAGTAAATAATTATAATTTATTACTAATATAAACAATAAAAGTAATAATTATAATTTATTACTAATATAAAACAATAAAGTAATAATTAAATTTATTACTAATATAAACAATAAAAGTAATAATTATAATTTATTACTAATATAAACAATAAAAGTAATAATTTAATTTATTACTAATATAAACAATAAGTATAATTATAATTTATTACTAATATAAACAATAAAAGTAATAATTATAATTTATTACTAATATAAACAATAAAAGTAATAATTATAATTTATTACTAATATAAACAATAAAAGTAATAATTATAATTTATTACTAATATAAACAATAAAAGTAATAATTATAATTTATTACTAATATAAACAATAAAAGTAATAATTATAATTTATTACTAATAAAAATTAATTATTTATCTGGTGACCAAGTTCTCTTATTGGATCAGATTTATGATAGACTAGTTCTTGACTTAACGCAATTATAATTGTATCGTAAGTGTTCCTTATCCATATCATTCATCATAAAACTATTGACTGTCATCAGAAATAATAATAATAATAATAATAATAATAATAATAATATGCAATATGTGTTCTTAATTTCTCTGGGTGAGTCTAAGCGTGTCTTTAGTCAGGAAGAAATTTATATTGTGTATTAGATTGTTTTGCTGTCTGATAGTAGTAGTAGTAGTAGTAGTAGTAGTAGTAGTAGTAGTAGTAGTATGAAGTGTGGTAAGGTGTATTGTGGTTAACAGGGGGTGTTAGTGGTAGTGGTGGTGTGTGGTGAGGTAGGGTGACTAGTGTGGTAGTGTGGTTAATAGGGTGTGATGGTGGTGTGGTAGGGACTATGCACTAGAGATATCTAGAGAGAGAGGAACATAAGAGGAACACAAGGAAGCTACAAGAGGCCGCGAGACCTTACCTTCCTTGCCTGGGCTATATAAAATGGTCTGTTGTCGAGGCATAAAATAAGGAAAAGTCACTGAATATACCACAGTAGTTAGTGGACAAGGATGCTAAACAGGTCATAGCTATAAAACATTGCTTAGGCTCACTACAAATTGTCTAATGGTACCCTAATTACAATGGCAATTACGTTCTGGGTGTGAAGGGGTTACACCGTTATTAATCCTGCCGATGGTTTGCTAGGTAGCTACGTTAAGGCAGCAAGTGTTCTAAATCACCTACTACTAAAATCACTACTACTGCCCGCTATCTTTTTAACTATAAGTCATGAAGTGACACACATAATACACCCCTTAATGTTCCCTATTAAGTATCCTGCTCTCTCTCTCTCTCTCTCTCTCTCTCTCTCTCTCTCTCTCTCTCTCTCTCTCTCTCTCTCTCTCTCTTCTCTCCTCTCTCTTCTCTCTCTCCTCCTCTCTCTTCTCTCCCCTCTCTCTCTCTCTCTCCCCTCTCTCTTTTCTCTCTCTCTCTCTCTCTCTCTCTCTCTCTCTCTCTCTCTCCAAAATAAGTGACAACGAATACAGTAACTCGAATATATGAAAATCAAGTTCCGCCAAAATCTTATATTGTCATTTTTCATCAACCTTATCATTCATTATTTGTATCATTATTTTTATCATTATTTTGTGTTAGTTCAGGTTAGTTTTTTTTCTAGTAAACATTATAGGCTAGTGCATAGACCACTGTATACCTGGACTGCGCACGGAATATCGGCCTGTCGCACATGGGCCTGAACTTGCCCTGAAGTCGGAGGGCCGCTCGGGTTCATATATATATATATATAAAATATATATATATATATATATTTTATATATATATATTAATATATATATATATATTATAATATATATATATATTATATATATAATATATATATATACGCATCATATAGACTGGTTTATCAGTATGTATGATAACTGTAATCTTCGTAAAAGTTGTTCTATAATATTTATCAAATAAAAAAACAGTAAAACACGCTAAAGAAATGCCATTTCGAGACTTGAAGAAATATGCATGAACTTATTATTCACTTCACTCTTCGCCATTTAAAACTTTTCGATCAACTTTTATCTGAAGGTATCAATAGAAGCGCAATTTTATTAGCTTTCCATTGCTATATTTCGTTATCTTATAAATTAATTAGAACCATGCATAAAGTAGCATTAACTAAATAAATAAAATCATCAATCGGGTAATTTTCCCGATTGATGATGTTATTTATTTAGTCAACGCTAATTTATGCATGGTGCTAATTCATTTATCAGAAAACGAAATGTATAAGTAAATAAATAACATCATCAATCGGAAAAATTACCTGATAGATGATTTTATTTATTTAGTTAACGCTAATTTATGCATGGTTCTAATTAATTTATCAGATAACGAAATATAGCAATGGAAAGCTAATAAAAAATTTCGCTTCTATTTACACCCTTCATGATAAAAGTTGACTCGCAAAGTTTTAAATGGCGAAGAGTTGAAGTGAATAATAAGTTCATGCATATTTCTTCATAGTCTCGTAATGGCATTTCTTTAGCGTGTTTTACTGCTTTATATTTGATAATATTAAAGAACAAACATTTACGAAGATTACAGTATATCATATATACTGATAAACCAGTCTATATGATAGTCCATAGACCACTATATCTCTTTGTCGGGCGCCCCGCAGGCCCCTATGCAGCCCCGCAATTCAAAACATTGTCGCGTGAACAGTCCAGGTATACAGTGGTCTATGGCTAGTGTAATAGATATAAAAATGATCACAAAATACCATGATTACCACAATTTTTCGTTCCTGGGAACTCTTCTACTTAATAATTATAATCGTTTTAGTTTTTGTTATTTTGTCATGATTTGTTGTTATTTTGTCATGATTTGTTGTTATTTTGTCATGATTTGTTGTTATTTTGTCATGGTTTGTTGTTATTTTGTCATGATTTGTTGTTATTTTGTCATGGTTTGTTTTTTTTTTTTGTCATGGTTTGTTGTTATTTTGTCATGGTTTGTTGTTATTTTTTCATGGTTTGGTTGTATTTGTCATGGTTTTGTTTTATTTTGTCATGGTTTGTTGTTATTTTGTCATGGTTTGTTGTTATTTTGTCATGATTTGTTGTTATTTTGTCATGGTTTGTTGTTATTTTGTCATGGTTTGTTGTTATTTTGTCATGGTTTGTTGTTATTTTGTCATGGTTTGTTGTTATTTTGTCATGGTTTGTTGTTATTTTGGGCATGGTTTGTTGTTATTTGTCATGGGTTTTTTGTTATTTTGTCATGGTTTGTTGTTATTTTGTCATGGTTTGTTGTTATTTTGTCATGGTTTGTTGTTATTTTGTCATGGTTTGTTGTTATTTTGTCATGGTTTGTTGTTATTTTGTCATGATTTGTTGTTATTTTGTCATGATTTGTTGTTATTTTGTCATGATTTGTTATTTTGTCATGGTTTGTTGTTATTTTGTCATGGTTTGTTGTTATTTTGTCATGGTTTGTTGTTATTTTGTCATGGTTTGTTGTTATTTTGTCATGATTTGTTGTTATTTTGTCATGGTTTGTTGTTATTTTGTCATGGTTTGTTGTTATTTTGTCATGGTTTGTTGTTATTTTGTCATGATTTGTTGTTATTTTGTCATGGTTTGTTGTTATTTTGTCATGATTTGTTGTTATTTTGTCATGGTTTGTTGTTATTTTGTCATGGTTTGTTGTTATTTTGTCATGGTTTGTTGTTATTTTGTCATGGTTGGGTTGTTATTTTGTCATGGTTTTTTGTTATTTTGTCATGATTTGTTGTTATTTTGTCAGGTTTGTTGATATTTTGTCATGGTTTGTTGTTATTTTGTCATGGGTTTTTTGTTATTTTGTCATGATTTTTTGTTATTTTGTCATGGTTTGTTGTTATTTGTCATGGTTTGTTGTTATTTTGTCATGGTTTTTGTCATTTTTTTCATGGTTTGTTGTTATTTTGTCATGGTTTGTTGTTATTTTGTCATGATTTGTTGTTATTTTGTCATGATTTGTTGTTATTTTGTCATGGTTTGTTGTTATTTTGTCATGGTTTGTTGTTATTTTGTCATGGTTTGTTGTTATTTTGTCATGGTTTGTTGTTATTTTGTCATGGTTTGTTGTTATTTTGTCATGGTTTGTTATTTGTATTCCAGATGATGAGGCTTTGGAGGACCATGGCAGAATAATCCGTGAGTGTTATATTAATGACTGTTATTATCATTGTTATCATTAGCATCATCATTACCTTTATGCCATGACATGACATAGTATTCCATTACTTTATGGATTACCTTATTACCATGAGATTTATTTTTAGCTAATTGCGTGAGAGTAATATTACTGTTACCATTATTATCATTACCATTATTATCATTATTATTATTATTATTATTATTATTATTATTATTATTAGTTACAATATTCGTAAACTCAAATTAATATACTTATAGATATTTACTTTTATTTATAGTTATTTTGTGTTACTTATGTTACTTTTACCATTATTATCATTAGTTATTACTGTTACCATTATTACCATCACCATCATCATTGTCATAAAAATGATAAGTTATCATGATAGCAACAACCACCATTTCTCTAGGGTTACAACCATGATTTTTAATGATTTTTATCGTTATTATGTAAATAAAAAGGCAAAATAGGGCTGGCAGCTAGCGGGCTTTTTTGGGGGGTGGGGGGTTAGTCCTGATGATGATGATGATGTCCCTAATGATGTCAAGAGTCCCTAAATCTGCATCTTGTCTACACTGATCTACTCTTTGACTACTCTCTGATCTGTATCTTATCTGATCAAAAAGGATTGATCCACACTGATGGTTTAAAAAGATAAAAATATCTGATACACACACACCAACACACACACACCCCACACACACACACACCCATCCCACACACACACACACCCATCACACACACACACACACAGAACCCCCCCCACACACACACAACACCCATCCCACACACACACCAGACCCCCCCCACACACACAGACACCAACACCCCACACACACACCCCCCACACACACAGACCCCCCCCCCCACCACAGACCCCCCCACCCCCCACACACAGACCCCCCACCCCCACACACACAGACCCCCACACACACACACAGACCCACTCCCCCCACCCCACCACAAAGACCCCCCCCACACACACACACAGACCCCCCCAACACACCCCACAGACCCACTCCCCCACCGCACACACAGACCCCCCCAACACACACACACAAAACAGACCCCCACCCCCCCCCACACACACACACCCCACACACCCCACACACAGACCCCCTACCCCCAACACACACACACACCCCACACACCAGACCCACTTCCCCCAACACACACTCTCTCTCTCTCTCTCTCTCTCTCTCTCCTCTCTCTCTTCTCTCTCTCTCTCTCTCCTCTCTCTCTCTCTCTCTCTCTCATTCTATTGTCTATATTCAATGTGTGTTTGTAATGGCTTGCGATGTAGCCATGTTGTTTGTGTTGGTAAGTCAGAGCGTGACTCAGACTTCAGTCATTCTTCACAAGTCTGTCTGGAAGTATATCTTGGCTGTTTATCTTATTCCTCTCCCACCCTACCTACCCTCTTTAACCCCCACCACCACACCACCACCACCACCACCCCAACACCACCACAACACGACCACAACACCACCACCACAACACCACCACTATCCCCAACACCACACCAAAACACATTCACCTTCCCCAGTACCACCACAACACCACGACACCACAACACCACTATCCCCAACACCACACCAAAACACATTCACCTTCCCCAGTACCACCACAACACCACCACCACCACACCACCACAACACCACCACCACCCACCCACCACAACACGACCACAACACCACCACCAAAACCCCCACCACTATCCCAACACCACACCAAAACCATTCACCTTCCCCAGTACCACCACAACACCCCCACAACACCACCACCACCACACCCCCACAACACCACCACAAAACCACCACCACAACCACCAACAACACCACCACTATCCCCAACACCACACCAAAATACATTCACCTTCCCCAGTACCACCATACACCACCACCACTATCCCCAACACCACCACAACACCACAACACCACTATCCACCACCCTCCACTACGCCACCACCCTCCACCACCACCACCACCATCACCACCATCATCAACATCACGCCACCACCCTCCACCACCACTACCATCATCACCATCACGCCACCACCCTCCCCCACCACTACAATCACCACCATCATCAACATCACGCCACCACCCTCCCCCACCACTACAATCACCACCATCATCACCATCACGCCACCACCCTCCCCCACCACTACAATCACCACCATCACGCCACCACCCTCCACCACCACCACCACTACAATCACCACCATCATCACCATCACGCCACCACCCTCCCCCACCACTACAATCACCACCATCACGCCACCACCCTCCACCACCACCACCACTACCACCACTACAATCACCACCATCACGCCACCACCCTCCACCACCACTACAATCACCACCATCACGCCACCACCCTCCACCACCACTACAATCACCACCATCACGCCACCACCCTCCACCACAACCACCATACAATCACCACCATCACGCCACCACCCTCCACCACCACCACCACTACAATCACCACCATCACCATCACGCCACCACCCTCCACCGTCCACCACCACCACCACTACAATCACCACCATCATCACCATCACGCCACCACCCTCCCCCACCACTACAATCACCACCATCACGCCACCACCCTCCACCACCACCACCACCACCACCACCATCATCACCCCACACACACAGAATCACATGTTTAACACACACACAGCAATGGATACAACACAGGAGAGAGATGTAGGGATAGATTTTAAAAAGGCATTTGATTAGGTTCCCTCCCCATGAGAAGCTAAACTTGAAATTTGAAAATATAGGATGAGTCAAAGGGAGGATCAGAATTTGGATGGAAAATTATCTGAGAAAAAGATAAATGAGAACAGTATTAAAGAATTAATGTCATCTCCATAACCATCCATCATCATTTAGGAGAAGCCATTCATCCCTAGGAGCTTTGCTTCCTGGTGAGTAAGGGGTTGTCGGCTATGCCAATAGGATGGTCTCTATCAGTGCATTTTCTGTGGTCTTTGGTGTGTAGCGAGGCTCGGTGGGGTCTGAGCCGGGGAGACGGTACACTTTTGGTGGTCCTCCTCCACTCACACAGAAGGTGCTTTCGTCACTCCACAGCACAGCCCGCCACTTGTCGAGAGGCCAATCTCTGTATTTCTTTGCAAAGTGAAGCCTTTTCTTCCTCTGGCGGTCATTTATCAGCGGCTTATTCCGCGCCCGGTAACACCTGTAGCCAAGGTCACGTTGCAAAGTTTCCCGTACAGTACGAAGCGACACATTGCCAAGAAGAGTATGATTTTCCTCCTTCAGTTCTCTGGCTGCAAGGCTAGGATTGGCATCAAGCTGTTGCCTTAACACGCTCCTGGTTCTGTTACACGTTTTTTTGTTTCCCAGGTTGTTTCTTTGGGAGCGGGAGATTCACCTCTCCGCCAGCCTTAAATCGGCGGATCAAATCCTGCACTGTTCTAAGCTTTAGTCCTTTAAGCTTGCACATTTCCTTATTATTGATCCCAGCCTTGTAAAGATCAAGGATTGCTGGAATCGTTGTGCCATGCGTATGTTTTCCACCCATTATGTAATCCAGCAAAAACAGGCAAAAACACGGGATGTAATTGGAACGCTGGAGGCTGTAAGTTCAAAGTCATGCCAACTGTCAACTGTCCTAGGGAGGGAGGGGAGGGAGGGAAACCCTGCCTCCCACACACCAGTGAGTGTGCAAGATGATGTACGTCGCTGTCAGACATACGATTCATGCCTTCTGCATTTTTTGTATAGCTTGGGAAGCAACTTTAAATCTGCACGGTAAATCTCCTTGAACGGATTCTGGCGCAAAGATCATCCGCGCAAGCCTGTAAAATTATTATTATTATTATTATTATTACTATTATTATTATTATTATTATTATTATTATTAGAGAGCTGTAAAAGTAGACTCCTTCACGCCAAGATCTTTCCTGGGCTATATGAAATGGTCTGTTGTCAGCCATAAAATTACGAAAAGTAACTGAATATACCACATTAACTAGTGAACAAGGCTACTAAACAGGTCATAGCTATAAAGTATTGCTTAGAGTCACTACAAATAGTCTAATGGTACACAGATGACAATGGCAATAACGTTTTGGGCCTCCAGGGGTTAAGAGTAGGCTGGGTATATTATAGGTTACCCGTCTTTGTGGTTT
>JACEEZ010006782.1:46237-63737 GCA_016584305.1 Chionoecetes opilio
TTTTTCCCTACTAAATGGTCTAACACTATTTTCCCTACTGAATGGTCAACACTATTTTCCCACTGAATGGTGCAGGACATATTTTTTTCCACTGACAACACTAAAAAAAAAAAAAAAAAATGGGTCAACACTATTTGTTCTGTTGCTGGAATACCGTTTTTATCAGACAACAAATCCGTGAGTGGTGTTTACATTCCCAGATCCTGACCGAGCGTGGGCGCCTGGGAGCCAAGACGCGGCAGCTGGTGCACGGCAGCTGGTGCCCCCCGGCCTGCGGGAGGTGCTGGTGCCGGAGCGGGAGTCCTGGACGGCAGCCAAGACTCCAACTTTCTGATGGAGGGACCCTACTTCAAGGCCGAGGGAGGGACAGACATCCAGTGGCCGCAAGTACTGAAGGATATGATCAATGAAGGTACTGAGTTATGAGAGCTATAGATGTAGCCATACAGTGCAAGACAGAGAAGGTGGCGCTGTCTTGCATCCGTCACGCTCCGTGACAAATTTCGTTTAATTCCCTCCCGGCGCTTCCTATGGGGAATGATGGAAAAGAAAAGATGTCTGGGAACTCACTCCCGGCCTGGACTTCCTGCTTGCAGTACAAATCATTAGCCATTAATGGGCAGTGACCAGGACACATTGCTTCTTATCGTCACTCCCGGCTTGATTTCCCAAAACGTCACCAAAACATTTCGGGAAAGTGTTTTCACTCAGTTGGATAAGGGGCCTGAGCCACAGTTGTCTGCAGACCAGATCACCCGTATTCACAGCTTATATAAGATAGGTTTTAGTTCAAAAGAAATTGTGAGGGAGACTGGTTTATTAACTGGTTTATTAACTGGTCTACTTCCGTCCCTACTACTACTCCCTGCTGGTACTACTGCCTTGCCTTCCTATATGCCTACAGGGGAATCCATGTGTCTATATACCATAACTAAAGCCTCCTCTCTCCTTCCCTCTCCCCACACACTCTCAGGCGACACGTTGGGCAAGACCCCCGCGCAGGGGAGTGAGTTGGCACTGTCAGCCCTGGGTGCCCTGACCTGGCGCCTCAAGGACTGCCGCCTCGAGGAACAGCTGCTCACCCGACGCATGTTTGACCTCTACTGCCCCCCGGACACCCTCCACGGGGGCACTCTGGGGGCCACGGCGGGGGCCTCCCTCCCGGCCTTCATCAGCGGCCGCCATCACATGGTGGGTGGAGCCTCAATTCAGTGGTTAACTCCTGGAGACCCAGAACGTCATTTTCAGTGTTATTTGGGTACCATTAGACAGTTTTTTGTGAATGGAAGACATATTTGATAGATATGACCTGCTTAGTATCCTTGTCCAGTAATTACCCGTCAGGGTGGCGCGGTTGGTAGAGCTGTGGGCTCGCGTGCAGAGTCCCTGCATTCGGTCAGCGGTTCGAGCCCACCAGGTTCGTCCTGGCGTGGTGGCGCTTTGTATAGTCAATAACCTTGTCGTTGGTACTTGCAAAGTGTCTAGATAGGATCAAAGTATCTTATCTTATAGTCCAGTAACTCATTTGGTATATTCCGTTACTTTTCGTAATTTTATGGCTCGACACACATTTGAAACCAAATCTCTGGGTACAGGTCTCATGGTTAGTGTTCGCTGCCCAAAAATGATAGTTTCCCTTGTGGTTGTGATGTTATAACCTTGTTGGTTTTTGGTGTTGTCTTTACGCACCACCTTCACCACCTTGTGGTTCCCGTTGCGGTCGGTGCTGGGGGCGTAATTTCACCCTTTCTAAATGGGGGATTTGTTTGGAGTTGGTTTCTCTCTCTATCTCTCCTCTCTCTCTCTCTCTCTCTCTCATCTCTCTCTCCTCCTTTTTACTCTTCTCTCTCTCTCTCTTCTCTCTCCTCTCTCTCTCCTCTCTCTCTCCTCTCTCTCTCTCTCTCTCTCTCTCTCTCTCCCCTCCCCTCTCTCTCTCTCTCTCTCTCTCTCTCTCTCTCTCTCTTTTCCTCTCTCTCTCATTGGCACCCTCTTTGTCCCCCCAGACCGCCTTTGACCACTTAGAGGCACAGAAGGAGGGCAAGATAGTGCCGTGGGCCGGGGTGGACGTGGAGTATGACGAGGCACTGGAGCAGATCAGTGCCACCAAGCAGGAGTTAGCGGTCTACCTCAAGGAACAGGGCAGGTTTTTCAGCACGAAGGTGGGTGTGTCTCTATACAGTCTGCGTGGATAATCACTGCACGCCTCCGAAAAGTGAATGTTTACACGTATGAGGCACCATGTTTATAACAAAATAATGTAGAATATCAACACTTACAATTGTAGTTAGTATTTCGTTGCGTAGCCCTTCCCCTTGATGACCCTTTGAAAGCGGCGTGGTACACTGTCAGCAAGATGTTGAAGGAACTCAGGCTTAAATTCTTCCCAACACTTTCGGAGCTCCATTTCAAGCTTGGGGAGTGTAGAGGTGTCACGTGAGCGGAGTTTGCCTTTACTGATGGCCCAAAGATTTTCTATGGGTGATATATCGGGAGAATTACCTGGCCAGTCATCTATTCTCCCAATCTTGCAGTCATCAAGCCACTGTATCACATCTCAAGCTGTGTGGCAGGATGCTCCATCCTGTTGGAAAGTCTGTGCCTGTGTCTTGTCAAAGCAGGCCTCCAGGTGGTCATTTAAAAGATCAAAATACACCACTTTGTTAACAGTTGTGTTCCTTGGGAAAATAACTAAGTTCCCAATACCATGAAAAGTAAAGCAACCCCACACCATTAAACTGGGAGGGTGTTTTGTGGTCTTTGGTGTGTAGCGAGGCTCGGTGGGGTCTGAGCCGGGGCCACGGTACACTTTTGCTGGTCCTCCTCCACTCACACAGAAGGTGCTTTCGTCACTCCACAGCACAGCCCGCCACTTGTCGAGAGGCCAATCTCTGTATTTCTTTGCAAAGTGAAGCCTGTTCTTCCTCTGGCGGTCATTTATCAGTGGCTTATTCCGCGCCCGGTAACACCTGTAGCCAAGGTCACGTTGCAAAGTTTCCCGTACAGTACGAAGCGACACATTACCAAGAAGAGTATGATTTTCCTCCTTCAGTTCTCTGGCTGCAAGGCTGGGATTGGCATCAAGCTGTCGCCTTAACATGCTCCTGGTTCTGTTACACGTTTTTTTTTGTTTCCCAGGTTGTTTTTTTGGGAGCGGGAGATTCACCTCTCCGCCAGCCTTAAATCGGCGCATCAAACCTGCACTGTTCTAAGCTTTAGTCCTTTAAGCTTGCACATGTCCTTATTAATTGATCCCAGCCTTGTAAAGATCCAGGATTGCTTGAATCGTTGTGCCATGCGTATGTTTTCCACCCATTATGTAATCCAGCAAAAACAGGCAAAAACACGGGATGTAGGGGAACGCTGCAGGCTATAAGTTCAAAATCATGCACACTGTCAACTGTCCTAGGGAGGGAGGGGAGGGAGGGAAACCCTGCCTCCCACACACCGGTGAGTGTGCAAGATGATGTACGTCGCTGTCAGACATACGATTCAGGCCTTCTGCATTTTTTTATAGCTTGGGAAGCAACTTTAAATCTGCGCGGTAAATCTCCATGAACGGATTCTGGCGCAAAGATCATCCGCGCAAGCCTGTAAAATTATTATTATTATTATTATTATTATTATTATTATTATTATTATTATTATTATTAGAGAGCTGTAAAAGTAGACTCCTTCACGCCAAGATCTTTCCTGGGCTATATGAAATGGTCTGTTGTCAGCCATAAAATTACGAAAAGTAACTGAATATACCACATTAACTAGTGAACAAGGCTACTAAACAGGTCATAGCTATAAAGTATTGCTTAGAGTCACTACAAATAGTCTAATGGTACACAGATGACAATGGCAATAACGTTTTGGGCCTCCAGGGGTTAAGAGTAGGCTGGGTATATTATAGTGTTACCATGTCTTATGTGTGTTGTATATTGCAGAGCCTATGACAAGATGGAGGGTGAAGGCCTACTTGTGACCTGACCTTCACTAGTCCCTGGCACTGACCCTGGCACTGACCTTGGTACTGACCCTGGCACTGACCCTGGCACTGACCCTGGCACTGACCCTGGCACTGACCCTGGCACTGACCTTGGCACTGACCTTGGCACTGACCCTGACACTGAAGCCTTAAGGGGTCCATGCAACATAAGGTGGGTCCCGCCTCTAAATATTGACATTATATTAATTTGCATTGGATGAACCCCTTCACACCCAGAGCGTAATTGCCATTGTACTGTGTGTACCATTAGATGATTTGTAGTGAGTATAAGCAATGTTTTATAGCTATGACCTGTTTAGTATCCTTGTCCACTAACTCATTCGGTATATTCAGTGACTTTTCGTAATTTTATGGCTCGACAACAGACCATTTTATATAGCCAAGGAAAGATCTGGGCGTGAAGGGGTTAACATGGTAACTGGGTGACCAAAATGTCTCCCAGTGATGGAAAACTGTCGCCCAGTAAGAACAATTTTAAGCTACTGGGCGACAAGATATTTGTTCATAAACACCTTCCTGGATACAATGGTTCATCTTATCTGTGTGTGTTAGATCCAGAAGTGCACTCTTATTACTGCATAGGATCTTTATTTATACACAACATACAAAAGGGTGAAGTTGATGCATCCAAAAAACTATTTTAACAGGTAGGCCTTGACCCTTCTGGCTATCCAAAGAATGTCGCCCAGTAAGATTGGCTTAAAAAATGCACTGTTATATTATATAGCCTTGTTAGAATCAGTGCAGAGAAGGATGACAAAAGTGATACAAGGGATGTGGAACTTTACTCATGAGAAAAGATTGTAGCCATTAGCCCCTTGAGGTCCAGAACGTAATTGCCATTGTAATTTGGGCACCATTAGACTATTTGTAGTGCATATAAGCAATATTTTATAGCTATGACCTGTTTAGTATCCTTGTCCACTAACTACTGTGGTATATTCAGTGACTTTTCGTAATTTTATGGCTAATAACAGGCAATTTTATATAGCAAAGGATTTTGGGCGTGAAGGGGTAAAATTTACAACTTACTCAAGGGGCGAGAGTAAGGGGCGATCTGATAGAAGTTTTTAAGTGGATAAAGGGATTTAATAAGGCGAGGTAGGAAAAGTTCTCACGGCTTTTAACCAGGGTAGAACAAGAAGTCACGGATTCAAGCGGGAAAAGCGTAGATTTAAAAAAGGAAATAGGGAAAAAACGGGTTCACAAATAGGGTGGTGAATGATTGGCATGGACTCAGTAGACGGGTAGTTAGTGCTGAGTCATTAGGGAGCTTTAAAAAGCAACCTGGACAGTGTTATGGATGGGATGAAAGGTGGATTTAGGTAGTGTTAAGTAACAGGAAACTACCACGTGTAGGTCTCACGCCTCTTTTTAGCTTCCTTATGTTCTTATGTTCTATGTATGACTGGTCCCGGCTTTGTTTCAGAAACTTACTGGATTTAGGAAATAATTTTGGTTTTGCTGAGGCATTAGGAATGCTGGGTCAAAAGCCATATATATTCCAAAATATATTCGAATTCCATGTATTTGATATTCCATATATTCGAATTTATCATATTTTAACCCTAGTATCAGGTAAACACAGGCATCATTTTCAGCATGAGACCTTAAGATAGAATGGAATTTCATCATAGTTTACCCTAGTATCGGGTAAACACAGGCATCATTTTCAGCATGAGACCTTAAGATAGAATGGAATTTCATCATAGTTAACCCCTAGTATCAGGTAAACACAGGCATCATTTTAAGCATGAGCCCTTAGGAAAGAATGGAATTTTATCATAGTTAACCCTAGTATCGGGTAAACACAGGCATCATTTTCAGCATGAGACCTTAGGAAAGAATGGATTTCATCATAGTTAACCCTAGTATCAGGTAAAACACAGGCATCTTTTTCAGCATGAGACCTTAGGAAAGAATGGAATTTCATCATAGTTAACCCTAGTATCAGGTAAACACAGGCATCATTTCAGCATGAGACCTTAGGAAAGAATGGAATTTCATCATAGTTAACCCTAGTATCAGGTAAAACAGGCTCATTTACAGCATGAGACCTTAGGAAAGAATGGAATTTCATCATAGTTAACCCTAGTATCAGGTAAACACAGGCATCATTTTCAGCATGAGACCTTAGGAAAGAATGGAATTTCATCATAGTTAACCCTAGTATCAGGTAAACACAGGCATCATTTTCAGCATGAGACCTTAGGAAAGAATGGAATTTCATCATAGTTAACCCTAGTATCAGGTAAACCCAGGCATCATTTTCAGCATGAAAACCTTAGAAGAATGGAATTTCATCATAGTTAACCCTAGAAATCAGGTTAAACACAGGCATCTTTTTCCCAGCATGAGACCTTAGGAAAGAATGGAATTTCATCATAGTTAACCTAGTATCAGGTAAACACAGGCATCATTTTCAGCATGAGACCTTAGGAAAGAATGGAATTTCATCATAGTTAACCCTAGTATCAGGTAAACACAGGCATCATTTTCAGCATGAGACCTTAGGAAAGAATGGAATTTCATCATAGTTAACCCTAGTATCAGGTAAACACAGGCATCATTTTCAGCATGAGACCTTAGGAAAGAATGGAATTTTTGCCTCGTTAAAAAAAATAGACTTGTCCATGCCAGTTCAAAGATACTTCTAGTACTAAAAAGATAGACTGCTGATATACAAAGTAACTGTTTTCTAGTGGGGAAAAAGTCTGCCATTTCGTAATCTAGTTTTATTTACATCCTCAAATAGCACAGTTGAATCTAGTTTGTCGTAGCTTTGTTTAAAACCGGAAATGGGAAAGACATGACGGAATAAAGTACATTTCTTTTTTACAATGACGTCATAGAAAATAGAAGACGTAAAAGACACAGAGGGAATTAAGTACATTTTTTTGCAGAGGGAAATAAAAAGATTGACAGCAATTTGAACTTTCGTTACATATACGAATTAATACGTGTATGTAACTTTGGAATAATACTAGACTTGCAATCTTCAAACCCTATTTTTTACAGCAACTTTTCATCTAGCTATTGGTTGAAATAATGCATCTATAAGAACATAAGAACAGTATAGTAGTAGTAGTAAGTAGTAGTAGTAAGAACATAATGAAATAAGGAAGCTACAAGAGACCGCGAGACCTACAGGCTACACGTGGTGTTCCTGTCATGCAATCAGTGCAGGCTTATAATAAGCAATGGCTGATGTGTTAAGAAATGATAACATGGGGCACTGGTGGAGGGTGAAGCAAGGCTCCCTCCTTTTCCTTAGACTCTGCTGTTTAACAGACGGGTTTTTTAACCAGGGGAAAAAAAAGCTGCCCCCCCCCCCCCCTTGCTGCATTACTGCCTGCTATTTGATGCCAGGAGAAGGGAATACTACACTGCTTCTAAATGTCAGCTGTATTGTATCATAGTTAACCCTAGTATCAGGTAAACACAGGCAGAGGAGTTGAATCTTTAACTAACAGAATATATGAACCTACATCACAGCTTTATAAATTAGATGGCTCTGATAAGAAAAAGGTCTTAGAAATTAGATGGCTCTGATATAGAAATGGTCTTAGAAATTAGATGGCTCTGATATAAAATGGTCTTAGAAATTAGATGGCTCTGATATAGAAATGGTCTTAGAAATTAGATGGGTCTGATATAGAAATGGTCTTAGAATTAGATGGCTCTGATATAGAATGGTCTTAGAAATTAGATGGGGTCTGATATAGAAATGGTCTTAGAAATTAGATGGCTCTGATATAGAATGGTCCCTTTGAAATTAGATGGCTCTGATGTGAAATGGTCTTAGAAAAATTTGATGGCTCTGATATAGAAAGGTCTTAGAATTAGATGGCTCTGATGTAGAAATGGTCTTAGAAATTAGATTGGCTCTGATGTAGAAATGGTCTTAGAAATTAGATGGCTCTGAATAGAAATGGTCTTATAAATTAGATGGCCTGATGTAGAAATGGTCTTAGAAATTAGATGGCTCTGATGTAGAAATGGTCTTAGAAATTAGATGGCTCTGATATAGAAATGGTCTTAGAAATTAGATGGCTCTGATGTAGAAATGGTCTTAGAAATTAGATGGCTCTGATGTAGAAATGGTCTTAGAAATTAGATGGCTCTGATGTAGAAATGGTCTTAGAAATTAGATGGCTCTGATGTAGAAATGGTCTTAGAAATTAGATGGCTCTGATGTAGAAATGGTCTTAGAAATTAGATGGCTCTGATATAGAAATGGTCTTAGAAATTAGATGGCTCTGATGTAGAAATGGTCTTAGAAATTAGATGGTCTGATATAGAAATGGTCTTAGAAAAATTTGATGGCTCTGATGTAGAAATGGTCTTAGAAATTAGATGGCTCTGATGTAGAAATGGTCTTATAAATTAGATGGCTCTGATTGAGAAATGGTCTTAGAAATTAGATGGCTCTGATATAGAAAAGGTCTTAGAAATTAGATGGCTCTGATGTAGAAATGGTCTTAGAAAAATTTGATGGCTCTGATATAGAAATGGTCTTAGAAATTAGATGGCCTCTGATGTAGAAAGGTCTTAGAAATTAGATGGCTCTGATATAGAAATGGTCTTAGAAATTAGATGGCTCTGATGTAGAAATGGTCTTAGAAATTAGATGGCTCTGATGTAGAAATGGTCTTAGAAATTAGATGGCTCTGATATAGAAATGGTCTTAGAAATTAGATGGCTCTGATATAGAAATGGTCTTAGAAATTAGATGGCTCTGATATAGAAATGGTCTTAGAAATTAGATGGCTCTGATATAGAAATGGTCTTAGAAATTAGATGGCTCTGATATAGAAATGGTCCTAAAATTAGATGGCTCTGATGTAGAATGGTCTTAGAAATTAGATGCTCTGATATAGAAATGGCCTTAGAAATTAGATGGCTCTGATATAGAAATGGTCTTAGAAATTAGATGGCTCTGATATAGAAATGGCCTTAGAAATTAGATGGCTCTGATGTAGAAATGGTCTTAGAAATTAGATGGCTCTGATATAGAAATGGTCTTAGAAATTAGATGGCAATAAAATATAGATGGTTTGTTTGTTCTGAGACTTACTAATATAAACAATAAAAGTAATAATTATAATTTATTACTAATATAAACAATAAAAGTAATAATTATAATTTATTACTAATATAAAAAATAAAAGTAATAATTATAATTTATTACTAATATAACAATAAAGTAATAATTATAATTTATTACTAATATAAACAATAAAAGTAATAATTATAATTTTATTACTAATATAACAATAAAAGTAATAATTATAATTTATTACTAATATAAACAATAAAAGTAATAATTATAATTTATTACTAATATAAACAATAAAAGTAATAATTATAATTTATTACTAATATAAACAATAAAAGTAATAATTATAATTTATTACTAATATAAACAATAAAAGTAATAATTATAATTTATTACTAATATAAACAAAAAAAAGTAATAATTATAAATTTTTTACTAATATAAACAATAAAAGTAATAATTATAATTTATTACTAATATAAACAATAAAAGTAATAATTATAATTTATTACTAATAAAAATTAATTATTTATCTGGTGACCAAGTTCTCTTATTGGATCAGATTTATGATAGACTAGTTCTTGACTTAACGCAATTATAATTGTATCGTAAGTGTTCCTTATCCATATCATTCATCATAAAACTATTGACTGTCATCAGAAATAATAATAATAATAATAATAATAATAATAATGCAATATGTGTTCTTAATTTCTCTGGGTGAGTCTAAGCGTGTCTTTAGTCAGGAAGAAATTTATATTGTGTATTAGATTGTTTTGCTGTCTGATAGTAGTAGTAGTAGTAGTAGTAGTAGTAGTAGTAGTAGTAGTATGAAGTGTGGTAAGGTGTATTGTGGTTAACAGGGGGTGTTAGTGGTAGTGGTGGTGTGTGGTGAGGTAGGGTGACTAGTGTGGTAGTGTGGTTAATAGGGTGTGATGGTGGTGTGGTAGGGACTATGCACTAGAGATATCTAGAGAGAGAGGAACATAAGAGGAACACAAGGAAGCTACAAGAGGCCGCGAGACCTTACCTTCCTTGCCTGGGTATATTAAAATGGTCTGTTGTCGAGGCATAAAATAAGGAAAAGTCCACTGAATATACCACAGTAGTTAGTGGACAAAGGATGCTAAACAGGTCATAGCTATAAAACATTGCTTAGGCTCACTACAAATTGTCTAATGGTACCCTAATTACAATGGCAATTACGTTCTGGGTGTGAAGGGGTTACACCGTTATTAATCCTGCCGATGGTTTGCTAGGTAGCTACGTTAAAGGGAGCAAGGTTTCTAAAAACACCTACTACTAAAATCACTACTACTGCCCGCTATCTTTTTAACTATAAGTCATGAAGTGACACACATAATACACCCCTTAATGTTCCCTATAAAATATCCTGCTCTCTCTCTCTCTCTCTCTCCTCTCCTTCTCTCTCTCACTCTCTCTCTGATCCTCTCTCTCCTTCTCTCTCTCTCTCTCTCTCTCTCCTCTCTCTTCTCTCTCTCTCTCTCTCTCTCTCTCTCTCTCTCTCTCTCTCTCTCTCTCCTCTCTCTCCTTCTCTCTCTCTCTCCTCTCCTCTCTCTTCTCTCCTCTCTCTCTCTCTCTCTCTCTCTCTCTCCCCTCTCTCTTCTCTCTCCTCTCTCTTTTCTCTCATTTATTGTCTATATTCAAAGTGTGTTTTTTAATGGCTTGCGATGTAGCCATGTTGTTTGTGTTGGTAAGTCAGAGCGTGACTCGACTTCAGTATTCTTCACAAGTCTGTCTGGAAGTATATCTTGGCTGTTTATCTTATTCCCCTCCCACCCTACCTACCCTCTTTAAAACCCCCCCCACCACACCACCACCACCACCACAACACCACCACAAAACCCACCACAAAAACCACCACCACAACACCCACCACTATCCCCAACACCACACCCAAAACACATTCACCTTCCCGTACCCCCACAACACCACGACACCACAACACCCACTATCCCCAACACCACACCAAAACACATTCCCCCTTCCCCAGTACCACCACAAACACCACCACCACCCACCACCACACACCACCACCACCACACCACCACAACACACCACCACAACACGACCACAACACCCCCACCCCCACAACACCACCACTACCCCAACACCACACCAAAACACATTCACCTTCCCCAGTACCACCACAACACCACCACAACACCACCACCACCCCCACCACCACAAACACCACAACAACACCACCACCACACCACCACAACACCACCACTATCCCCAACACCACACCAAAAATACATTCCCCTTCCCCAGTACCACCATACACCACCACCACTATCCCCAACACCACAACACCACCACAACACCACAACACCACTATCCCCAACACCACACCAAAACACATTCACCTTCCCCAGTACCACCACAACACCACAACACCACAACACCACTATCCCCAACACCACACCAAAACACATTCACCTTCCCCAGTACCACCACAACACCACTATCCCCAACACCACAACACCACAACACCACTATCCCCAACACCACAACACCCACAACCCACCAAAACACATTCACCTTCCCCAGTACCACCACAACACCACTATCCCCAACACCACACCAAAACACATTCACCTTCCCCAGTACCACCACAACACCACACCAAAACACATTCACCTTCCCCAGTACCACCACAACACCACCAACACCACCAACACCACCAAGGCGGTGGCAGATTGGCTCTTAGTGGGACTTGATAGCATAGTGACCTGGGTTCGATCCTCGCTGTCTCTTAGGACTTAACCCTATTGACCCTATTATAAGGTGTTTTTTTTTGCGTATGTATTTATGTCAATATTTGCGTTTTTATTTTTATTTTTATTAGAATATATAAATAAAATCCTGCCTATATATGGTGCTGTTTTGCTGTGTCTGATGGAATGTTGTTGTTGTTGTTGTTGTAGTCCATGAATATGTATCGTCTAGAAATTGTCCTTAGCATTAAGATAATTGTGTTGTAATGATTTTATATGCGTAGTGAGTACATAGACATGCGCGTCCATACCACCCTTCATTCTCTCTCTCTCTCTCTCTCTCTCTCTCTCTCCTCTCTTCTCTCTCTCTCTCTCTTCTCTCTCTCTTCCTCTCTCTCTCTCTCTCTCTCTCTCTCTCTCTCTCTCTCTCTCTCTCTCTTCTCTCTCTCTCTGTCTGCGTCTGTCTGTCTGTCTACCTATCTATCTATCTATCTGTCTGTCTGTCTGTCTGTCTCTCTCTCTCTCTCCTCTCTCTCTCTCTCTCTCTCTCTCTCTCTCTCTCTCTCTCTCTCTCTCTCTCTCTCTCTCCTCTCTCTCTCTCTCTCTCTCTCTCTCCTCTCTCTCTCATCTCTCTCTCTCTCTCTCTCTCTCTCTCTCATCTCTCTCTCTCTCTCTCTCTCTCTCTCTCCTCTCTCCTCCCCTCCCTCCCTCCCTCCCTCCCTCCCTCCCTCCCTCCCTCCCTCCCTCCCTCCCTCCCTCCCCTCCCTCCCTCCCTCCTCCCTCCCTCCCTCCCTCCCTCCCTCCCTCCCTCCCCCTCCCTCCCTCCCTCCCTCCCTCCCTCCCTCCCTCCCTCCCTCCCTCCCTCCCTCCCTCCTCCCTCCTCCCCTCCCTCCCTCCCTCCCTCCTCCCTCTCCTCTCCTCTTCTCTCTCTCTCTCCTCTCTCTCTCTCTCTCTCTCTCTCTCTCTCTCTCTCTCTCTCTCTCTCTCTCTCTCTCTCTCTCTCCTCTCTCTCTCTCTCTCTCTCTCTCTCTCTCTCTCTCTCTCTCTCTCTCTCTCTCTCTCTCTCTATCTATCTATCATCTTTCATCATTCTTCCTAACACTCCCTCACTCCTTCCTCTGTCCCACACTCTCTCTCTCTCTCTCCTCTCTCTCTCTCTCTCTCTCACCATCACTCCCTTCGCCGCCTCCGTCAGCAGTACGGGAGCAGCGTCAACAGGGAGCACCGGCCAGGGTAGCAGCGCAGCGCGAGACACTAGCGGCGAGGAGGGAGCAGATCTCACGTATCGCCAAGCGGTCTCAGAGCTCCAACCACCCTACACATGCAATAGCTCCTAACAANAATTTTTTTAATGACGTTTTATTCAAATTTTTATCATTAGCATCATCATTACCTTTATGCCATGACATGACATAGTATTCCATTACTTTATGGATTACCTTATTACCATGAGATTTATTTTTAGCTAATTGCGTGAGAGTAATATTACTGTTACCATTATTATCATTATCATTATTATCATTATTATTATTATTATTATTATTATTATTATTATTATTATTATTATTATTAGTTACAATATTCGTAAACTCAAATTAATATACTTATAGATATTTACTTTTATTTATAGTTATTTTGTGTTACTTATGTTACTTTTACCATTGTTATCATTAGTTATTACTGTTACCATTATTACCATCACAATCATCATTGTCGTAAAAATGATAGGTGGTTCATAGGGACTGTTATCATGATAGCAACCACCACCATTTCTCTACGGTTACAACCACGATTTTTAATGATTTTTATCGTTATTATGTAAATAAAAAGGCAAAATAGGGCTGGCAGCTAGCGGGCTTTTTTGGGGGGTGGGGGGTTAGTCCTGATGATGATGATGATGTCCCTAATGATGTCAAGAGTCCCTAAATCTGCATCTTGTCTACACTGATCTACTCTTTGACTACTCTCTGATCTGTATCTTATCTGATCAAAAAGGATTGATCCACACTGATGGTTTAAAAAGATAAAAATATCTGATACACACACACACACACCCACCCCCACACACCAAGACCCCACACACACACAGACCCCAAAACAACACACACACACACAAACACACAACACACACCCCACACAAAACACACACCCACCCCACACACACACAGACCCCCTCCCCCCACCCCACACACAGACCCCCCCCACACACACAGACCCCCTCCCCCCCACCCCACACACAGACCCCCCCCCCCCACACACACACAGACACACCCCCCACACACAGACCCCCCCCCCCACACACCAGACCCCCCCCCCCCCCACACACACCAGACCCCCTCCCACACACACACAGACCCCCACACACACACACAACACCCCCCCCACACACAGACACACCCCCACCCCCCCACACCCAACCCCCCCCCCACACACAGACCCCCCCACACCACAACAGACCCACCCCCCCCCCACCCCACACACAGACCCCCCCCACACACAAACCCCCCCCCACACACACACACAGACCCCCCAAAACACACACAGACCCACTTTCCCCCCACCGCCACACAGACCCCCCCAACACACACACACACACACAGACCCCCCCCCCCCACCCCACCCACACACACACAACCCCCACCCCCCACCCCCCACACACACACACACCCCACACACCCGACCCCCTCCCCCCAACACACACACCCCCCCCACACACCGAACCCACTTCCCCCAACACACACACACTCTCTCTCTCTCTCTCTCTTCTCTCTCCCTCTCTCTCCTCTCTCTCTCTCCTCTCTCTCCTCTCTCCTCTCTCTCTCTCTCTCCTCTCTCTCCTCTCTCTCTCTCTTTTCTCTCTCTCTCTCTCCTCTCCTCTTCTCTCCCCTCTCTCTTCTCTCATTCTATTGTCTATATTCAATGTGTGTTTGTAATGGCTTGCGATGTAGCCATGTTTTTTTGTGTTGGTAAGTCAGAGCGTGACTCAGACTTCAGTCATTCTTCACAAGTCTGTCTGGAAGTATATCTTGGCTGTTTATCTTATTCCTCTCCCACCCTACCTACCCTCTTTAACCCCCACCCCACAACACCACCACCACAACACCACAACACCACAACACGACCAAAAACACCACCACCACAACACCACCACTATCCCCAACTCCACAAACCCAAAAACATTCCCCCTTCCCCAGTACCACCACACACCACCACAACACCCACCACCACCACACCACCACACACACCACCACCACCACCACACACCACCACACAACACCACCACAACACACCACCACAACACCACAACACACCACAACACCACCACCACAACACCACCACTATCCCCAACTCAAAACCAAAAAACATTCACCTTCCCCAGTACCACCACACACAGACCCCTCCCCCACACACACACAGACCCCCCCCCCACACACAGACCCCCCCCCCACACACACACACAGACCCCCCCCACACACACACACACAGACCCCTCCCACACACACACACAGACACCACACACACACACACAGACCCCCCCCCCACACACAGACCACCCCCCCACCCCCCCACACACAGACCCCCCCCCCCCACAGACCCCCCCACACCACACAGACCCACTCCCCCCACCCCACACACAGACCCCCCCCACACACACAAAAACCCCCCCCCACACACACACACAGACCCCCCCAACACACACACAGACCCACTCCCCCCACCGCACACAACAGACCCCCCCACCACACACACACCACAGACCCCCACCCCACCCCACACACACACACACAGACCCCCACCCCCACCCCCCCACACACACACCCCACACCAAAAACCCCCTCCCCAACCACACCCCACCCCCCCCACACACACAGACCCACTTCCCCCAACACACACACACTCTCTCTCTCTCTCTCTCTCTCTCTCTCCCCTCTCTCCTCTCTCTCTCGTCTGTCTCTCTCCTCTCTCTCTCTCTCTCTCTCTCTCTCTTCTCTCTCATTCTATTGTCCCATATTCAATGTGTGTTTTTTAATGGCTTTGCGATGTACCATGTTGTTTGTGTTGGTAAGTCAAGCGTGACTCCAGACTTCAGTCATTCTTCACAAATCTGTCTGGAAGTTTTATCTTGGCTGTTTATCTTATTCCCTCCCACCCCACCTACCCTCTTTAACCCCCACCACCACAACACCACCACCACAACCCCCACCACCACACCACAACCCACCACAACACCACCACCACCACAACACCACCACCACAACACCACCACTATCCCCAACTCCACACCCAAAAAACATTCACCTTCCCAGTACCACCACACACCACCACAACACCACCAACCACCACACCCCCCACAAAACCACCACCACCCAAAACAAAAACCCCCACCACACCACCACCACAACACCACCACAACACACCACCACAAAACCACAACACGACCACAACACCACCACCACAACACCACCACTATCCCCAACTCCACACCAAAACACATTCACCTTCCCCAGTACCACCACACACCACCACCACCACAACACCACCACCACAACACCACCACCACACCACCACCACAACACCACCACAACACACCACCACAACACGACCACAACACCACCACCACAACACCACCATGATCCCCAACACCACACCAAAACACATTCACCTTCCCCAGTACCACCACAACAACACAACACCACCATCCCCAACACCACACCAGAACACATTCACCTTCCCCAGTACCACCACAACACCACCTCACTCACCACCACTAACGCAATCACCCCTACCTACAACAATAACAAGAGGGAGGGGGGAAGGGAAGGGGAGGAGAGGGGGAAGGCTGGAAGTCTCTCTGATGTAAAAGTTTATTGAAAAAAATGGCAGCAGATTCGTTTATGTTTTGTGCTAAAAAAAATAATAAATTGGTTTTCCTTCCAGTGTTAGATTGTGATGCATTGCCTTGTTAGGGCGCCATTAAGGAGGCAATTGTGGCGCAGGGGTCACGTGGGGAGAGAGAGAGAGAGAGAGAGATAACACTTCTGAACACTTATTAATGCCTTAACTTATCTACCTTTTAAACCATCTGTGTGATTGGTAACTGTTTAAATAATAATAAATAAAAGAGAGAGAGAGAGAGAGAGAGAGAGAGAGAGAGAGAGAGAGAGAGAGAGAAAGAATAATAAGACGTTCTCAAGACCGGCAAATCAGTAATGAAAAGTCACAACAAACTTTCATAACAGAAGTAAACAAATGATGGCTTTAATATCTTCCTGTAAACTTTGGAGAGCAAACACACAGAGGGAGAGTCAAGTCAAGGCCAGGGAGAGCAAACACACAGAGGGAGAGTCAAGTCAAGGCCAGGGAGAGCAAACACACAGAGGGAGAGTCAAGTCAAGGCCAGGGAGAGCAAACACACAGAGGGAGAGTCAAGTCAAGGCCAGGGAGAGCAAACACACAGAGGGAGAGTCAAGTCAAGGCCAGGGAGAGCAAACACACAGAGGGAGAGTCAAGTCAAGGCCAGGGAGAGCAAACACACAGAGGGAGAGTCAAGTCAAGGCCAGGGAGAGAAGATGATTGTTTGTTCCTCCTTCCCTCCCTTCCCTTCCCTTCCTTCCCTTCCCTCCTTCCCTCCCTTCCCTCCCTTCCCTTCCCTTATTTCAACCAGTAATATTTCAACCAGTAATTTCTAAATATGCGAATTTCTTC
>JACEEZ010006782.1:68737-143861 GCA_016584305.1 Chionoecetes opilio
ATTTCTCTCTCCCCATCTCTCTCTCCTAATAGAGAGAGAGAGAGAGAGAGAGAGAGACAGCTTTAAGGCGCCCCAGCAAAGTTTCCCTGCGCGCCACACAGACACACACAGGTGAAGACTCAGGACAATTTGGACCTAACACAAGCACAACAACAAGTAAAAGCAAGGCATGCAATAGTGAATGAAGTGATAATGGGTCTGTAATAAATAACTATTAATGTTTAAGTGAAGGGTTGGAAATGTAGGTCGCTGTTGTAGTTTTATTTTTTAATGGTAGCCTAATATATTTTGTGTTTTTTGGTAATTTTTGTGAATGTTTTTATTTCTCTCTCTCTCTCTCTCTCTCTCTCTCTCTCTCTCTCTCTCTCTCCAGGGTTTACGGTCCAGCCTCCACGCACTTTTCCCAACGCACTCAACCTCTGGGGGGAAGCTCGCTCACGCAAACACAGGTAAGGGTGCGTGTGTTTGTGTGTGTGTGTGTGTGGGTGTGTATGAGTGTGTGTGTGGGTGTGTGGGTGGGTGCGTGTGTGGGTGTGTGTGAGTGTGTGGGTGGGTGTGTGGGTGGGTGCGTGTGTGTGTGTGTGTGGGGGTGTGGGTGTGGGTGGGTGCGTGTGTGTGTGGTGGGTGTGTGTGTGTGTGTGTGTGTGTGTGTGTGTGTGTGTGTGTGGTGTGTGAGTTGTGTGTGTGTGAGTGTGTGTGTGTGAGTGTGTGGTGTGAGTGTGTGTGTGTGTGTGTGTGTGTGTGTGTGTGTGTTGTGTGTGTGTGTGTGTGTGTGGTGTGCGTGTGTGTGTATGTGTGTGGGGGGTGGTGAATGAATGAATGTGAGAGAGAGAGAGAGAGAGAGAGAGACTGTATGTATGTATGTATGTATGTATGTATCTACAAATCTTTTCTCAAGCCATTTTTTTGTTAATACTAATTATGGTTGTAGTTAACATTTTGCACCACCCTGTAACATCTCAAAGTAGCTTTCTAACACCCTGTAAGTGCTGAGTAATATATTTTGTGACACCCTGTAATGCCAGAGTAACATTTTTGAACCACCCTGTAATATGCCTGGAGTAATTTTTTTGCACAGATAGCTTGAATGAGGTCACTATTTTGAACCACCCTGTAACACCAGCTTGACATTTTGATACACCCTGCACCAGTAAAAGTTTGCTGTAACACCCTGTACTGTGATTAACTTCATGCCCCACCCTGTAACTCTTATAATATGCCCCTGTAATCACTTTTTGCCCCACCCTGTAACTCTTATAATATGCCCCTGTAATAACTTTTTGCCCCACCCTAACTCTTAAATGCCTGTAATCTTTTTTTGCCCCACCCTGAAAACTCTTAAAATGCCCTGTAATAACTTTTGCCCACCGTAATCAAATAGCCCCTGTAATCACTTTATGCCCCCCCCCTGTAACTCTTGAATAGCCCCTGAAATAATTTTTTCCCCCCACCCGGAAACTCTTAAATATGCCCCTGAACATTTTATGCCCCACCTGTAACTTTTATAAATGCCCTGTAATCACTTTTTGCCCACCCGAAACTCTAAAAATTCCCCCTGTAATAACTTTTTCCCCCCACCCTGGAACCTTAGAATAGCCCCGAAAAACCTTGCCTCCCCGAAACCCAATAATCCCCCTTTGTAGTTCTTGTAACCCCCCGTAGGTAGGCTGGTAGGGTACATTTTTGCTCACGCTGTATTGTAAAGGGTCATGTTTTGCATCACCCTAACACAAAACTTTTTCAATATACATTCAAAAGGTTTTAAATGGATGTTAAAATGTCTGTAGGTGACCTAAAAACCCCCCAAATTTTATTTTGTGGGAAAATTTTTTATAAAAACAAAGAACACAAGAACATAAGGAAGCTAAAAAGAGGCCTTTAGACACAGGGGTATTTCCTGTTACTTGACACTACCTACACCCACCTGGCATCCCGCCCAGGACACTGTCCGCCTCCTTCAAAAACTCACATTTAGTTTTTCATAATTTTTTAATATATATATATTACCCGTCAGGGGGGCTCTTGGTAGAGTGCGGGTCGGTGTGTGTCCCCGCTTTCGGTCAGCGGTTTCGAGTCCGCCAGTTCGTCCTGGGGTGGGGCGCTTGTTTTAGTCAATAACCTTTTGGGTTTGGTACTTTCAAAGTGTCTAGAAGGGTAAAGTATTTATCTTTGCTAATAATCACGGTTTTTAATTTTTGTTGATATTTCAGGCCAAACAACGTGGCCTTTGGGACTTGGGGGGGAAAAAGTTTTTTGTATATTACAGGACAGCAAAGTGGCTTGGGACTGGAGGACAACTGTTTGTTTTATATTTCAGGGACAGCAACGGGCCCTTTGGCACTGTGAGGACAACTGTTTTTTTGGGATATTTCAGGCACGCAACGTGGCCTTTTCACGTGAGGACAACGTTTGTTGTTATCGGCAGCAACGGGCCTTGGCATGTGAGGACAAAGTTGTTGTATATTACAGGCACGAACGGGCCCTTTGGGACTTGAGGACAACGTTTTTTGATTTTTACAGGCACAGCAACGGGTGGCATTGGGAAAATGTTTGGAAAAGGACCCCCCCTGGTTTGTTTTTTAATTAAGGACGCACGTGGCCCTTTGGGACTGTGAGGACAAAATGTTTGTGTATATTTAAGGGACAGCAAAGTGGCCTTGGCACTGTGAGGAACAACGTTTGGGTATATTACAGGCACAGCAACGTGGCCTTGGCACTGTGAGGAAAACGTTTGTTGTATATTAAGGCACAGCAACGGGGCCCTTTGGCACTGTGAGGAAAAACTGTTTGTTGTATATTACAGGCACAGCAACGTGCCTTGGCACTGTGAGGACAACTGTTGTTGTATATTACAGGCACAGCAACGTGGCCTTGGCCTGTGAGGACAACTTTTTGTTGTATATTACGGGCACAGAAAACGTGGCCTTGGCACTGTGAGGACAACTGTTTGTTGTATATTACAGGCACAGCAACGTGGCACTTGGCACTGTGAGGACAACTGTTTTTTGTATATTACCAGGCACAGCAACGTGGCCTTGGCACTGTGAGGAAACTTTTTGTTGTATATTACAGGCACAGCAACGTGGCCTTGGCACTTTTGAGGACAACTGTTTGTGTATATTACAGGCACAGCAACGTGGCCTTTGGCACTGTGAGGACAACTGTTTGTTGTATATTACAGGCACAGCAAAGTGGCCTTGGCACTGTGAGGACAACTGTTTGTTGTATTTTACAGGCACAGCAACGCGGGCCTTGGCACTATGAGGACAACTGTTTGTTGATATTACAGGCACAGCAACGTGGCCTTGGCACTGTGAGGACAACGTTTGTTGTATATTACAGGCACAGCAACGTGGCCTTGGCACTATGAGGACAACTGTTTGTTGTATATTACAGGCACAGCAACGTGGCCTTGGCACTGTGAGGACAACTGTTGTTGTATATTACAGGCACAGCAACGCGGCCTTGGCACTATGGGGAAAACTGTTGTTGTATATTACAGGCACAGCAACGTGGCCTTGGCACTGTGAGGACAACTGTTTGTTGTATATTACAGGCACAGCAACGCGGCCTTGGCACTATGGGGACAACTGTTTGTGTATATTACAGGCACAGCAACGTGGCCTTGGCACTGTGAGGAAAAACTGTTTTTTGTATATACAGGAAACAGCAACGTGGCCTTGGCACTATGAGGACAACTGTTGTTGTATATTACAGGCACAGCAACGTGGCCTTGGCACTGTGAGGACAACTTTTTGTTGTATATTACAGGCACAGCAACGCGGCCTTGGCACTATGAGGACAACTGTTTGGTGTACAACATCCATCAGCAGGATTCATGGAAGAACATAGTAACATAAGGAAGCTACAAGAGGCTGGGAGACCTACACGTGAGTTCCTGTTACTTAACACTGCCTACAGTACCTGGCAGCCCATGGGATCTCGGTGATTTATTGATGAATACAGCAGTCACTACTTTGCTGTTCGTAAATTATATATATTTTTTAATGAAGATTAATTTAGGGGTTCACACTTACGTTAATTAATAGGCGTTGAATTACACGTCAATTTAGACGCTGATGAATGAATGGAGTTTTAAGTGTTTTTTAGTAAGAGGAACCCACTAGCTCTGAACGCCTGTATTCAGAATCCTTCCACTACTGTTGGCTTATTTGTTGGCATAGAATGGCACAAGTGATTGATTCATCTTGAACATTTGTTAAGACCAACATTCGTAGCCGCCCTGCTCTTCAAATACTGCCTCAACAACACTATCGTGGGCCAGGCCCTAATGTCGCCAGGCGCCCATATTACTAAGTTACCATCACTACAGACTTGTAAGTGCCACTGAAGAGGCATGCACAGTAGTGTATATATGTACCTGTCTTCAGTGGCACTTACAAATCTGTAGTGATGCAGATGGTAATATATGTATGGCACCCGGCGACATTAGTGCCGTGGCGACTCTAATGTTGCTGACTGCAGCATACATGTTAGACTTTTGTTGTTCTCCACACCAAGTTGTCAGGCAAATGTAATCAAGTCATGCACCCTAAGATCAAGGGAAGGATTGAAATGTTAGTTAGGTAGGAAAGTTTATTATTATTATCATTCTAATATACATGTGCTTCGTTGTGACACACACAGAGAAGATACAAATAGTTCACAGTGTACTGCTAACTTTGTACAGGGGGATTATAGATGTGTGTGTATGTGTGTGTTATTCACAGGTGGGAGGCTGTGGTGTCCGACTGTGGTGATAAACATACTGTGGGCGACATCCTGTGGAGAGAGAGAGAGAGAGAGAGAGAGAGAGAGAGAGAGAGAGAGAGAGAGAGAGAGAGAGAGAGAGAGAGAGAGAGAGAGAGAGAGAGAGAGAGAGAGAGAGAGAGAGAGAGAGAGAGGAAGAGAGAGAGAGAGAGAGAGAGAGAGAGAGAGAGAGAGGAGAGAGAGAGAGAGAGAGAGAGAGAGAGAGAGAGAGAGAGAGAGAGAGAGAGAGAGAGAGAGAGAGAGAGAGAGAGAGAGAGAAGAGAGAGAGAGAGAGAGAGAGAGGAGAGAAGAGAGAAGAGAGAGAGAGTGAGAGAGAGAGGAGAGAGAGAGGAGAGAGAGAGAGTGGACTAGTTTTACAAATCTACAATTACCACATTTGAAATCTACACATCAAAATCACAAGAAAAATCCACCTACTACTGTAAAACCCTAAGTAGATTTCACTAATGTATTAACACCTTGTTGTTAGGAATGAGTCACCCTTCAGGCTACACCACCACATGAGAAAACACGTCATCTCGTGTACGTCTGTCTGCTCCCTTCGCCAGCCGGGCACACACTGAGTTGAGGGTGTGTTTTTTTCCCCAGGAGGTGCAGGAGTGTAAGGCCGCCTACACACGAGGTTTTCTCCCATGCGGTTCATCTGCAGCAGTGCACTGAAGGGCTCCATAGACTTCTAGAGTATTCTAAACCGCCCGGCGCCGCACGGGTTGGCAGTGCACGCGGCCGGTAAATCATGGCCGCGCGGGAATTAAGCCACGCGGCCAGTGTGTGAACGGCCTCGTTGAACTTCATTGATCTCTAAACCGCACGGGAAAAAACCTCGTGTGAAGGCGGCCTAAGGTGCTGCAGGATGACCAGCTCCCGTCCACAGGCTGTGTGTCCAGGAGGGGAATGTACACAAGCTTTTGCCTGCGTTGAGCTTTCTTGCGTTTTTGACGTGTAGGTTTCACGGCCTCTTGTAGCTTCCTTATTTTCTCATGTTCCGTTTATGCTCACCGTCCTGTAGTAGATATAGTGCGATTACTATCATTATTATCATAGCAATATACGTATGATTAGTTGATACACACATATAGAAGTTAATAGTCTAGTGTATGGCTAATTTAAAATGGGGAAACTTAATAGGGGTGTGTGGGGAAAAAATTTGTTATTAAAAGGTGTGGTGTTTGTGGTGGGTGGTATATATGTGGTCAAAAATATCGGTAAACAAGGAAAACTTTTAAGCATAAAGACCTTGAAAATATGGAATTTTTGCCTCTTTAAAAATTTGGGCCCTATAGGGATGTTTTTTGCTATTCCCAAATCCTCTAACGGGTGATGGCTGTACAAAATTTAATCCTAGGTGCTATATTACATTTGTTTTCCTTTTTTTTTTTTTTTTTAACTGAAGCAAAAATTTCCATTTTATTTTTTTTAAGGGTCTCATGCTTAAAATGATCCCTTTTTTTTAAAACCTGATACTTGGTAACTATGAAATTCAACTGAAATTTAAAAGGGAACCCCGTGTTTTCCCCTTCTCCTGACATCAAAAATCACAGAAAAGCAGCAAGGGGAACCCGGTTTTTTTTCACCCTTTTAAAAAAAAAAAGCCCTGGGGAAACCCCCCCAGATGCCAGCCTTGGGGACAGGGGGAAATCGATTTCCCCTTGTCTCTTTTTGTATTCCATCACCCTTTGAGGACAGCTAAAAACGCATGGGGTGCAAAGCTGGATTCTTTTTCTCCCCTGTTAGGGGACTTTTCAATAGGGAGTCCATTAGGATATCCTACATTGAAGTTTTTTTAATTGCCCTTGGGCCTTCCCTATTAATATAAATAAAAAATATTTCTAAATGTGTCTTAAAAATCAAAATAAATTCTTATTAAATGGGTTCCATAGAAATATATATTTTATAAATGCTGCGGGTTTTCCCTTTGGGGGGGGTCCCTAAAATAAATTTTATTTGAAGGAGCTTTTTTTAATTTCCCCTTTAAAAAATTTAAAAAATTTAAATGCATCTGTCTTTTTTTTTAAACCCCTTTGTTTTCATGAACAATATAAAAAAATAAATTTTTTTTATAATTTTTTTAACTCACTTTTTTAAATTTTTTCCCCGCCTAGACTTGCCCTGGGCCCGGTTCACACTTAAAGGGTTTTTTGCTGTCCAAAAAGCCAAACGTCGTCTTTTAACCAGTAAATTTCGCATTTCGTCCCCTCCCTGCCTGGGGATGTAAAACCAGGCCCCCCCCGCGACCACCTGTGGAGCTTGATGACGTCCCCCTGACCTTCGAGAGCGCGCGCCCCAAAAGCTCACCTTTTTCCCGGGGCCCCCCAATTTTTTGGGTCCGGGAGTGGGGGGGGCGCCCCCCACTGGGGAAGTCACCGGGATCGCCACCCCACGTAACGCGGACAGAAAAAAACGTTTTAGTGTGAACCCCCGCCTTAGTTTTTTTGGGGTTTGCAAAAAAAGAGGGAAAATTGGCGTTACTAGAGCTTTTACTGTAGTGCCCAGCCTTTTTTTCCCCGGGCCCGGAAAAAATGGGGTAGGCATGTTGCAGGCCACTGTGCTTGACATTGAGACCCTGGCTCCCGAAACCTCATGGGGGTTTGGTGGGTGTGTGTGTGTGGGTGTTGTGTGGGGTGTGGGTGTGTGTTTTTGGGGTGTGTGGTGTGTGTGTTGTGGGGGTGTGTTTTGGGGGTTTTTGTTTTGGGGTTTTTGTGGGGGTGTGTTTGGGGTTGTGTGCGCACCCGTGTGTTGTGCGTGGGGTGTGCGGTTGTGTGTTTTTGGTTTTGTGTCCCCCTTGCCATGGAAACCCTTTCATCCCCTGTGAGGTTAGGGGGCCAGTCAACCTGCGTTATGCAAATGCGGGTTTGAAAAGGGTTTTAAAAAAAACATTTTAAAATGGTCCGTCGGGAACGAGGCTACAGGAAATTAAGGGCCCGGGGTTTTGGGGCCATAAAGGCTGACTTAAATTTTAAACGCAAAAAAAAATTCTGTTTCCAAAAAAAATTTTGAGGAAATTTTGAAAGGGGGGGTTTTTGGCCGGGGACCCGTAAACCCATCACTGTGACAGGGGAACCGGGGCTTGTGATTTGCAAATTTTTTTACACTACTAAACAAAAGTGCAAAAAGGCGTTAAAAAAATAAAAAATAAATAAAAAAAAAAAAAAAAAAAAAAAAAAAATGAACCCTAAATTTAAAATTTTTTATAGGGGTTTTTCCCCTAGCCTGTTTTTCCCCTGCTAAAAGGGCACAGTTGTTTGGGTGGGGCAGCGTGGGGCTCCTTTCACCCCTTTCCCGGAAACCAGGCTGGGGCCCGGGTTGCCCGCCCACCAAAAAACCAACCGCTGAAAAGGCAAGAAAAAACTGAAAGGGTCACTCTTATTTTTGGGGGGTGTTTAGAAATGTTAAAATAAATCATGATATATCTAGCAGTGAAGAATTTTTTGGGTTCGGCGTTCAGCATTTAAATTTGGGGCCCCTGATTTTTTAATGCCCCGGCTGCCGGGCCTGACGGGCCAGCCCAGTGTTGGGGGCTGAGGCCCGGGGTTGGGTTTTTCCCCGGCCAGGGGCTAACCCCCCGGGGCCTGCCCGTTTAATCATTTCCCTTTAAATTTTTGGGGGTTTTTGAAATCCATTAGGAGGCCTAGAGTGAATTACCTTTTTCTGTAATTTCTGTTTTTTGGGAATTCACACATTTTTTAAACTTGTTTAACACCTTTTTTATAGCCCTTTGACTTGGGGGTTTTGGCAAATATAAACTTTTCTTGGTGCTTGGCAATAATAAACTATCACGATCGGGGGAATTCTGCTTCAGTATTTTTTGGAAAGGACTTTGCAATACCTAGGTGTTTTTATTTTTGTAATTATAGATTTGTTGAAATCTATTATATATATAGCATGTTCATTGTATATGCACACTTGCTCCAAAAAAAGAGGGAAACCCTCTTCGGGGCCCAGGGAGCATGGTTTACAACGCATTGAAAAAGGGAGGCGGGGAGTGAAAACCCCTTAGTTTTGACTACCTAAAAGCAAAAAACTACCCAATTCCCAAGAAACTCAAAACTCAAAAAATGGCCCAAGGATTGAGAAAACTAAAAGCATAGACAAAAAAAACCGGGGAAACCCAAATCTTGTTCCTTGGGGAGTAAAAGGCAGTAATGTTGGGCTGATTCTATTGGAGGGGGCTAAAAATCCAGTTTCAAATGATTTTGTTCCCCAAAAAAACCTCTACTCAAAAAAACAGCAAAATGGGGTCACAAAATTTAAGCTAAAAATTTGTGTCACTCGGCAGATTTTCAAAAAAAACTTTTTATAATTCAGCGGGCCCCTCAAATGTTGTTTTTTTGGGGGGCGAAAGGAAAAGCCAGGGGGAAAAGGTGGAAAAAAGTTATTACGGCTTTTAACCGGGGTAGCCCCAAAAAGGTATTCAAGATGCAATTTTGGAAAAGGGGCGAAATTTTAAAAGAAATAGGGAAAAAACATTTTCAAAAATAGGGGGGTTTAAGGGGATTGGCATGGACTCGGGTAACAGGGGGTTTATTGGGGGTTTTTCATTAGGGGGGTTTTAAAGGGAGGCTGGCCCATTTGTCATGGATGGGGTTTAAAAGGGGTGGGAATGTAGGTATGTTAGGTAAAACGGGAAAACAAACCACGGGGAAAGGGGCCCTCCCGCCTTTGTAGTTTCCCTTTTATGTTCTTATTTTCCCTTCTTATGATGAAATTGGGGGACCCCTGTTTTTTCCGGGCCCTGAAAAGGGAAAAAGGGGAGACAGCAGGAAGTTATCATTACATGGGAATCCCAGGCCCCCTTAAAACATCTTGGTAGGAGGGGAACAGTGCCCAAAAACCCTTATTTATGATTTTTTTTTTCTAAAATTGACATGGGAAACATGGGACTATGGGAATTCATTAGCATAAACATCCTGGTAAAAATTAGGTGAAAGTACCAAGTTGTTTCGTACCCCATTGGGTTTTCGTACCCAAAAATTTTTTTTTGTAGCCCTATATAAAACCCATAGTCGTTTCGTACACTAAACTCAGAGTTAAAAACTTTTTCCCTAGATTTAAACGATTCGACCCCCGGTATTTACGACAAACTTAAAATCAGTGTACTAAAAAACAACAAACCCCTGGGTACAAAACAACTTTGTACGAAACCCCCTGTAACTGCCCAGACCACCCTTGGACCCCCAAAAAAAAACGGTACTTCATGATACATTTTTTCCCTTTGTTCTAAGTTTGGGACCAGTATTCTATCGCATTTTTAAAAATACACACTGCACTATTTCCATTTTGGGCCCTTTTTAAACAAAAAGGGGTACTAAAAATTTTGTCCTACTCCTTTTAAAAACCCCTTGGGGGCCCCAAAACCCGTAATTGCCATTGTAATTTGGGTACCGTTAGCAGTGGGGCCCCACCCCGTGGGGGGGCAAAGGGGGGACTTACCCCCCCCAAAGTAAAGGACTCACCCCTCCCCAAAATTGCTGCAAGAACCTGCTCCCCAAAAAACAATAAAAAGGAATATTTACCCAAATTTTCCTGCCAAGCAAACCTTTTTTTTTTCCAAAATTTTTTATAAAAAAATTTGGGTTTTTTATTTTTTCTTTAAATGTTAAAATATGTTTGCTAAAAAACCCTTAAAATTACAAAGGGTAAAATTGTATTATAGAATTTTTCTATAGATACAAGGGGAAAAATCCTGATATAGCCACCCTGTTATGGAACGGTGCAGGATCTAAACCACAAAGCCTGAAGAAAAAGGGGCCCCCCCAGCCGAGACTTAAAATGGTTTTCCTAAAGTACAGTCTGGTTCTTCAGACCAGGGCTTTTTCCAAAAAGTGGGATAAAAAGGGAGGAAAATGGGTTGAAAACTCTGGGGACCAAATGACCAGTTTATTTTTTTCCCTTTTAAGGGTTTTTGGCGGGAATGTTGGGCAAAAAAAGGGAAATAACATTTACCAAACGAAAAGGGTTTTTGGGCCTGGGAAAAAGATGCTGTAAAAGCAACAAAGCCGGAGAATCCCCCGTATCATGCACATGCCAAAAGGAAAAATGGGGCCCCCTTTAAAATTTCAAGCTGCAAAGGTAGGGGGTTTTATCAGAAAAAAATTTGAAAAGCCAACACAAACGCAAAGGGTTTTGGATAACGGGACTCTATTAAAAAAACCCCCTAAACAAATTTTCCCTTACGCAGCTAAAACTAATTTTATGGCATTCAGGGGTCATGTGAAAACTGAAATTTAAAATTAAAAAAAGGGTGTCCCTTTTCCAGAGATCTTTTTACTTAGTAAAACAAGGAGTCTGAAAAGTTTCGTCACTTAGGGAAAAAAGGTTCCAAAAAATGCCCAAAAATTTTAATCAGGTTTTTAGTCATTATTCTGTTTTGCAACTGTTTCTGACTGTGTGATGATTTTTGGGGGGTTTGTCAAAGAAGGCCATATCACACCCTTTTTTTTTTCAGTAAAAAGCAGATGAAACTAGGGATGTCAGTATTACTGAGCCAAAATCAGTGTGGGGTATTATTTTTGTGTTGGATGAAAAACCCTAATGAGAGAAAATTTTTTAAGGGTTTATTTCTTTTAAAAAAAGGGCTTGATGCTGATTCTTTTGGCTACTGCTTTTGCTGGAGAAAATTTTGGGGGCTAGAATTTAAAAACGTAAATTGTAGCGCAGTTTTTATAAAACTGCCCCTCAGTAAAAAGTGGCAGAATCAGTGGTTTTTGGGAGGCACTTTATTAGAGAATCACCAAAAATCAATGTTTTTTTTTGTCCCTTTCTCTACACACAGATTTCAGCTGGTGTAAACCCCCAAAGGGTGGGTTTTCTTTCAAGGGAGCCGAGTTTTTTTTTAAAAATTGATTTCAGGCCTGATTAAAATTCATCCGTAGTTCAAAAACCCTTTCCCAAAGACATCTTTTTAGACCCTTTCCCAAAAGGGGCAGGAAAAAATTTCCAGTTCTTTAGCTTTTCCCAAAAAATGTGCCAGCACAAAATTTGGAAAAAAACCATAATGCCCTTAAGGGGAATTTTTCAAAAGGTTGAGATTTCCCGACAGAAACTCTTTTAAAATTTGTCTATCCCTGGGCCTCTTGGGGGAAACCCGTTTGGGGGCCAGGGTAAAGCAGGTTTTGGGGGCCCCGGGTAAAAAACCCAAAAACGGGGGGGGCAGGTTAAAAACAAATAAAGGGGGGCAGGTTAAGGCAGTGGGTTGGGGGGGTAACCCCCCAGGAACGGGAAGGGGAGGTTAAACACAGGGCGGGAGGGGGGGGTTAACACAGTGGGGGGAGGCAGGTTTTAAAGGGAGTGGGGGGGCCCCGGGTAAGGGAGTGGGGAGGCAGGTTTAAAACGGGTTTTAGTTTCTTTATCATGGGCCCTGTCTTTTAATTTTGTTTAACTCAGTATCCCATGTACAGGGAGGTTCCCCCTTATCCCAGCATTCGGTAAAACAGATCCGGGTGGGGTGAAGGATGTGTAAAATTGGGGCCCATTTTTAAAAATACAAGATCGAAAATTTCCCAAAGCTTAAAAGACATTCCAAAAAAGGGGGGGGTAAAATTATCAAGTTTTAAAATACTCCCCCCAACCCCCCCCAGTCTTGGGGCAAAGGGGGATTTGATTGCCCCAGTTTTAGGTCACCCCTATAGGCAAAATTTAAGAAAAAAACTAAGCCCCCAGGCCCCCCCCACGAAAGGGGGGAGCTTGTCATATCCTGATTTCCTCTTGATTGGGTGATGGCGTGTTGGGGGGGGGGGGTATTTGCCGTCCCCAATGTCACTAAAACCCTTTCCCCCCCCTTTTGTTTTCCCCTTTCCCCACTCCCCAAAAAAACGGGCTATCTCCCAGGCTCCCACACCCTTTTTTTTAACCCCTTTAAATTTTTCCTTGACCCCCTTTCTTTCCCCCCTCCTAGAAGAAAGGACTTCCTGTCCCCTTTTTTCAAATAAAAATTTGCTATAATGAACCCTAATGCACACCCAAAAATAAAAAACAACCCTTGTTTTAATTTTTTATAAATTTGGGGGAAATTCCGGGGGGCAAAGCGCTAGGGGTTCGCGGGCCCCTCCCTCTGTGACCCCGAAATATCATCTGGGCCGCGAGCCCGCAGGTAATTAACCCCCCCACATGCCCCTGTTTAAACCCTTAGGGTTGACTCACTTTTCCCCTCTCTCTCAATTTAAAAAGCTCCCCTCTCTCTCCTCTCTCTCAACACACACACCACACACAAACACAAAACACACACACAACCCCCACACACCCACACCACACAGGCCCCCGGGGGGGGCGCGCGTGCGCAACCCCACACACACACAAAAAAAAACACACACAGCACACACACACACACACACACCACACAGTTATAAAAAAATAACAGTTTTTTTATTTTTTTTTAAAAATCTACTTAATGACCTTTTCTTTCCCCAATTATTATTCCCTTTTTTAAAGCTTATGATGGGAATTTTTGACATCGGAAGGGGGAGGAAGGAGAAAAATTATTGAATCCCTTTTATTTTTTCCTTTTCTCTCTTCTCTTTTTCCCCTCTTCCCCCCCCGTTTTTTTCTTTTTCTTCCCTCAACCTTTTTCATTTTCTCCCCTTTTCCTTTTCTCTCTCCCCAACGGGCCCATTTTCCCCCGTGGTGGAAACCCGCTATAAAACGCCTCAAGGCATGGCCGGGGTTTTGGGAGCCTGAGGCCCCGAGGGTCTTAGGCTGGGGGGAAGGGGCAGTTTTTAAGGTTTTACCCTTTTTTCACCTCTAAAAAAAAGGGGACAAGGGGACTCTCCCGGTGACCCTTTTAAAAAACCTCCTCCCTTTACTCAAAATTTTAAAGAATCTTTAAATATTTCCCCTCTCAAAATCTCGTCTTCATGAAGAGTATCTGCTGACTTTTTGGGGTCCATGTGATAACACATTTTTCTAAAGATGGTGAATCAAGGGGCTTTCCCGGGACCAAAACAAAAAATAGGGTGTGTTTTTTTTAAAAAAATAACGGGGGAAGGGACGTAAAGATGGCCCCATTTCCCCTGAATTTTTTTCCCAACCCCCTAAGAAAACCACAGTGAAGCTGGCCCCGGCCTCCCTCCTCGGGGAAAGGGGGATTTTTTGGGTCTAAAGGGTTTTTTGAATTGACTATAGCAAGGGCCTGACCTGAAGGTAAATTTAAACATATTTGGGGGCCTGACATTTAGTGGTAATTTAGCCAGGTGTTGGGGGGCTCCAAAACCCTTGGGCCAGGGAATCAGTTTACCTGAAAAGGGGAATTAACATATGACGCCGGCCTGATTTCCCTTTGGGGTAATTACCAGTGTGGGGGCTCCCCAAAATTGGGGCCAAAAAGTCAAAACCTGAAGGGTAAATTTAAACAAATGGCAAGGGCCCCGATCCTTAGGGGGAAAATTTTGCCGGTGTGCTGGCCCAATCTTAGGACCTTTTAAAACTAACCCTCCGGGTTTTTTTATCACCGGGGGCCTTTCCCCTACATTACAACGGCTTTTTTTCTTTTTTTATTCATTTTTAAAGTTTTTAAATTTAAAGTGGGAGTTATGTTATTTTTTTGTGCTAAATTTTTTTTTTTCAGAATGCTTTTTTTTACAGGGAAAAGGGTTTTGTACAGTGTTTGGGGATATAGACGCTGTGGGGTTTTTTTTTGTGTTGGCTAAGTTTATTTTTAAAAGCTTTTAAAAAAAAAGTTTTTTTTTCCCTTTTTTTTTTTTTTTAATTGATGGTCCTGGAAACCCAAAACCCATATTTTACCATTAGTTATGTGTTTTTGTTATACGAGAATTTTTGCTTTACGAGTGTTGGGCCCTTTTGGGAAACCCAAATGGGTCTTTCTTCGGGACCTCCCATGTCCTTTTTTTTTTTTTTTTTGGGGCAATAAGGGAAATACCTTAATATAAATTTTTTTTTTATATAAAAATAATTTTTTTTTTATTATCAAATAAACCTTACTGGGGAAAAAAAACCACAAACATACTTGTGCAATGCCTTTGTGTTTGTTAGTGGAGAGGGGAAAAAAGGGCATTTTAATTTTTTTGTATAAACCCAAAAAAAATTTTTCTTTAAATTAAACAAATTTTGGGTTAAAAATGGGATGATGCCCTGGTAAAAACTCTATTTTTATTTGTCCTGTAATTAAAGCTTTAAATTTCCCCCTTTCTTCTCTTTTTTGGGGCCCCAAAATTAACCCCGGAAAAATGATTAATTTTCAAAATTTTCCCCCCGACCCCCCCGCTGGATAGGCCCCGCTGGGGTGCCGGAAAAAAAAGCCAAAACACTCACCACCCGGGGGTAAAGCCCCCCCCAATTTTTTTTTTTCCCGGTTTCGCCACTGACCATTAGGGTGATTTTTTTGTGAGTATAAGCAATATTTTAATAGCTTGAAACCCGTTTTTTGGGATCCCTTTTCCAAATGGCTAATTTTGGTAAATTCAATTACTTTTTTGGGAATTTTATTAAAGGCTCGACAACAGACCATTTTTTTTTAGCCAGGAAAGAACTGGGGGGTGAAGGGGGGTTTAAAAAAGGCCCTGCATGGGCACAGAACCCCCTACAGTTCAGGGGCCTCAAAAGTGGAATTTTTTTCTGGGGCCTTTTTCGGTGCATTTCCCTTTTGGCGTTGGGTCATTTTTGATTTCTGGCGGTTTATGTTCGAAGCGAGGGCAAAAAACTTTTCCCGGCCCCCTGAACAGCACACCCCCCCTTTTAACGGGGAAGGGGTTTCCCTTGCCCCCGGGGTGCCGGGGAGCCGCTCCTTTCCCCCCCCAAAAGCTTGGAAACCCCCCTCCCGCATCCTGAAACACAACCCCCCAAAACCACTGTTAAAAGTCCCCCAAGGAAAATATTTAAAGCCCTTTTTTACCAAGAAATTTTCCCCCTTCCGTAAAAAAGTAATGCCTTTTCAGCCAAGATTTCCCCATTCAGTAAAATAGTAATGCCTTTTCAGCCAAGATTTCCCCATTCAGTAAAATAGTAATGCCTTTTCAGCCAAGATTTCCCCATTCAGTAAAATAGTAATGCCTTTTCAGCCAAGATTTCCCCATTCAGTAAAATAGTAATGCCTTTTCAGCCAAGATTTCCCCATTCAGTAAAATAGTAATGCCTTTTCAGCCAAGATTTCCCCATTCAGTAAAATAGTAATGCCTTTTCAGCCAAGATTTCCCCATTCAGTAAAATAGTAATGCCTTTTCAGCCAAGATTTCCCCATTCAGTAAAATAGTAATGCCTTTTCAGCCAAGATTTCCCCATTCAGTAAAATAGTAATGCCTTTTCAGCCAAGATTTCCCCATTCAAGGAAATAGTAATGCCTTTTCAGCCAAGATTTCCCCATTCAGTAAAATAGTAATGCCTTTTCAGCCAAGATTTCCCCATTCAGTAAAATAGTAATGCCTTTTCAGCCAAGATTTCCCCATTCAAGGAAATAGTAATGCCTTTTCAGCCAAGATTTCCCCATTCAGTAAAATAGTAATGCCTTTTCAGCCAAGATTTCCCCATTCAGTAAAATAGTAATGCCTTTTCAGCCAAGATTTCCCCATCAGTAAAATAGTAATGCTTTTCAGCCAAGATTTCCCCATTCAGTAAAATAGTAATGCCTTTTCAGCCAAGATTTCCCCATTCAGTAAAATAGTAATGCCTTTTCAGCCAAGATTTCCCCATTCAGTAAAATAGTAATGCCTTTTCAGCCAAGATTTCCCCATTCAGTAAAATAGTAATGCCTTTTCAGCCAAGATTTCCCCATTCAGTAAAATAGTAATGCCTTTTCAGCCAAGATTTCCCCATTCAGAAAAATAGTAATGCCTTTTCAGCCAAGATTTCCCATTCAGTAAAATAGTAATGCCTTTTCAGCCAAGATTTCCCCATTCAGTAAAATAGTAATGCCTTTTCAGCCAAGATTTCCCCATTCAGTAAAATAGTAATGCCTTTTCAGCAAAGATTTCCCCATTCAGTAAAATAGTAATGCCTTTTCAGCAAAGATTTCCCCATTCAGTAAAATAGTAATGCCTTTTCAGCCAGGATTTCCCCATCTAAATATGGATATTAGATTATGTTCCTACTATTGCATTCAGATCAAGTGTTGTATGTATAATTACTTCAATATATTCACCAAGAAATACTTATCGTAGATTAAATTACTGTTAGTGCCAACATTTGATGATTAGTGATGGTGCATGACACAGAGATATTGACTGCTGCTACTATTACATAACATAACATTACACTACCATTCACCATCGATCTTACAGACTAGATCATGGCTGAATCACAACAACTATCCAGGCACAAAGAGTACAACCACCAGCATGACGTCAATCTATTACAGTAAAACCTCTCATAGTGGGACTAATTGGGCCAAGGAGTGGTCTGAGTAATGCAAGGATCCGAATAATGGGGGGATTATATATGGGGGGATATGTATTAAAAAAAAAAAAAAAAAAAAAAAAAAAAAAAAAAAATTCTAGGTGAAGATAGGTCTAGGAAATTTCGACCAATACAAAAAAAAAAAAAAAAAAAAAAAAAAAAAAAAAATTAGGTGAATATAGGTTAGCTAGGAAATTTCGACCCTTGGGGGTGGGGGGGTCTGAATAAAGTCAATGTCCGAATAATGAGGATCCGAATACGAGAGGTTTTCCTGTACTTCATTACATTACATTACCCTTCATCTCTCCATTCATGATAAATAATGACACCTTAACAGTACTCAGGCAAGAGAGACACTACCTCAGTCACCCCTCATTCCTCACAACCCCGAGACCACAGACACAACTAGACTCCCGGCATGTTAAGCTGGCGACAATGGGGCCCCTCACTCCCCCCTTCCCAACACACGGGACTGGCCGGGGTGTTGGGTGTTGGGTGTGAATGCCTGACTCCAAGTTCTGCCCTAAAGCCCCAACACCCAACACCTCAGCCAAGCCCGTGTGTTAGGAAGGGGGCAGTGAGGGGCCCAATTGTCGCAAACTTAGGTGTGGGGAGTCTAGTCACTACGTAATACCCAAACTGTACGCTGCGCTGTCATGTCATCTGTTTGAACAACAATCTAAAGAACTCAAAAATGAAGGAGAAAATAACCTGCAAGCAACGACAAACCCAGCCACGACCTGTTTGTTCACTGATCTTGCTCCGAGTCCAACACAATGACCACCAGTCAATTATTAGTACATAGCGGCCTTTTTGAGACTTCTTTTTGTTTGCTCTTGGCCAGTCCTGGGGGCCTTGCACAGGGCCCTGTGCAACCGCCTAGTTCGCATAGACAGGAAAACCTCGCGTATCCGGACTGTGACATTATTCGGACCTCCTCCTTTTTCTTTTTCTTTTTTTTTAGGGGTCGAAATTTCCTAGCTATGTATATATACCTAGATTTTTTTTTTTTTTTTTTTTACATATCCCCCCATTATTCGAATCCTTGCATTACTCGGACCACTCCTTGGCCCAATTAGTCCCAATAGGAGAGGTTTTACTGTAGTAAGAAACGGCCCTGTCAGGCCTACTATGTGTTACTCTCATCGCCTGAGGGAAAATACTACACACTGCTAGGTGAGGAGAGTTCTGTTCCCAATGTTCAAATAATTCACTGCAACTAATATTCCTGCCAAGGTTGACAGTCACATACAGGTGTACAGTCTACAGTTCACGGGGGGCACACACCCCTGTAATAGAGTGTTAGGGAAGGTATACCAATTGTTGCCATGGCCGTGATTACTCATAAGGCTGCAATGCCCGCCACTCTTCCCCTTGACATTTAATTTGTAATATAACAACGATTTCTTACTGCAAGTGTAGTGTATAGTTTTGGGAATAAATCTGCACCTAGCCGATCACTTATTGAACATTGGAATATAAAACTGCAACGAGTAGCCAGGTGTAACTTGACTGCCATACACCTGTAGCTACAATACAAACCCACAGTAACACAGGTGCTTCCACAGGCGCACCAGGACAACCAATACTCACTCCCTCATCTCTAGTTCGGCCTGGAGTGCATCCACGTGGTTTTTGAACACTGTCTCCGCCTCGTTGGCGTCGAGGACGTGGAATGGAAGGCGGGTGTCGGCCGAGTCTAAGAGGTCTGTGTTTTCCGATCAGGGAATGTGTTCGTTGCAGCGCAGGAACTAGCGGGCAAACTCCGGGTGCTGGCTTATCCTCCGCTGTATGCTGGGCCAGTCCCTGCGGAAGACAAACAGTACGGTTAACAATTGCATCGCACTCTTTCTGTTTCTATTTTTCCCCTTCCTAGGACTTAACCCCTTGAGGCCCAGAGCGTAATTGCCATTGTAATCTGGGTGCCATTAGACAATTTTTAGTGAATATAAGCAATTTTTTTTTAGATATGACCTGTTTAGTATCCTTGTCCACTAACTAATTTGGTATATGCAGTGACTTTTTGTAATTTTATGGCTAACAACAGACCATTTTATATAGCCAAGGAAAGATCTGGGCATGAAGGGGTTTAATCAAGGTTTGCACCTTGCCTGGTCAAACTTTTCCGTCTATGTCTATCTACTTCCACCTTTCCTTCTTGCTGGAAGTTTGCTCACATCCAACCTGTTCCTAAGAAGGGTGATCGTTCTAATCCTTCAAACTACCGTCCTATAGCTTTGACTTCCTGCCTTTCTAAAGCTTTTGAATCTATACTTAATAAGAAGATTCTTAAGCATCTATCTGCTCACAATCTTCTATCTGATCGTGAGTACAGTTTCCGTAAAGGGCGATCTACTGGCGATCTTCTAGCTTTCCTAAATGAATCTTGGTCATCCTCCTTTAGGGGTTTCGGTGAAACTTTTGCTGTTGCCCTTGACATATCAAAAGCTTTTGATAGAGTCTGGCACAAATCTTTAATTTCCGAACAACCCTCATTCGGTTTATATCCTTCTCTCTGTACCTTCATCTTAAGTTTCCTTTCAAACCGTTCTATTGCAGCTACTGTAGACGGACATTGTTCTTCTCCTAAATCTATCAATAGTGGTGTTCCCCAGGGTTGTGTCCTATCACCCACTCTCTTTCTATTAATGATCTTCTAATTCTAACTCAAAGCCCTATCCACTCCTACGCTGATGATTCTACCCTGCATTTTTCAACGTCGTTTATTAGACGTCCAACTCAACAGGAACTAAGTGATTCACGGAGAGATGCCACCGAGCGCCTAACTTCTGATCTTTCTATAATTTCTGATTTGGGCAAAGCAAACCTTGTTTTATTCAAAGCTTCAAAAACCCAATTTCTTCACCTATCTACTTGACAAAAACTACCAGATAACTATCCCCTCTTTTTTAATGACACTCAACTGTCTCCTTTTACAATGAATATTCTTGGACTATCCTTTACTAAATATGTGAACTGGAAATCTCACATCTCATCTCTTGCTAAAACAGCTTCTAAGAAGTTAGGTGTCCTGTGGCGTCTGGGTCCATTTTTTTCTCCCTGTCAGTTGCTTGCTCTGTACAGGGGCCTTATTCGCCCATGTATGGAGTATGTCTCACATGTTTGGGGAGGATCCACTCATACAGCTCTCCTAAACAGGGTTGAGTCAAAAGCTTTTCATCTCATCAACTCCTCTCCTCTGACTGACTGTCTTCAATCTTTAAATCACCACGCAATGTTGCTTCTCTTGCTCTCTTCTACCGTTATTTTCATGCTCACTGCTCTTCTGAACATGCTTACTGGCTTACTTCTCCTCTGTAAATACCTGCATTTGTATTGCTCTAATCTAAAATTTTGAAGGATCAGATCTATCCCTCTTAATGAATTTGAAGAGTAAATGAGTAGTCTGAAGTAGTTTTCTAAGTCAGGAAAACCTTTTAATGTCTATCACAGGATCTAGGATCAATACAGGTGCCCTTATTACATCTTTAAATATGTCAGGCTTAGGATAAACCTCTTGTCGAGGCATAGTATTACAATCTTTCAGCTAGACAGGGCCTTTAAACCATAATCCTGTGATTAATTTGAGGGCACTAGTTCTTGGAGACACATTATTAGTTGGATTTTTCTTACTGACAATATATATATTATGAACTGGAATATCACTTTCCTCCAATATCTCACTAACTGGTATGGGCAAGAATGTGGTTCCAATTCTAGCAATTAATAGGGGTTGTGCATGACTAGGAATACCTTGCCCTTGTTTGGCTTGGTGAGTACTTTGTGGGATGGGTCCCAATATTACATTACCACCACCACTGCTGAACATAGAGACGGTATGTCTTTTGATGACTTTCCTTAGGTAACGCCCAAAATAATCAGCGCCCATAATTAGTTGGAACAGACCATCAACGTCCTCAAAGGTATTTCTAACTAGTCTAACACCTTTCTCACTTAACATTTCAGCTGTGCCTTTAGTCCTTTTACAGTTAAATTTATACTAATATTATTAACTACATCAGCTACCCTAATATTTACATTTTCCTAATTGGACTAAGGGTTGAACCGTGGCCACCGAGAGAGAAGGCCTGATGGATCGCCCGTGACGTCACGCCATCTAGATCTCACCGCTCCGCTCCCCGTACAAGTTTACCTACCTAATATAATGTTTTTCAGTATAAAAGATAAACAGTAAAAGCCTTATAACTGGGCACGATAGGGGCTCTGGCCCTTGCCCAGTTATGCAATGTCCTCCTCTGATATGGGAGAAAAAAAGAAAAAAAGAAAAAAGAAAAAAAAAAAAAAAGGTAAATACAGTACAGATTTGATATCAAACTCAGCACAAATAGCACCCATGGACGCACCTGCATCCATCCTTGCCAGCACTTTCACCTTTTCCTGCAGGCTCAGGCTCTTCAATTTCATTCCCTTCCTGCTGGAGACACCCTTGCGTGATGGAGCTGACATCTTGATATACAGTGCTGTATCATGTAATCCCAAAACACGTAAAATAGGTGGCAAAGTAAAGCAAAGGTCTGGTACCAGCGTGTAGGCTGAGCCGTGTTTTTGTCGTCCAAGCACCGTCTTGGATTACCAATCCCAATCCAATAACACTTGCTGAAATGTGTGTTATACTACTTTGTGATATTGTTTGCAATGTTTTGCATTGATTATTATTTCGGCTCCTACCAAGCTTGTGTTTTTGAAGCAGAAACCCAATCCTTTTTCAATTTTGACAAAAAACGGAATTCGTATCCAAGACGGTGTTTTGGGATTACATCATACAGTACTGTATTTCAAGATGTCCGCTCCATCACGCAAGGGTGTCTCCAGCAGGAAGGGAATGAAATTGAAGAGCCTGAGCCTGCAGGAAAAGATCAAAAGGACAAAAATACGACTTTATGCGACTGAGGATATGCCGAGTGTAAGCGAAGAGATGCAGTTATAACATCAATATGCCGAGATACATTATTTTTTGCCAACTTTCTGTTTACATGTTCACAGAAGAGGTTGTGAGGGCATGATATGCCGAATGAAAACCATGAGATGCAGTTTAGGTGAGGTGGTAGCAGAGTGGTTCGATCCCGAGTGAGACCCAAAAATCCACTTGAAATCTTTCTGCATCGTGGAGTGGCCTAAGAACACCCACATGCCCTGTCCATTAACTCTACCTTGGACTGTGAGTGCCTTGGAGGACACGGGGCGGCATGAGCCTCTAATCACAGGCGTCACTATAACAATCCTGCCTGTGCCGCCACGGGTGAGGGCCAACTATCACAGCCCTCAAGTGTGCCTCCAGAGCCTACCATTCCACCCCTGGAACTCACTGCCTACACGCGCTATAGGTATAGGTGTAAAAAAAAAATATATATATATATATATATATATATATATATATATATATATATATATATAGGAGAACCTCGTTTAACCGGCATTTAAAACAACGGCAGCCTCAAAACAACGGCACTAATCGACCCAGGCCTTTTTTTTTTTTTTTTTTTTCCTTTTTTTTTTCCCACTGATAAACTCTGGAACTCTCTTCCTGTTTCTATTTGTCCACTTTCCTATGACTTACATCTTTTCAAAAGAAGAGTAACAAGACACCTGAACTAAATTGGCTCACCCCTCTTTTTTATTTTATTCTCTTACTGTCTTCTTTATAGGGACTGGCAACTAGGCGGGCTTTGTGTTACCCATTTTTGTTGTGCCCTTGGCCGGTTCCTTGTGATGGAATAAAAGAAAAAAAAAAAAAAAAAAAAAAAAAAAAAAAAAAAAAAAAAAAAAAAAAAAAAAAAAAAAAAAAAAAGGGATTTTGTGGGATTCCATAAGAGTAACTCTCAAAACAACGGCAAAATGAGTTATCCGGCATGCGCTCCCCCCCCCCGAGGCTGCCGGATAAACCAGGTTCTCCTGTATATTGAGTTTGAGGGCTTTGGTGGCAATTTGGCAGTGGATTTGTATCATATAGATGTTAGTAGTGAAGACCCTGACATTGAGGTGCATGATGAAGGTGTAACGTAAGTGAAGACAACGTAAGGGAACTGTCGAGTAAACAAGCAAGTGAGATTCTAAGTGCATTCTATGCCCATGCCCATATGAGTTACGTAATACCAACTATGAATGAAAATAACACGTAATGATGCTTACAATGGCAAAATAAATCAATAACTATAGCATTATTGCAATAAAGAAAAATTCAAAATACTCACTAGAATACAAAAGTGGGGCAACGAGAGAATTACTAAGCGGTAGCCAGGGCCGTAGGAAAGCCTCCGAACGCAGAAGGTGTGAAGCATAGTAAAAACCTCACACTTAAAACTGCACCAAACCTCAACCACTGAAGGTAGAGATGTTTATTGTCAGTCTCCAGTCAGTCAGTCTCCAGTTATATCGCCAGTCTCTGCACAACAGTAAGTCCTACATGTTGACATTTAATTGTGATCTCTAGCTCTTATAATTAAAAATATATTGTACTGTTTAGCTCTGGATGAATTTAGCCTAAAACACCCGGATGACAGGGACAACACAATGATAATAAATAATGGGCCCGAGCTCCGAGGTTTAACATAACCATCCTCTATCTAGCGCTCCCCACGACACACTGGCATGAAACTCCCTGGGTAGTGTTGATACATATCTCACAGAGTTACCAAGCAATATAGGGAGATATGAGCCGGCAGTTGGATGGTACAATTGAGAGTTCTGATGACACCTAAACCAGCTTTTTGCTTTTTGTGGGTACTGTCAAATTCAGCAATCTTTCATAGAATTCATAGCTTGTAAAAAAAATATTCGCTTTTATTATATTATTTTGTATCTTAAGATGTATAAAATTCAAATTGTAATGAGTTTTTTCATGAGCAAACTGTTTTGAGTTTGTGGCACTTTGCGTGTTCAGGAGATAGCCTTATGTATGAAAACACTGTAGTTAGAATCTTGTGATTTCAAATTTTCTGAAACACAATTAATGTTAGAGAACCTACCTTATTTTGACCGAAATGCTGACTTCCTGGTCAACATGGTACTGGCTCTTTTGTTAAGAAGCTGGGACTTCAAGGCAGGGCACCAAGGCAGTCCTGTCCACTGTGATGGGAGAGACCTGGGTACTCAGCAGAGTTGACCATGCCTCTGTTGCTGCTGTTCGGGCTTCAGTAGAGGTTCCTGGCTCAGGTTCTGGGGCCACACCCTGATAGGATAAGATAAGATTTTCATCCTATCTAGACACTTTGCAAGCACCAACTACAAGGTTATCGACTATACAAAGCACCGCCACGTCAGCACCAACTAGGCGGACTCCAACCGCTGACCGAATGCACAGGGACGCTGCACATTGCAAACTCACGTCTCTACCAACCTTGCCACCCTGACGGGCACCCTGATAGGAGTTCATGACATAATAATCTCAGAATCATCATCCTAGCTCTTTTTCAGAGGTGTTAGTATTATATAGACAGTATTTTTAGGTGCTAATCTAAGACACTTTCTTTTTTCCTTCCAATAAACTGAAATGTACCGTGTCCTACACGCCCTAGGTAACATTTTCTACAACATCTGAGTCAACTGGCCAATGGTAATTCACAGTATTGATTGTTTATCAATATTACCAGTATTATATCCACTTGCATGCGCTGAGACACTGTTTGCCTAGAAAGTTTCAGGTTAACCATGGCTCAGCCTTTTATAGGGTATGCATGTCTTTGTAAATTGTTTGAGTTTTTCAGTTTACTGATGTGTCAAATTCTGAAAACATATAGATATTATCATCTATGAAGTTGAAAATGTTTTATTCAAATTACTGAAGTAATAAATGTTATGCTATAAAAGCTGAAGCCAAGACACCAGTGCATTGAGACAATTGAATCCGTGAGTAAACAAAGCCATCAACACAACCATGGGTGATCTTTGAGAATAAAATGACTGTGTATCTGTACTAGAAATAAAAGATGCACATTACAAGTGATTAAAGTTGAACCTCTCAAAAGTTGTAAAAGCCTGAGCCTCTACAGTGGTCACAATAAAAATACTGCCTGAACCACCAGCAAGAGCCAACCATCACAGCCTAAGTATTCGGTCAGACCCACTTTTTCTTTGGATAGGTATGTTGAATGTTCATTGAAAACACCTAAACAACAATAAATAATACATTTCCATGACTTATTTCCATAAAAACCCGACTTTTGCAATAAGCATAAGAAAACAATCAGCCCCGTTCCGGCCGCAGCGCAACAATTGATGATGATGTTACGCGAATGTAAACAACAAACGTTTGTGTCAACAAAACATCGTCATTGAGCAATTAGAGTTCAAGGTCAGAAAGAGAGAGAGAAAAAAAAACTGCACCTATAGCCTTTTCAAAGTCAATCGAGTAAATACAAACAGAAGACATTGATTAATGTGATACTCTTACATTAAGTAGCCTTGAAAGATTGCAATGTACTCTCTTCTTCTCTTCATCTGTAGTAGACAGCTTTTTTCCCATGTATTCCAAGGCCAGGCCAAAGTATTCTGTGATAGCAGCGGTGTTGAAGGCACATTGGAGACCCAAAACAGAGGCTGAGGACTGCAACAACCCCCGCCACTCCTCACTTCTATAGTCCCACATCACAGGATTCAGGAGCCTGCTACAATATGATCTTGGTCTGAAAACCATACAGTTGAGAATAATTATTGAAAAAATTCACTAATCAATATTAGCATGTGCTTGATATATACAGTATACATAATTTGTGATGGAAAAGGTTGGTAAATAGTTAGAAATTAAAAGCAGCATTTGAAAATCTTAAAAACTGTTACGAGCTGGACAAGAAAAAATTCATCAGTAAATAGTTAGACATGGTAGTTTGGCAACTGCTGACATTGATTATTTTTTACATATAGTCTTTTATCCCCACTTTCATGGCATACTCTTAGATACTTTATGATATTTTGCAGCACACATGCACACACACACATGATTAGCAACGTCATGGAAATTTACAAAGGAAGAAGGTTTCAAGAATACATGGATTATAAATTTTTTTAAAGAAGAGGAAAGAGCCTAAATGAGTGAATGAAGCAATGAAGCAAAGGAAAAAAATGCGTTAAGAACAAAAGAGAAGGAAAAATACATATTAGAGATTCATAGATCAGACAGTGACCAATGGTAGAAGTGAGAGAATGACAAATGTCATCCAGGATGTAGCAGCAGTTTAACCCGTAAACTGGGGATACCTGTGTGACAATATCTGTGTGTACGCGGGACTTTTGCCAGAATTCTTATAGTCGCTAAACAAACTTGAATGTGTATCAATGTATTCGCCATATATTTGTGTAACCGCTAAAAATATTTGTTTTTGCTAAAGTCTTGTGGTTATTCTATGATTGTACTTGCAAGATGAAGAGCGTTGAGGTTTATGGCATCCACGGTACAGCTCGTTCACAGAAAACAGGCCGCAAGGGTCTTCCTCTCTAATCTCTCTGCCCGCGATAGGGAGAGACCTGTCAGCACCTTCACCTTCCATGCTGGTCACTGGGTCACTGAGCCTATGTGTGACCCCTGGGTCATTCTCAGGTAATGTAGCATTGCCAGATTTCAACAACCGAAAAATTAGCCCACCTTTTTTAATTTTGCGGCCGCCCATTTGGGCATACTGGCGTTTTCTGAGTGAGTGACCCGATGGGCCTAGCCGCACTTTACGGGTTAAGGGAAGTAAGAACAATATTGAAGGTGTCCTATAGTAATGTCAATGTGTTAACACCACTATTGTTAATGTTATAGGTCAATGATCAGCTTAGTGTCAAGGAACCGGGCATCATGGGTTGGGTTGACACTAAATTAAGAGACTCAGAAGAAATTATAGGGCTGGGTGAAGGCCATTGAGAAAGTGTAAAGAAATGGGAGGTGATGTGATGCTGCTTGTAAAGGATAGGGTTGTGGATAGTGTACATATGGGTGACTGCATGGCAGAGTTGTTGAAAATTACGATAAAGAAAAGTGGTGGTGTGAAGAGAGACACTGCAGAAACACAGTTGCATTTGGTGGTGATGAGGAAGAGAGCAGATGTGCAAGTCATTAACTGTAAGGCAATACCTGGAGAGGCTTGTTTGACAAAGCACAGGCTCATACGTGTACACCTCAAAATCAAGAACATAAAAGAAAATAAAGAGAAGAGGTGTAAAAAGAATAAAACATGGAAGCTGAAAGAGGCCAACACGAGACAGGCGTTTGAAGAAAACCTTGCAACAAAGATGGAAGGAGGAGAGGGAGACCGGCACCACTTACAGGCAAGCCTACTGAGAGCTGGAGAAGAGGTGTGTGGTGGACTAACATGGAAGAAGAGGTAGAGAAAGGGAGACTTGGTGGTGGAAGGAAGAGGTACAACCGAAAATTAAGGAGAAAAGAATCGCATTTAAACAGTGGCAACGATCAAGATGTGAGGTGGAAAAAAGACTACAGAGAAAAGACAAATGATGCTGAGAGGCAAGTGGCAATAGCAAGGAAACCAGCATCGGAGGAGTGGAGTCAGACCTTGAACACAGCAGAAGGAAGGCAGAAGATGTCAGAGTAGCTAAGCAGATGAGAAAACACAACAAGGATGTACAAGGAGCAAAGTGTGTAAAGGACTAACACGGAGAAATCAAAGTGGTGGAGAGGGAGGTGAGAGAAAGAGGGAGAGAATATTTTGAGAGACTGCTGAATGTAGAAAAAAACAATGAACTCGAGGAAGTTGAAATGGTGGAAGGTCCAGTGGGAAATATAACAAAAAGAGAGGCAGTAAGAGCATTGCAAGGGATGAAAGATGGAGACACCAGGTCCATTGGGTGTAAGCAGTGATAGGTTGAAACTGGCAGGAAAGACAGGTACCAGAAAACTAACTAGAGTTTCTGAAAAGATTATGAGGGAGGAGAAAGGTCCAGAAAAATGGCAGGATAGTTTTACCTTAGCACTGCTTCAAGGCAAAGAAACAGTGTCCTGTGGTGGTACAGAGGCTTGAGGCTGTTAGAACATGGGAGCAAGATTTGGGAGAGGCTGTTGTGTGAAAGGCTTAAGAAAATCATCAAGATCGATGACTGCCAATTTGGCTTTCTGGCTGGCAAGTCAACTACCGATGCAATCTTCAATAAGGCATCTCTAAGAAAAATATAAGAAGAAAAGGGTGTATCATGTGTTTGTGGATCTGGAAAAAGGCATTTGACAGGATTCCAAGAAGAACAATTAGATGGGCATTAGGAAGACAGAAGGTAGCGGAGAGGCTTGTAAGGTTGGTAATGGCACTGTATGAAGGGTCAAGATCAAAGGTGAGAGTAGCTGGAGGAACATCAGATGCCTTTGAGATAGGTGTGGGGCTGCATCAAGACTCAGTTCTCAGGCCTCTATTGTTTGTGGTAGTGATGGAAGAGGCCACTAAGGAATGCAGAACAGGAGATCCATGGGAGCTGCTATATGCATATGATTTAGTCTTGACAGCGGAGACAACGGAGGAAGTTGAGGAGATTTATAGATTGTAAACCACCGATTTCGAGGCCGAAACACAGCTTTCTTGAATAGTTTTGGGGTGTTTTAAATTAATCTGGCTCTCGTTTTTATCGGAAATCAATGTTTGTTTACATGTGTGTGGGGGGGTGCCCGCCCTGCCCCTCCAGGCCCGCCCCGCAAGCATTGCTAAGCTTCACACTGCCATAGTATTGATAATTTTCGTTTTATCTCTACATCTTCTGTTACTAAGACAAACCCCACCTCTAACCTAACCTAACTTAACTTTATGGCTGAAATAACAGTAGGTTTTCGTTACTACAGGAGAACCTCGTTTATCCGGCACCCACGGGGGGGAGCGCATACCGGATAACTCATTTTGCCGTTGTTTTGAGAGTTACTCTTATGGAATCGCCCAAAATCCTTTTTTTTTTTTTTTTTTTTTTTTTTTTTTTTTTTTTTTTTTCCCATCACAAGGAACCGGCCAAGGGCACAACAAAAATGGGTAACACAAAGCCCGCCTAGTTGCCAGTCCCTATAAAAAAGACAGTAAGAGAATAAAATAAAAAAGTGGGGTGAGCCAATTTAGTTCGGGAGGTGTCTTGTTACTCTTCTTTTGAAAAGATGTAAGTCATAGGAAAGTGGACAAATAGAAACAGGAAGAGAGTTCCAGAGTTTATCAGTAGAAAAAAAAAAAAAAAAAAAAAAAAAAAAAGCCTGGGTCGATTAGTGCCGTTGTTTTGAGGCTGCCGTTGTTTTGAATGCCGGTTAAACGAGGTTCTCCTGTATATGTAATGCCATTAATATTCGATTATATTTTCGATTCGATTAATATTTGGGGCTCAAAATACACATAATGAAGAAAGCTCCATGACGATGTAGGTAAGAATCCTAGGACTTTTGAGAGCCCACTACTGAAAAATACCATTATCTTTACTGCAATTTCTATTGGGCCCCCATTACTTTTTTGCGGCGCCCATTTGGCATACTGGCGTTTTCTGAGTGATGACCCGATGGGCCTAGCCCACTTTACGGGTTAAGGGAAGTAAGAACAATATTGAAGGTGTCCTATAGTAATGTCAATGTGTTAACACCACTATTGTTAATGTTATAGGTCAATGATCAGCTTAGTGTAAAGGAACCGGGCATCATGGGTTTGGTTGAGACTAAATTAAGAGACTCGGAAGAAATTATAGGGCTGGGTGAAGGCCATTGAGAAAGTGTAAAGAAATGGGAGGTGGTGTGATGCTGCTTGTAAAGGATAGGGTTGTGGATAGTGTACATATGGGTGACTGCATGGCAGAGTTGTTGAAAATTACGATAAAGAAAAGTGGTGGTGTGAAGAGAGACACTGCAGAAACACAGTTGGATTTGGTGCTGATGAGGAAGAGACCAGATGTGCAAGTCATTAACTGTAAGGCAATACCTGGAGAGGCTTGTTTGACAAGGCACAGGCTCATACGTGTAGACCTCAAAATGAAAAAGATGATGAAAATAAAGAGAAGAGGTGTAGTAAGAATAAAACATAGAAGCTGAAAGAGGCCAACAAGAGACAGGAGTTTGAAGAAAACCTTGCAACAAAGATGGAAGGAGGAGAGGGAGACCGGCACCACTTACAGGCAAGCCTACTGAGAGCTGGAGAGAGGTGTGTGGTGGACTAACATGGAAGAAGAGGTAGAGAAAGGGAGACTTGGTGGTGGAAGGAAGAGGTACAACCGAAAATTAAGGAGAAAAGAATCGCATTTAAACAGTGGCAACGATCAAGATGTGAGGTGGAAAAAAGACTACAGAGAAAAGACAAATGATGCTGAGAGGCAAGTGGCAATAGCAAGGAAACCAGCATCGGAGGAGTGGAGTCAGAACAAGAACACAGCAGAAGGAAGGCAGAAGATGTCAGAATAGCTAAGCAGATGAGAAAACACAACAAGGATGTACAAGGAGCAAAGTGTGTAAAGGACTAACACGGAGAAATCAAAGTGGTGGAGAGGGAGGTGAGGAAGAGGGAGAGAATATTTTGAGAGACTGCTGAATGTAGAAAAAAACAATGAACTCGAGGAAGTTGAAATGGTGGAAGGTCCAGTGGGAAATATAACAAAAAGAGAGGCAGTAAGAGCATTGCAAGGGATGAAAGATGGAGACACCAGGTCCATTGGGTGTAAGCAGTGATAGGTTGAAACTGGCAGGAAGACAGGTACCAGAAAACTAACTAGAGTTTCTGAAAAGATTATGAGGGAGGAGAAAGGTCCAGAAAAATGGCAGGATAGTTTTACCTTAGCACTGCTTCAAGGCAAAGAAACAGTGTCCTGTGGTGGTACAGAGGCTTGAGGCTGTTAGAACATGGGAGCAAGATTGGGAGAGGCTGTTGTGTGAAAGGCTTAAGAAAATCATCAAGATCGATGACTGCCAATTTGGCTTTCTGGCTGGCAAGTCAACTACCGATGCAATCTTCAATAAGGCATCTCTAAGAAAAATATAAGAAGAAAGGGTGTATCATGTGTTTGTGGATCTGGAAAAAGGCATTTGACAGGATTCCAAGAAGAACAATTAGATGGGCATTAGGAAGACAGAAGGTAGCGGAGAGGCTTGTAAGGTTGGTAATGGCACTGTATGAAGGGTCAAGATCAAAGGTGAGAGTAGCTGGAGGAACATCAGATGCCTTTGAGATAGGTGTGGGGCTGCATCAAGACTCAGTTCTCAGGCCTCTATTGTTTGTGGTAGTGATGGAAGAGGCCACTAAGGAATGCAGAACAGGAGATCCATGGGAGCTGCTATATGCATATGATTTAGTCTTGACAGCGGAGACAACGGAGGAAGTTGAGGAGATTTATAGATTGTAAACCACCGATTTCGAGGCCGAAACACAGCTTTCTTGAATAGTTTTGGGGTGTTTTAAATTAATCTGGCTCTCGTTTTTATCGGAAATCAATGTTTGTTTACATGTGTGTGGGGGGGTGCCCGCCCTGCCCCTCCAGGCCCGCCCCGCAAGCATTGCTAAGCTTCACACTGCCATAGTATTGATAATTTTCGTTTTATCTCTACATCTTCTGTTACTAAGACAAACCCCACCTCTAACCTAACCTAACTTAACTTTATGGCTGAAATAACAGTAGGTTTTCGTTACTACAGGAGAACCTCGTTTATCCGGCACCCACGGGGGGGAGCGCATACCGGATAACTCATTTTGCCGTTGTTTTGAGAGTTACTCTTATGGAATCGCCCAAAATCCTTTTTTTTTTTTTTTTTTTTTTTTTTTTTTTTTTTTTTTTTTTCCCATCACAAGGAACCGGCCAAGGGCACAACAAAAATGGGTAACACAAAGCCCGCCTAGTTGCCAGTCCCTATAAAAAAGACAGTAAGAGAATAAAATAAAAAAGTGGGGTGAGCCAATTTAGTTCGGGAGGTGTCTTGTTACTCTTCTTTTGAAAAGATGTAAGTCATAGGAAAGTGGACAAATAGAAACAGGAAGAGAGTTCCAGAGTTTATCAGTAGAAAAAAAAAAAAAAAAAAAAAAAAAAAAAGCCTGGGTCGATTAGTGCCGTTGTTTTGAGGCTGCCGTTGTTTTGAATGCCGGTTAAACGAGGTTCTCCTGTATATGTAATGCCATTAATATTCGATTATATTTTCGATTCGATTAATATTTGGGGCTCAAAATACACATAATGAAGAAAGCTCCATGACGATGTAGGTAAGAATCCTAGGACTTTTGAGAGCCCACTACTGAAATAATACCATTATCTTTACTGCAAATTTTCTAGTCTAAACACATAGCAGAAAAGCAACGACGACATACTTACACCATTAAATCTAAGCTAAATGTCATAGGTAGAAAATATTAGAATGTCAATTCGTGGAGTATCCTGCAATAAATGATGACCGATTTTGGTTACCCTACACTGTCATTCTCTTTATATTTTAACTAGTATAATTTACATTCACATTCACTGCACTGTGAATATTGTATTTGGGTACAGGCTCAATATAATTTGTTTTCCCCTACAAAACCTTTTTTTTAATAACTTTTAATAAACTTACGAAAAATAAATGTCCTCAAAACACTAATATTTTTTTTCTCTAAATATTTATGTAAAATACGGGTGCGTCTTATGCGGAGGTGCGTCTTATGCGCCGGCAAATACGGTATATACAGTGGCATACCGAGGGGGTGGGGGGGGCCATGCGGCCATGCCCCCCCCTTTTGCAAGGAAAAAAAAAAAATATAAATTTATTTATTATAAATATATATTTATATATATATTATATATATATATATATATATATATATATATATATATATATATATATATATATATATATATATATATATATATATATATATATATATATATATATATATATATATATATATATATATATATATATATATATATATATATATATATATATATATATATATATATATATATATTATATATATATATGTATATATATATATATACACAGTACTCATCAAAAGTCTGCGGCGCCCTGCTCCCGCCCCCGCACAACAAACAATACATTAGGAAATTTATAGAAAATATTGTATTATAATAACCTTTTAATACTTGGTTGGGTGGCCTTTTCTCTTCTTGACGGCTTGGAGACGTCGGGGTAGTGAAAGAGCTAGGTTTCTTAGGTGTTCAGGTGAGGTGTTTGCCCAGGACTCACGGATGGCCTTCTCGAGCTTGGGTGTGGAGCTGACGTCTTTCCCCTGCAGAGCCTTCTTGACCATGTGCCAGAGGTTCTCAATTGGGTTGAGGTCCAGGCTGTTACCTGGCCAATCCTTTATGAAGGGTACCATGCAGTCATCAAGCCACTGAGTGACAGATTTGGCAGTGTGAGCAGGAGCACCGTCCTGTTGAAACACACTGGCACGTGTGAGCTCAAAAGAATCTGGCAAATGTTCACAAAGCAGCTCCAGGTAAACAGCTTGATTCACTTTAAGGTTTTTAGGAAGCACAACAAGCTTGCCTAAACCTCTGCCAGAGAAACAACCCCACACCATAAGTGAATCTGGGTGTTATACGGTGCTCTCCACATACCTTGAGTCGAGGGGTTCACTGCCTGGGCGAGGGTACACTCGAGCTCCTCGGTTACATGTCACAGTAAATGTTGCCTCATCAGACCACAACACTGACAACCAGTCATCATCAGTCCAAGCAAGATATTTCTTGGTGAAGGTGACCCTGTGAGTTCTCTGTGCACGTGTAAGAAGTGGCTTCTTCAGTGGCTTGTGGCTAGTATAACCCAACTCGTGCACTCGGCGAGATACGGTACGCACAGACACTGCACCAAACACTTCAGGGTTGTTTGCCTTCAATACTCTTGCTGTAACGTGAGGGGTACTCTCCAACGAACGTTTTAGAACGTTCACAGACCTTTGAGAAATCTTCCTGGGACGACCAGGCCGAAGTTTCTGTGATGGTGTTTCACTGCTGTTTTCCTCTCTGAAACGTGCCAAGTACTTCCTCACTGTTGCCTTAGCCACACACAACAACTCACTTATTTCTTTCATTTGGTGGCCTGCCTCCTTTAAACCATCGTCCATCTGAGCAATGGTTTATTTGCTTAGTTCCTTGGTAGGTGCCATAATAAAAATATAATACCACAATCACCACTGATATGTGCAAAACACAAGGCAGGGTCGCAGAGCAAGACACGGCAGACAACAGCTCACTCTGAAAGCCTGGAGGCTACTGGCGCCTCGCCTGGCCTTGTGTCCACGGCTCAAGGCTGCCGTGATGTCATCTTTGTGCCGCATACTTCTGTCTAGAATATTTCACTCGCATGAGCATCATTCTTTCTTCGCCTTAAGTATGCAGCGCCTGGATCAGGGCGCCGCATACTTTTGACGAGTACTGTATATATAAATATATACAGGGCCAGTTAGACACCATTGGGCCCTGCTGCTGTAAGTGATTTTGGGCCCAAGAAATCCAACAAACTTAGTAGCTGTCTATAACATTATTGATTTAATTATTGCATACATGATGCCTGAGCCCCCTATGACTATGAGGCCGGGCCCTGGTGCTGATATGCCAGTCCCCTCCCCTACCTCCCGGACCGTGAATATACATAGTTATCATAATTTTGTATCTTTTCATTGAATTCTATGACACACACACTCAAGTTAACACATGGTGTTAAAGCTAATATTGACCAATGAGACAAGGAGACAGAACTTCACGAGTGTAACTCATTTTCCGTATATCATAACTATGTAAATACACACACACACACACACACACACACACACACACACACACACACACACACACACACACACAAATGCAGAATAACCTACAACCAGAAAAACATATAAATACAATATTTTGAGATACATACAGGCTGTAGAAGAATATTAGAGTGACATTTCATTGCCTGGATAAGAATATGATGAGACAGATAATTACTACAATGATCCGACCAAAAAAGGAATATTAATAAGGCTTCAAAAATCCTTTGTCTATTTCATCCTGACAAAATACCCGAATTAGAACTAACTAAGATGCTTATCGGGGGATAGGAGGGTTGAAGTGGGTGAAGGCATATTAATACTGCAATGCTCTTGTTATTCAGGCTGGACGCACGTGATCAGGGCTGTAGGTGAAGGGCGGAGACGGAGTTGTTATTTGTTATCGAGGCGTCACATGGTTATCACACCAACAGACGCGGTGGTATAATCACTGTGGCGAATGTAACACGTCCTATTGTTTAACACTTATATGTACAAAAGGTCTATACAATTGTTCTCAATTTAATCAGAAAAGATTAGAGAGATGTTTCTCTCACTGGAAAATTAAGTGTACTTATATATATATATATATAATATATATCGGACAGCTTGTTCTCATGCTGTCCGAGATAGAGAGGTGGCTCACAAACGGTACTGTGAGCATCCATCTCCTGAAACTCATGCCCTTTATATATCTGCCCGTAATCATGCCAAATCTTTACTTCAACTTACCAAAAACTCTTTCATTCATAGAAAATGTCAAAATCTTTCTGAATCAAATTCCTCTCGTGACTTCGGCATCTAGCTAATAACATCTCTAACAATTTTTCTTCTTCATCTTTCCCTCCTATGCTTCACCCAGATGGCTCCACAGCTGTCTCATCTACTTCTAAAGCTGAACTCTTCGCTCAAACATTTGCTAAAAATTCCACTCTGGCTGATGAAGGGCTTGTTCCTCCTTCTCCTCCACCCTCTGACTATATTATGCCTGTCATTAAGATCCTTCAGAATGATGTTTTCTTTGCCCTTTCTGGCCTAGATCCTCGGAAGGCTTACAGTCCTGACGGAGTCCCTCCTATTGTTCTCAAAACTGTGCTTCTGTGCTTGCACCTTGCCTGGTCAAACTTTTCCGTCTTTGTCTATCTACTTCCACCTTTCCTTCTTGCTGGAAGTTTGCTCACATCCAACCTGTTCCTAAGAAGGGTGACCGTTCTAATCCTTCAAACTACCGTCCTATAGCTTTGACTTCCTGCCTTTCTAAAGTTTTTGAATCTATACTTAATAAGAAGATTCTTAAGCATCTATCTGCTCACAATCTTCTATCTGATCGTCAGTACGGTTTCCGTAAAGGGTGATCTACTGGCGATCTTCTAGCTTTCCTAACTGAATCTTGGTCATCCTCCTTTAGGGGTTTCGGTGAAACTTTTGCTGTTGCCCTTGACATATCAAAAGCTTTTGATAGAGTCTGGCACAAATCTTTAATTTCCAAACTACCCTCATTCGGTTTCTATCCTTCTCTCCGTACCTTCATTTTAAGTTTCCTTTCAAACCGTTCTATTGCAGCTACTGTAGACGAACATTGTTCTTCTCCTAAATCTATCAATAGTGGTGTTCCCCAGGGTTCTGTCCTATCACCCACTCTCTTTCTATTATTCATTAATGATCTTCTAAGTCTAACTCAATGCCCTATCCACTCCTATGCTGATGATTCTACCCTGCAATTTTCAACGTTGTTTATTAGACTTCCAACTCAACAGGAACTAAGTGATTCACGGAGAGATGCCACCGAGCGCCTAACTTCTGATCTTTCTATAATTTCTGATTGGGACAAAGCAAACCTTGTTTTGTTCAATGCCTCAAAAACCGAATTTCTTCCCCTATCTACTCGACAAAACCTACCAGATAACTATCCCCTCTTCTTCAATGACACTCAACTGTCTCCTTCTTCTACAATGAACATTCTAGGACTATCCTTTACTAAAAATCTGAACTGGAAATCTCACATCTCATCTCATGCTAAAACAGCTTCTAAGAAGTTAGGTGTGCTGTGGCGTCTGTGTCCTTTTTTGTCTCCCTCCCAATTGCTTGGTCTCTACAGGGGCCTTATCCACCCATGTATGGAGTATGTCTCACATGTTTGGGGAGGATCCACTCATACAGCTCTCCTAAACAGGGTTGAGCCAAAAGCTTTTCATCTCATCAACTCCTCTCCTCTGACTGACTGTCTTCAATCTTTAAATCACCGCCGCAATGATTTTTCTTTAGCTCTCTTCTACCGTTATTTTCATGCTCACTGCTCTTCTGAACTTGCTAACTGCATGCCTCCCCCACTCCCGCGGCCTCGCTGCACAAGATTTAAATGGATTTATTCATAGTAAAAAATTGAAACATCAAAAAGGAATATTTACATTAATATTTGGTCATATTTCCCTGGACCTTGATGACCTGCCTCATCCTCCGTGGCATGGAATCATGGAATTCTGCAGGAATTATGATGACAGAGACACCCTGTTCGATTTTTGTGAGAGCCCTGTTCTTGTCCTCTCCCGTCATATGCTTCGAAGCCATTGGCGACAATCGTGGGCGGTGTCTAAGGGGGGGTCAAAAAGTACTGTGAGGCAGTAAAATGAGCGTGGTTGGAGGGTGGAGCGGCACCCCCCACGTCAACGTCTGGCTCACACTGAATGGCTGAGCTGCACACAACCTGTCTTACTAACCAAGTACTACTGCCAGACACGCGATAAAACCGTTAAAAATTAACTGCGTTCTTTGAAACAAATAAAATAATGTTACATAGTTTCCATGTAACTTTTTTTTTTTGCGCAAGAAGTGTCACATTTATTTTGCGCCCACTGTAGTAAGATTGGGACCTTATGCAGAAGGCAAAGAATGACCGATAAAACTAAGATTAAAATCGCTGACGGCAACAGCAGAAATTCTTCTTCAATGAAGAGCCTTCAGGCTGAGATCAGCTGCAGATTTCAGGGCAGTCTATATTAATAAAGCACTGAATGAAGAACACAGGATGAAGTTGAAGGAAATCCAAAAAGACGTAAAACAGAAAAATGAAGAAAGAACGGAGGAAGAAAAGACAACCTTTTTTTTGGAAGGTTTAGAAAGAAAGAGTGAGAAAGGGGTCTACAGTATACAGTAAAAAGACTAAAGGAAAATGGGGTGAGGAAAAAGGATGCAAAAAGAGAAATGAAAGTGATGTATACAAATATAGATTGAATTATACGAAGAAGGCTGGAACTAAAAGATTACTTATTAAACAAAGTTCAGACATAGTATGTTTAACAAACATAATTAGTAAAAGAAGATCAAGTGATATTAAGCAATAAATACAACATGTTTAGAAGGGACAGAAGTGGTAGAAGAGGTGGTGGAGTTATGATAGTGACAAAGTTAGGGTTGAAGGTAAGAAAAGTGCAGTATGGAGAAGGCAGAGCTGAAGTAGTGAGTGTACAAATAGAAGTCACAAATAGAGAAACACAGACACTAGTGGCAGCCTGTGTACCACCCAGAACAACTACCTGGAACAAGGAAGAACATGAGAAGGTATTAGAAGACACCTTGAAGGATTTAAACACAATAATAAAGAATAGTACAAAGATACTGCTGGTTGGAGATTTTAACTGCTAAGAAGTAAAATGAGAGACATTTGAAGGAGGAAATGAAAATACCTGGGGAGATACAGTGTTGAAACTCACCATGGAAAACACGATGACTCAAAGGGTGACAGAAAATACAAGATATGGGGCAGATGACGAACCAGCAAGACTTGACCTAGTGTTAACACAAGGTATAGACCTAGCAAATGAGATAATTAATGGCCGCCCCATCGGAAAAAGTGACCCTATTATCTATATAAATAGAGACGAAAGAGGAAATAAAGGAGGAAGATGCATTGTACAAAAGGACCAGAAGAGACTTTGAGAAAACTAAAATGGAAGAAATAAAAAATTCATTGAAGAAATTGATTGGGAAGAAATGAAAGGAGTGACAGACGTGCAAGTGTAATACAACATTTTTCTGAGCCTATATGAGCAAGGAGTTGAAAAACACTTACCAGTATAGTCACCAAGAGAAAAGGGAAGGAAAGAATGGTTTAATGGAAGGTGTGAGAGGGCAAAGAGAATAAGGGATGAGGCAGGGAAAAGAGTAAAGAAAACTCGGACACAAAGAAATCAAGAAGACTATAAATGAGCAAGAAATGACTATGTGTGCCTAAGGGGAGAGCAAGAGAAGAGTTATGAGAGGGATAGAGTTGACCAGTGTCAGGAAGAACCCAAACTGTTCTACAGATTTATCCATGCAAGAATCAAGCATAAGGACAAAGTGGAGAGACTGAAGGAAGGTAATAATGATATATGAAGATCCAAAAATAATGAGTGAAATTCTAAATAAAAACTTTCAGCAAGTGTTCACAAAAGAATCCAAATTCAACGAAACGCAAGGAATGAAAAAAGTCCGAAGAGTGGAAAATAAAAATAGAGAAGGAGGAAGTTTGTGACTTGTTGAAGGCATTGCAGGCGAGGAAAGCCCTGGGACCAGACGGCTTGTTGGGTTATGTTTTATAAGAGTGCAGAAACCAGGTGTTTGGACCAGTCTATGATATAATAAAGTGCTCCTTAACAACGGGACAAGGGCCAAAGGAGTGCAAGAGAGCAGATAGAGTGCCAATATATAAAAAAAATGGGAGGAAGGATGAACCATTAAATTATAGACCAGTGTCAAAGTATGACATACTTGTGACTAGCACAGTATACATATACACGAGGCTCCCACATAAAACGAGAAATTGGTTGATAAACGAGGTTGTTTTATGTGAATTAGCTCTATGTGAAACACATAACCTATGGGAAAAATGTCTATTGGTGGCTGTGTCCTCCCGCCCGTACCCGTACCTTTATACTTGTACACACCCAGGCATACCAGAACATGGTAGTATTTTACACTAGGATCAAAATTCCCTACACAATTGGGAGTATGGTTTCTGTTTACCTTATTGGATTCTAGGAAACATTCTTTTGGACTCAAACTTTTAGAGATAATGACATGCTGTTCATAGGGAGGCGAGAGACAAGTGTTTGTTTACGTGCGGCGTGCCTCTCACTCTTCTTCCTCTTGTGACCTACATCGCCTCTGTTCTTCCCTTGCCGCGGACACTTTTAATGCAGATTTGGCTTTAGTTAGGAGGTTAAAGCGTGGGATTAGGTTAGGTTAGTGACTCAAAAGCTAGTTGCCATAAACCTGGCTTAACTCTCGCTTAACTCTCGCGTGTCTCGCCAGAACTGTTGTTGTTGTTGTTTTAGGGCTGCGAGGATCCCTTTGGGAACACTTTGAGTCCTGGTGATGTCCTATGACGCTATCACAGGCACTGTAGTTGACCTGTCTTCCTCAGGTAGGCACAGGTGAGGCGGATGACAGCGTGTTGCCGGGAGGGGTGGACGCCAGCCGTCGCCAGCAGGGTGGGCAGGCCACAGGTGGTGACGTTCAGTGTGAGGAGTTGAGAGCGTAGCACTACACGGTGGGAGTGGAAGCGCGGACACTGCAGCAGAAAGTGTTCAATAGTCTCAAGAGACATTCCTGCACAGTGAGGGTCAGGGGACTGACGGAGGCGGTGCAGGTGACCCGTGAGTGTCGTGTGCCCAAATGTAAACAATACGACCGCTGAGCATGCTGCCACCTGGCGGGAGGCTCGAACATTGACAGGAGACGCTCAGACTGTCGGACAACTTTGTCGATTTACGGACTGGACCAGGCATTTGTCCGGGACTCTGACATATCCCCGGACCTCGGATTTTGACCGGCAAATCCGATTTTCCGAGAAATGGAGGTCCAGGAAAACGAGAGTTGTGTGTATTTGCAATTATTTACTCAAATTGAAAAAAACCAAAAGATGAGAAAATCACATCTTCCTTCCTCTTTCCAATGATATATTGTTTATTAAATTCGGTACAATAGTGGCGAAGTTATTAAAGGAAAACTGGAAAAAAGCAAGTTTTTCAGTATCGAGGTTATAAGGCGCGTGGTTTAAAAGCCGCGCGCCTTTAAACTTTGAGGCTCAGTGAGTCTGAGCAGATGCTGGTTTGTTTGTTTACTCTCGCAGCCACGCTCTCTATCACTCTTGTCAAGTGTTATTATATGACAGCTGGTATCTGGGCCCATATTTATAAAGGCTCCATAAGCCTTAGGGGTTTCCCATAAGCAGACAAAATGGCAAAGTTTGCCATAAGTCACCGAAAATCTCCATAAGTGCTTGTGGTTTTCCATAAATCCTCCATAAGCGCTATGGGAGGTCCGGAGTTCCAATAAGGACCATATTATGGGAGCTCCCATAAGTTGACATAAGCCGTCAACATGGCAGCACAACAACTCTTCCGGGAGTGCCAACTCAGGAATTTTCGTGCCAGAAGAGACGTTCTCGGCGAATTGAGTGACGAAGAACTTGTCAAGAGGTATCGGCTGAACCATGAGGGAATAATGTATGTTAACTAAAGACAATATAAAGTGTGAACATAGTATTATGGGGTAAAAGCAATGCAAGCAGGGGCGAATTGGCCATAAGAACATAAGAACATAAGAAAATAAGGAAGCTACAAGAGGCCGCGAGACCTACACGTGGTAGTTCCTGTCACCTAACACTACCTACATCCACCTTTCATCCCCATCCATGAACCTATCCAGCCCCTCTTTAAAGCTCCCCAATGACTCAACACTAACTACCTGTCTACTGAGACCATGCCAATCATTCACCACCCTATTTGTGAACCAGTTTTTCCCTATTTCCTTTCTAAATCTAGGCTTTTCCAGCTTGAATCCGTGACTTCTTGTTCTACCCTGGTTAAAAGCCGTAAGAACTTTTCCTACCTCTCCTTTATTAAATCCCTTTATCCACTTAAACACTTCTATCAGATCGCCCCTTACTCTGCGTCTCTCCAGTGAGTGTAACTTTAATAACTTCAATCTCTTCTCATAACTAAAGTTACGCATCCCTTGTATCATTTTGGTCATCCTTCTCTGCACTGTTTCTAACAAGGCTATATGCATCCTGTAATATGGAGACCAAAACTGAACTGCATAGTCTAGGTGAGGCCTGACTAGAGCCAGATCAAGCTTTAGAATAACTTTCGCACTTCTACTTTTAACACTTCTGGTAATGAATCCTAATACTCTATTAGCTCTATTTCTGGCCTCAATACATTGTTTCCTAGGTCGGAGGTCTGGGCTCACCCTCACTCCAAGATCTTTTTCACCTTCTGATCTTTTCAGCGATACATTGCTTATGGTGTATCTATTACCAGGGTTTTTTCTACCAACATTCATAACGCTGCACTTATCAATATCAAATTCCATCTGCCATCTGACTGCCCACTCGTTAAGTTTATCTAAGTCTCCCTGCAATATGTTTACATCAGACTGTGATCCAATAATCCTACCTACCTTAGTATCATCAGCAAACTTGCTGATATCACTGCTAATCCCACTATCCAAGTCGTTGATGTAAATAAAGAATAGTAATGGGCTCAAAACAGACCCTTGTGGAACTCCACTTGTCACCAGTCCCCATTCAGATTTGGAACCATTAATTGTAACCCTTTGTTGCCTATTACTTAGCCAAGCTCTGATCCAATGAAGAACCTTCCCATCTATACCATGAGCCCTAACCTTATTTAAAGAGTCGCTCGTGTGGTACTTTGTCAAATGCCTTACTAAAGTCCAGATATATTATATCATAATCCTTATCATTATCTGCCGTCTCATAAACTTTCCTATAAAAACAATAAATTGGTGAGACATGACCTACCCTTGGTGAATCCATGTTGTGAATCATTGATCAAACTATGTTTATCTAAGTGCTCTCTAAGGTTTTTTGCAATAATAGATTCCAATAATTTACCCACCACTGACGTTAGACTTACGGGTCGATAATTTGACTTTAGTCCTCTGTCTCCCTTCTTAAATATGGGAACAACATTTCCTTTCCTCCACAATAATGGCACATCGCCTATCTCAACCAATTTCCTAAAAATGTGCACTAACGACTCACTAACAACCTCCTTGCATTCCTTTAATACCCTGGGATACACTTCATCTGTGCCATGCCATAGGGCACACCAGGCTGTCCCGGTGGGCCGGAGGGTCTGAGGTGGGTCTGAGTCCCGGCCGGGCCGACCCTCTGTAGCACAGTATGGTACGGTTGGGAGAGAAGTTTATGCCCGGAGCCCGTATGCCTCGTCTGGCAGCCAGGTCTCCTCCCTCCCTCTCCCTTCTTCTAGCTATTGAATCTGAAGGAGCATGACCCCAGGGGCGGATTGGCCACAGGGCTGTGACCCGGTGGGTCAATGGGTCTGAGGGCCGCCGGCGCCGGGGCCCCGGGGGCCAGACTCCAGTACACGAGGAACAAGTGGTCATCGGGATTATAGCCTGCTTGTGTTCTTGGTACGAAATCATAGGTACAACATTTTATGAAGCCATTTAGAGTTAATGAATGAGAAGGGCATGTGGGTGTTCTTAGGCCACTCCACGGTGCTGAAAGATTTTGGTTCTCATCGGGGATGAACTCGGTGATACGATGGTTATAACAATAATGAACAACAAAAATGTTGATAAAATATGACTTAAGATGATTATAATATCATTACACATATTATTTTATCATTCTGCCTGCACCACCACAGCCCTGAAGTGTGCCTCCAGGGCCTACCATTCGGGCCTTAGTAGTCACTGCCTACAGGCGCTATTCACACAAATGTAAAACAAATTTTTTTTTTTTTTTTTTTTTTTTTAACATAGGCTGACTTACGACCAGATCAACTTACGAGCGGTCGGTCGGTCCCGATCACGGTCGTAAGTCGACTACTCGGTGTATATGCACAGCTGACGAGAAATGTCCTACGTGGGCCACCATCTTGATTAGCGGCAACAACAGGCCAACATATGTTTGTGAAGAGGTCATGGTGCTCCCCAGCACATTTAAGGCCTTAACAAAGGGGTAATGGTGCTCCCCGGCACATTTAAGGCCTTAACAAAGGGGTAATGGTGCTCCCCGGCACATTTAAGGCCTTAACAAAGGGGTAATGGTGCTCCCCGGCACATTTAAGGCCTTAACAAGAGGTAATGGTGCTCCCCGGCACATTTAAGGCCTTAAAAGAGGTCATGGTGCTCCCCGCACATTTAAGGCCTTAACACAGATGGTAATGGTGGCTCCCCGGCACATTTAAGGCCTTGAACAAAGAGGTAATGGTGCTCCCCGGCACATTTAAGGCCTTAACAAAGAGGTAATGGTGCTCCCCAGCACATTTAAGGCCTTAACAAAGGGGTAATGGTGCTCCCCGGCACATTTAAGGCCTTAACAAAGAGGTCATGGTGCTCCCCGGCACATTTAAGGCCTTAACAAAGAGGTCATGGTGCTCCCCGGCACATTTAAGGCCTTAACAAAGAGGTCATGGTGCTCCCCGGCACATTTAAGGCCTTAACAAAGAGGTCATGGTGCTCCCCGGCACATTTAAGGCCTTAACAAAGAGGTCATGGTGCTCCCCGGCACATTTAAGGCCTTAACAAAGAGGTAATGGTGCTCCCGGCACATTTAAGGCCTTAACAAAGAGGTCATGGTGCTCCCCGGCACATTTAAGGCCTTAACAAAGAGTCATGGTGCTCCCCGGCACATTTAGGCCTTAACAAAAGAGGTAATGGTGCTCCCCGGCACATTTAAGGCCTTAACAAAGAGGTCATGGTGCTCCCCGGCACATTTAAGGCCTTAACAAAGGGGTAATGGTGCTCCCCGGCACATTTTAAGGCCCTTAACAAAGAGGTCCATGGTGCTCCCCGGCACATTTAAGGCCTTAACAAAGGGGTAATGGTGCTCCCCGGCACATTTAAGGCCTTAACAAAGAGGTCATGGTGCTCCCCGGCACATTTAAGGCCTTAACAAGAGGTAATGGTGCTCCCCGCACATTTAAGGCCTTAACAAAGAGGTCATGGTGCTCCCCGGCACATTTAAAGGCCTTAACAAAGAGGTCATGGTGCTCCCCGGCACATTTAAGGCCTTAACAAAGGGGTAATGGTGCTCCCCGGCACATTTTAAGGCCTTAACAAAGAGGTCATGGTGCTCCCCGGCACATTTAAGGCCTTAACAAAGAGTCAATGGTGCTCCCCGGCACATTTAAGGCCTTAACAAAGAGGTCATGGTGCTCCCCGGCACATTTAAGGCCTTAACAAAGAGGTCATGGTGCTCCCCCGGCACATTTAAGGCCTTAACAAAGAGGTCATGGTGCTCCCCGGCACATTTAAGGCCTTAACAAAGGGGTAAATGGTGCTCCCCGGCACATTTAAGGCCTTAACAAAGAGGTCATGGTGCTCCCCGGCACATTTAAGCCTTAACAAAGAGGTCATGGTGCTCCCCGGCACATTTAGGCCTTAACAAAGAGGTCATGGTGCTCCCCGGCACATTTAAGGCCTTAACAAAGAGGTCATGGTGCTCCCCGGCACATTTAGGCCTTAACAAAGAGGTCATGGTGCTCCCCGGCACATTTAAGGCCTTAACAAAGAGGTCATGGTGCTCCCCGGCACATTTAAGGCCTTAACAAAGAGGTCATGGTGCTCCCCGGCACATTTAAGGCCTTAACAAAGAGGTAAATGTGCTCCCCGGCACATTTAAGGCCTTAACAAAGAGGTCATGGTGCTCCCCGGCACATTTAAGGCCTTAACAAAGAGGTCATGGTGCTCCCCGGCACATTTAAGGCCTTAACAAAGAGGTCATGGTGCTCCCGGCACATTTAAGGCCTTAACAAAGAGGTCATGGTGCTCCCCGGCACATTAAGGCCTTAACAAAGAGGTAATGGTGCTCCCCGGCACATTTAAGGCCTTAACAAAGAGGTCATGGTGCTCCCCGGCACATTTAAGGCCTTAACAAGAGGTCATGGTGCTCCCCGGCACATTTAAGCCTTAACAAGAGGTCATGGTGCTCCCCGGCACATTTAAGGCCTTAACAAAGAGGTCATGGTGCTCCCCGGCACATTTAAGGCCTTAACAAAGAGGTCATGGTGCTCCCCGGCACATTTAAGGCCTTAACAAAGAGGTCATGGTGCTCCCCGGCACATTTAAGGCCTTAACAAAGAGGTCATGGTGCTCCCCGGCACATTTAGGCCTTAACAAAGAGGTCATGGTGCTCCCCGGCCATTTAAGGCCTTAACAAAGGGGTAATGGTGCTCCCCGGCACATTTAAGGCCTTAACAAAGAGGTCATGGTGCTCCCCGGCACATTTAAGGCCTTAACAAAGAGGTCATGGTGCTCCCGGCACATTTAAGGCCTTAACAAAGAGGTCATGGTGCTCCCCGGCACATTTAAGGCCTTAACAAAGAGGTCATGGTGCTCCCCGGCACATTTAAGGCCTTAACAAAGAGGTCATGGTGCTCCCCGGCACATTTAAGGCCTTAACAAAGAGGTCATGGTGCTCCCCGGCACATTTAAGGCCTTAACAAAGAGGTCATGGTGCTCCCCGGCACATTTAAGGCCTTAACAAAGAGGTCATGGTGCTCCCCGGGACATTTAAGGCCTTAACAAAGAGGTCATGGTGCTCCCCGTCACATTTAAGGCCTTAACAAAGAGGTCATGGTGCTCCCCGGCACATTAAGGCCTTAACAAAGAGGTCATGGTGCTCCCCGGCACATTTAAGGCCTTAACAAAGAGGTCATGGTGCTCCCCGGCACATTTAAGGCCTTAACAAAGAGGTCATGGTGCTCCCCGGGACATTAAGGCCTTAACAAAGAGGTCATGGTGCTCCCCGGCACATTTAAGGCCTTAACAAAGAGGTCATGGTGCTCCCCGGCACATTTAAGGCCTTAACAAAGAGTCATGGTGCTCCCCGCACATTTAAGGCCTTAACAAAGAGGTCATGGTGCTCCCCGGCACATTTAAGGCCTTAACAAAGAGGTCATGGTGCTCCCCGGGACATTTAAGGCCTTAACAAAGAGGTCATGGTGCTCCCCGGCACATTTAAGGCCTTAACAAAGAGGTCATGGTGCTCCCGGCACATTTAAGGCCTTAACAAAGAGGTCATGGTGCTCCCCGGCACATTTAAGGCCTTAACAAAAGAGGTCATGGTGCTCCCCCGGCACATTTAAGGCCTTAACAAAGAGGTCATGGTGCTCCCCGGGACATTTAAGGCCTTAACAAAGAGGTCATGGTGCTCCCCGGCACATTTAAGGCCTTAACAAAGAGGTCATGGTGCTCCCCGGGACATTTAGGCCTTAACAAAGAGGTCATGGTGCTCCCCGGCACATTTAGGCCTTAACAAAGAGGTCATGGTGCTCCCCGGGACATTTAAGGCCTTAACAAAGAGGTCATGGTGCTCCCCGGGACATTTAAGGCCTTAACAAAGAGGTCATGGTGCTCCCCGGCACATTTAAGGCCTTAACAAAGAGGTCATGGTGCTCCCCGGCACATTTAAGGCCTTAACAAAGAGGTCATGGTGCTCCCCGGCACATTTAAGGCCTTAACAAAGAGGTCATGGTGCTCCCGGGACATTTAGGCCTTAACAAAGAGGTCATGGTGCTCCCCGGGACATTTAAGGCCTTAACAAAGAGGTCATGGTGCTCCCCGGCACATTTAAGGCCTTAACAAAGAGGTCATGGTGCTCCCCGGGACATTTAAGGCCTTAACAGTACTCTTAAAACTAAAACAGGTTTTGTGAATACAATTTTAGTGGTTAGCAGTCAAATATTAGAGTAAATCAGGATTTCTTGGCCTTCAGTAACAAACTTTGTGCTTTGTGTATGCAACACCCTGACGTCAATATTTGACCCACCATTCCGGCCAAGACTGGCTGCAGCCATGGCAACTACAGTGCGATAGACATGGTTGTGCACATATACAAGAAGTGACAGCCGTAAAACATAGTAGCTTGATACCGAAGGTTGAGGTAGCTACAGTACATTTCAGGGGAGGCGGTGACCTCCCCTGAAAGACAGGGTCAGTGTCTGGAAGTGACAAGCTCGGAGGCACAGAGTTAGAATCCCGCCAGTTGCCACAATCTTTGGGCAATCGTCAAGTGGCCGAAGAACACCCACATGCTGCCCATTAATTCTACACTAGACGGCGAGTGCATAGAAGGACACAGGGGGGCGGCATGAGCCTCTAAACACAGGCGCCACTTTAAAAATCATGCCCGTGCCACTACAGGCGAGAGCCAACGATTGCATCCCTCATGTGAACCTCCAGGGCCTACCATCGCAGCCCTCATGTGAACCTCCAGGGCCTACCATCGCAGGTCCTGGAGGTTACTGCCTACAGACGCTATAGGCAAAAAAAAAAAAAAAAAAAAAAAAAAAAATTAGATGCATGATAGCCGTGAGTGGCGTGAGCGTGATGCGCTATAGCCAAGGGTTGAGGTACATTTATGTCTGCGTGATAGCCATAAAGCGCGATAGCCAAGGGTTGAGTGTAATGTTTATGCCTTGCAGGATACAACTTTACCATCAACCAGTATTACAAATGCCACTACAGTAAACCCTCTGTATTGGGACTGTATCATTATTCCCACCGCCACATTATTCGGATCTCCTCCTTCTCCTATTTTCTTTTCTTTTTTAACTTTTAACTTTTTTTCTTTTTTTTAGGGTTAGGTAGGGTGTGATGGTGTAAGTCATTGAGGTTAGAAGCCCAGGCAGCCAGGCAGAGCATTTATGATCCATCACTGAGCCTATACTTTGTATACTGTAATTGTGGCTTCTTTGTTGTGTCCAAATGTTGTATTGGCGAGTGATCTGAGGCCATTGAGCCTTGGACCAGACCCAGCTACCACCCGCTCCCCCACCACCTAGATACCAGTGGCCTGGCTGGGTATTTATCATTGGGGGGGCACCTGGGGGGGCACAGCTGACTATGGGGGGGCACTAGATGAGCCGAACAAGCCCATACAGCTGGGGAGTGTGCTGGGGACTGGGGACTTACTTTCACTGACAGTGCCAAGACCCCCCCCTTGCATATTTTGCATTGTGACCAATATCAAGAGTTTATCTGATGTGGCATGGACTATGGCAGGTTATTATATTGTATTCTAGGCGTGTGTGTTGAGTACTGTAGGGCATCAGGCAGTGGCTGATGGAGAACGAAATAAAGCAGTCATGACAAAAGATGAAATACATATATTACCACTTATACAAAATGTAAATAACATAATTGATACTGAAAATAAAGAAAAAGGCAGAAGTTTTAAAGCAGCGGGCAAATAAAAAAAATATTTCCCACTGCTAAAGTGAGAATAGCTCACTGAAGCAGAGTTCTTCTGTTCTTGTGGTTCTCAGCAAACTTATCAACAAATTCTTCTAAATCAAGGCTTTTAACTCGCCTGCTTTCAATTGACAACGCAGCAAGATTACCTAATCTCTCATTGCCCATTGTATTTCTCAGTGTAGTGTTGATGACTTTCAGAGCAGAGAAGCTTCTCTCTGCTGAAGCTGATGACACAGGTAATACTACAGAAATGTTGGCCAGTCTGTAGAACTCAGGAAATGCCTCTTCCTAGGGACCAAGAATTCTCACTAAATCTAACAGTGATTTGGGCTTTTCACTGTCACTCACATCCTTATAGCGTCTTTCTAACATGCGTTTTGCAGTGCAGCTCATGGTTAAGATCTTCCTCATTAGCACGCAATGCATGAATAAGTCCAGACATTTTCTCAACAGATAAGAACTCCTTAATTTGTGGATTCAGTGCCTGTAATGCTTTCATAAGTTCACATGCTTCATGACTGAAGCGCCTTGTCATTTCTGTTAACATAGGATCTAGAATAGGATAGAAGAAGTTAATTCATAATGAATCCTTAATACTGAAATCAGAGTGTGTGCTCCCTCACTGTTTGCCAATAGAATCAGTAACAACAAAATCCTGGTGGCTGGTGACCACTGGGAGTATTTAAATAAAACTATAGATCAAGAAATATTTTAACACATGTGTAAAAACCGATATATATTCATCCCTTGACGTATATGGCCCCATCAACAACACTTCACAAAATATGTTATTACCTCATTATAAGGCACGAAACCAACTTTAAATGAATTATAAGAATGTGTACATAAGAATTTTATGAACAACCACTCGCATATGAACAATCTCCGAGGTCCACAAAGAAATTAGGAATTAAAATTTTTGGCGGTATGTAGTACTTTTTTCCTTAACCAAAACGCCTCCATTGTGTAGACAGTTTCTGTTTCCTTGGTGATCTACACATTCTACACTCTGAAGTATCAAAACCATGAGCTGCTGAGTTTCTCTCAACTTCATCCCACAAAGCATCGCCAGTGGTCGCTGCCGCACAAGGCCACGAATGATCCGTCACTGACTTTGTGTTGTTATGTCGGTCCAGAGAACGCTTTAAGACACGTACGAGAGGGAGACACGTACCAACACAAGGCATCATAGAAAATGTGTAGGGGTAACTGGTGTCATTTAGTAATGTTCGTTGGTGTTAAAAGTGATCAAGTATATGCATTTAACTCACTCAGAGGCATGTTTCTTTCTTTCAAGCAGAGGAAAAATATTGATTGTATTTGAGGTCGCGGGTAAGTCATCAGTAGAAATTATTCATAATACTCCATGCATGCTCCCTCACTCCTACCTAGTGGCCCACGGCTCCCACGCCACCCGGCAGCCGTGGCCAGTGGCTGGGCACCTGGGCGGGCACCGGCTTCTCGTGGGGGGGCACGTGGCCACCCACGCCCCCCCGTAGCTACGCCACTGCTAGATACTACCTGCCCTTACTACCGTATCCAGCAAGCCTCCCTCGTTAGGTAGTTAACAGGTAGGAAGGCCCTGACTGGCTTGAACGAGTAATGACGTCATCAAACTTGTCATCAGTCACCAGCCAATGACAAACTGTTTCTAAAACTTATCGACCAATCACAAGTCAACAAGACAACACGGCCTTTAAAGGTCGTGACACACACACTTTTTCCGTTAGTGTTACGGGGTGGCCGCCACAAGAATGTTTCCCCATCACTGGCTACCCCGCCACCTCAACATCTTTAAATATCCCTTATTTAAGGTGAAGCGCAGTACTACACTGACCTAAATAATGACACGTGTATATAACAGCTCACCATAATCACTACCATGTATAATAACCAGTAATGACGTAAAACCCTGCTCAAGCTGCCAAATCTGTCACTCAGTGGCTTGATGACTGCATGGTACCCTTCATAAAGGATTGGCCAGGTAACAGCCCGGACCTCAACCCAATTGAGAACCTCTGGCACATGGTCAAAAAGGATCTGCAGGGGAAAGACGTCAGCTCCACACCCAAGCTCCAGAAGGCCATCCGTGAGTCCTGGGCAAACACCTCACCTGAACACCTAAGAAACCTAGCTCTTTCACTACCCCGACGTCTCCAAGCCGTCAAGAAGAGAAAAGGCCACCCAACCAAGTATTAAAAGGTTATTATAATACAATATTTTCTATACATTTCCTTACGTAGTGTTTGTTGTGTGGGGGCGGGAGCAGGGCGCTGCAGACTTTGACCAGTACTGTATACAGGGAGGTCCCGAAGATACGAGCAGTTAGGTTCCACCTGGCATATTCGTAAAGCGAAATCTGGTATAGTGAAATACATAACTAATGGTAAAATATAGGTTTGGTTCCAGGACCCCATCAAAGTCATGTTTTTCAAGCTGAAATAAACTGTAGCAGTCCCAAGGTTGGGGCCACACACCTGGCTAATTACCCCTAAAGGTCAGGCCGCACACCTGGCTAATTACCCCTAAAGGTCAGGCCTTGCTTGGGGTGACCTGACTGGGGTCAACCAAAATCCCCCTTTGTCCAGCCCGGGAGTCCTGTATTCAGACAGTTACCTACCAACCACCACAGTGAGAGGAACACAGGGAGAGGAGGAGTGGTGTTCCTCTCACTGTCGTGGTTGGTAGGTAACTGACTGAATACAGGACTCCCGGGCTGGACAAAGGGGGATTTTGGTTGACCCCAGTCAGGTCACCCCAAGCAAGGCGTGACCTGAAGGGTAATTAGCCAGGTGTTGGCTTGACCTTTAGGGGTAATGAGCCAGGTGTGCGGCCCCAAGCTTGGGGCCACCACAACATCATCATACAGCCCAGATACATATGTGGTAGGGCGCGCATTTTGAACTTGGTAATTTTACTCACCCCAGTTTGAATGTCGTAGCATTGGATTTTCGATCTCGTATACTGAAAATAGACCCTAATTTACGCAGCTCGTATCATTGATTTCTCGTATACCGAATGCTCGTATAACGGGACCTCCCTGTATATATATATATATATGTATGTATGTATGTATGTATGTATGTATGTATGTATGTATGTATGTATGTATGTATGTATGTATGTATGTATGTATGTATGTATGTATGTATGTATGTATAGATAGATAGATAGATAGATAGATAGATAGATAGATAGATAGATAGATAGATAGATAGATAGATAGATAGATAGATAGATAGATAGATAGATAGATAGATAGATAGATAGATAGATAGATATAGATATATATATATATATATATATATATATATATATATATATATATATATATATATATATATATATATATATAGTCGTAGAAAATAGGAATACTCGACGAAGTGAAAAGTTGGGTTATAATGGACGAGAACTGCGCGGTCGCTACTGTCGTTACCACTTATGTTTTTTGTATTATTTTCAGCCCAGTATACTGTGCAGTATTAATCTACTTCCGCGTAACCTTTAAAATTTATATACATATTGAAAAAATGATATACGTAGTTGTGTTATAGCGCATAAAGACACCCTCCCCGTTCAGAGGCCCCCAACCCTTTAGGTTAGGTTAAGGTTTGCTTAGGTTAATAATCTCGTCGGGGGGGTCGAGGGGGGCAGACCCCCCCCTTTGGGAAGTTAGGTTAGGATAATAATCCTTCCGGCAGGGCGGGACAGAGAGGACCACTCGGCGGCAGGCGGGCTGGCGAATGCGGGGCGGGGCGGGGCACACTTGTTTTGGTACAATTCCGTCACTTGCCTGGTTTCTGAGACACTGACTTTTATATTTCCTGGCCAAGTTTTAGTGCTTTCTTTCTATGATGGAGATACATTGCTATCAATGGAAATGGCGATCCCAGGATTTGGTGATGAAACAAAAAAATAAACTTTTAAACAGGTTTCCGGAAAATAAAAATATCTCCATCAGAAACAGCACCAAATTTAGACCAGGAAAAAATAGTCAGTGTGTCAGAAAATGACCGCACAGTCCTCGTCCATTTATACCAAAAATTGGAACTCTCGCCGACGGGGATGAGAGATCCGGTAGACGAGAGACCATACGCCATAAATGGTTATAATGGACGAGGACTTCGCGGTCGTTTTCAGAGACACCAACTATTTTTCCCTGGCCTTAAATAGGTGCTTGTTCTAATGGAGGGAGTTTTATTTTGCGCAAAACCATAGTTAAAAAAAAAAAAATCATCACCGAATTTTATGGTAGCGTTTCCATTAAACACACTGTATCTCCGTCAGAAAAAGCACTAAAGGTTAGTAGGTTACAAGCAAGTAGGTTAGGTCTACTTTGTGGTTAAGATTAGGTTAGGTTTCATCAAAACCTATAAGGTTAGGTTAGATTTCATCTAATATACTATAGGAGTAGCCGTGTGTGTGTCTGTCTGTCTGTCTGTCTGTTTTGGGTAGCCGAAACTGTAAATTCAATTTTGATGAGAGTAGGCTCAAAAAATCGCAAATAAATCGTAAGTTGTAAGCGGCTTGGTTCCATGTCGATTGAATAATTTTGAAGTGGAGTTTTGGGCTAAAAACACTTTTATGAGTATTACATTACAGGACCAACTCTGCGCTAACGTCTTGCCTCATTCCACAAACTCTGTAGACTATTGGACTTACCGTTTGTGTATTCATCTACCGTAGATAACAGTGAAGTCGCCAGTTCAACGTGTCTTTGTTATGTACAGCCGTGTGGTGGCGTTAATAGTTACATTTGTACATCCATGATTTCAGGAAAGTTAGAAGGGTCTATCTGGAAAGTCTGTGTCATGTTGTGTCTTCATCTGTGTCATATTAGGGCTATAAATGAACAAATGACAAAAATAAAACCGAGTGGCGACCTCACTATACCTACTACAGTAAAGTCGCCAGCTAGTATTTTAACCCAACAGTTGAGTCGCCACTCTGGGGAATTCAGGGAAATTAGAGGTAAAGTAAAACAAGTCTCTACAGGGAGGTCCCGTTATACGAGCATTCGGTATACGAGAATCCGATGATACGAGATGTGTAAATTAGGGTCTATTTTCAATATACGAGATCGAAAATCCAATGATACGACATTCAAACTGGGGTGAGTAAAATTATCAAGTTCAAAATGCGCGCCCTACCACTCCCAGTCTGGACAAAGGGGGATTTGGTTGACCCCAGTGAGGTCACCCCTAGCAAGCCGTGACCTGAAGGGTAATTAAGCATATGGTGCGGCCTGATCCTTAGGGGTAATTAGCCAGGTGTGGGGCCCCAACCTTGGGACCGCTACACTACCTTCTCTTGTATCACGTGGCGTCCCATACATTACAACGTCTTTTTTGCTTGTTATGCATGTTTTATGTTTAATTAATGTGCAGTTATGTTATTTTGTGTGCTATGTTCTCTTTCAGAATGCTTTTTCTACAGAATAGGTAGTACAGTGTGGGTAATATAGACGCTGTGTGTTTGTTGTGTTGGCTACAGTTTATTTGAGCTTGAAAAACATGTCTTTTTTTTTTTTTTTTTTTTTTTTTTTTTTTAATTGATGGTCCTGGAACCAAACCTATATTTTACCATTAGTTATGTGTTTCATTATACGAGATTTCGCTTTACGAGTATGCCAGGTGGAACCTAACTGCTCGTATCTTCGGGACCTCCCTGTATTAGGATTAATTACCAGAAGTGTTAAAAGTAGAAGTGCGGAAGTTATTCTAAAGCTTTATCTGGCTCTAGTCAGGCCTCACCTAGACTATGCAGTTCAGTTTTGGTCTCCATATTACAGGATGGATATAGCCTTGTTAGAAACAGTGCAGAGAAGGATGACCAAAATGATACAAGGGATGCGTAACTTTAGTTATGAGAAGAGATTGAAGTTATTAAAGTTACACTCACTCGAGAGACACAGAGTAAGGGGCGATCTGATAGAAGTTTTTAAGTGGATAAAGGGATTTAATAAAGGAGAGGTAGGAAAAGTTCTTACGGCTATTAACCAGGGTAGAACAAGAAGTAACGGATTCAAGCTGGAAAAGCGTAGATTTAGAAAGGAAATAGGGAAAAACTGGTTCACAAATAGGGTGGTGAATGATTGGCATGGTCTCAGTAGACAGGTAGTTAGTGGGGAGTCATTGGGGACCTTTAAAGGGGAGCTGGATAGGTTCATGGATGGGGATGAAAGGTGGATGTAGGTAGTGTTAGGTGACAGGAACTACCACGTGTAGGCCTCACAGCCTCTTGTAGCTTCCTTATTTTCTTATGTTCTTAAATGGCACTAGCGTCACACTATATAATTATCAGCACTTGAAAAAAGGACTATTAGCAAGGTTATGAAACAAAAAGGAAGGAAGGAAAAAAACACATGGGTAAGAGAGGAGTATTTTGAAGCCAACCATTATGACGGATTCAAGCTGGAAAAGCGTAGATTTAAAAATGAAATAGGGAGAAACTGGCTCACAAATAGGGTGGTAAATGACTGGAATGGACTCAGTTACTGCTCCCGTGCATTCGAAAGGGGGGGCGTGAGGGGGTCAAAATTTCGCCAACTTAACGTGTGGCGAGTAGACCTGACACGGCAGGGTCTTAGCATTGTCAGACCCTCACACACACACACTATGCCGAGAAGTGTTTAGTAATGCAAGGCAGGGAGGGGGTTTCCAGGGCCTTGCATGTACAGCTAAGTATTAAGTATCCGACCTTGGGGGGACCGAAGGTAGGTCGGATAATTGGAATAGTCGGATGTTCGGATATCACAGTAACCCTAAACGTAAGGACAAACTGGTATAGAACATAAAAGATGCAGCTCTTGAAGGCCGATCCAGTGGTAGACGCGAAAGTAAAATTCATGCATAAATAAAGCCACAAATCAATGTTTCCTAAAAACTAAAAAAACTAAGTAAAATAAATGGCCAAAACAAGACACAATGTGGTGGTGAAAAAAGTCGGTTGTTTGGACAAGTCGGATGTTGGGAGGTCAGATGTTGGGAATTTGGCTGTATACAGAAGGGGTCCGTAGATAGGATTGATAGCGTCCTTCACACTGCCACATAATATCGACCACCCAGACACGGTCACTTATTATTTACCTATAATCTTTTTTTTTTAACGAGGCGATAACTCCATTCAATCTTAACCCCTTGAGACCCAAAACGTAATTTCCATTGTAATTTGGGTACCATTAAGACTATTTTTAGTGAATTTAAGCAATATTTTATAGCTATGACCTGTTTAGTATCCTTGTCCACTAACATATTTGGTATATACAGTTACTTTTCGTAATTTTTTTGGCTAACAGACAATTTTATATAGCCAAGGAAAGATCTGGGCGTGAAGGGGTTAGGAATGTGTAGAGGTTATCAATAGTGTCCTCTTCACACCGCCACACTATATCGACTACGCAAAGACACGATCACTTATTCTCTAGCCGTAATGAGGCACACGTAACACACTAAACCTTGACACGTACAACCTATTATACTATTATTATTTTTCTATTTCTAAAACATTGACGCTAGGAACTTATGTTAACCCCTTCACGCCCAGATCTTTCCTTGGCTATAAATAATCGTCTGTTGTCGAGACATAAAATTACGAAAAGTCACTGAATATACCACAGTAGTTAGTGGTCAAGGATACTAAACAGGTCATATCCATAAAATATTGCTTATACAGTAAAAACGCGCGTATTCGGACCCTCATTATTCGGACTTTGACATTATTTGGACCTCCGCTTATTTATATATATATATATTTTTTTTTTTTAGTGGTCGAAATTTCCTAGCTATATAATTTATATACACCTAGAATAATTTTATTTTTATTTTTTTAGTGGTCGAAATTTCCTAGCTATATAATTTATATACACCTAGAATAATTTTATTTTTATTTTTTTAGTGGTCGAAATTTCCTAGCTATATAATTTATATACACCTAGAATATTTTATTTTTATTTTTTTAGTGGTCGAACTTTCCTAGCTATATAATTTATATACGCCTAGAATTTTCTGGGTCTCAAAGAGTTAAACCTGGACACCTATAAACTCTAAGCAATGCCTTCTATCCCTTGTTCTTGTGCTTTGGCTACATGACAGTTTGAGGAGGCATAGCGGGGATCAACAGCGTCCTGCAAGTGACCCCATTATAGCGTGAGGGTAATGTATGATTTAGCCGTAGTAACCCATAGTAACCTTGACACACATACCTATAGGAACTATTATACCATTGACTTCAATCTATTCTTCTTCTTATTATTATTATTAATATTTGCCTATATGACATGGTGAATGTTTATATGTATGTATGTGTTCAATTCCCTATTTTATATATACTTAATGTCTGTGCCTCGTGTGTGTGTGTGTATTCATCTAGTTGTATTTTACAGGGCCAGAGCAACGCTCGTGTGGCCCCGTCTCCATATCAACATTTTTATATCATTCATCCTTAGTGCTTTGTGTTGGGGGAAGCCAGCACCCCGGAGAGCAGGTCACAAACCCCGGCTAACACCCGGTACCCATTCACTGCTGGGTGGACAGGGGCTCGGGTTTTAAGGAAACAACCCATTTGTTTCCGCTCCGCCCGGGGATCGAACCCGGGACTTCTCGGTTGTGGACCGAGCGTGCTAACCCTTACACCACGGAGTACCTCTATAAATATTAAATATGTAGCTATAAAACATTACTTATACTCACTACAAATCGTCTAATGGTACCCAAATTACAATGTAAATTACGTTCTGGGCCTCAAGGGGTTAAGATTACGGAAGAGGAGAATGGAGGAGACAACAGGGACTGTGATAGAAGGAATAAAGGCCTATCAACAGGAACAAATAATGAGGAATAAGGAGGGAATAAAGGAGGAATAAGGAGGGGATACAGAGGGAATAGGAGAGAAGAAAACAGTGGGGAAACAGAATTCAATAACATAAAAGCTGGAGGGGGGATTGTGTTAATGGAGCACAAAAGAAGTGCCAGCGGAAGGAGGAAGGGATGGTAGGGGAGGAGGGGAGGAGGTAGAGGAGAGGAGTACGAGGAGTTAGAAGATAGAGAGGAGTGAGAGGAGAGAAGTAATGAGGAGCAAAAGAAGGAGTGGGTCAGGTAGACAGAGGAGAATGGAGGAGAACAGGAGAGAGATATAGTATAATTTAACAAAAGAAAAGTTGAGGTTAGGAGGAGAGAACTTGTAAGGAACAAACGTGTAGATCTCATGGCTCTTGTAGGCTATCCTTATTTCTATGTTCTAAAAGGGAGGAGGAGGGATGGAAGGAGGCAAGGAGAAGAGAGGAGGAGGAGGAGGAGGAGGAGGAGGAGGAGGAGGAGGGAGGAGGAGGAGGAGTGATACTATAGGAGGAGGAGAAGAAGGAATACTTACGGTTGACGGTGGCTTGGTCGATCAGGTCGTTTTGTTTGCACCACACCCACGGGCCCTGCCACATTTCCTGCACCTACACACGGGAGAGGTGGAGACAACAGTGTTCCGTGTTATAACACGAAGGTGACATCTCTCTCTCTCTCTCTCTTTTTCTGTCTACTTGTGTCTGTATGCTTTTCTCTCTCTCTTCTGTCTGTTTCTGTCTATCTTTGTCTGTATGCCTCTCTCTCTCTCTCTCTGTCTATCTCTCTCTCCATCTTCCTATCCCCCCATTCACCTTCTTCTTCCACTTCCTCACGGCGCTGAAGGTGGAGAAGGCCACCACACAGGCCTGGCCGCCGCGGTAGTACGCCTTCGTGATGGCGTCACACTCCTCCTGTCCCGCCCTGTCCCACAGCATCAGCCGCACCTCCCCCCCCCTGCAACACAACCATGCCTTAACATAACAACATAACAACATAAGGAAGCTATAAGAGGCTGGGAGACCTACACGTGGTAGTTCCTTTTACTTAACCCCTTGAGGCCCAGAACGTAATTTCCATTGTAATTTGGGTATCATTAGACGATTTATAGTGACTATAAGCAATGTTTTATAGATATGACCTGTTTAGTATCCTTGTCCACTAACTCATTTGGTATATTCAGTTACTTTTTGTAATTTTATGGCTCGACAAGACACTTTTTTATAGGAACATAAGAAAGTAAGGAAGCTACAAGAAGCCGTGAGACCTACACGAGGTAGTTCCTGTTACTTAACACTACCTATATCCACCTGTCATCCCCATCCATGAATTTATCCAGACTCCTTCTAAAGACCCCAATAGACTCCACATTGACCACCTGTCTACGGAGTCCATGCCAATCATTCACCACCCTATTTGTGAACCAGTTTCTCCCAATTTTCCTTTTTAAATCTAGGCTTTTCCAGCTTGAATCCATTACTTCTCGTTCTACCCTGCTTATTAACCTTAAGAACTTTTCCTACACCGCCTATATTGTATCCCTTGATCCACTTAAACACTTCTATCAGATCGCCCCTTACTCTGCGTCTCTCCAGTGAGTGTAACTTTAATATGGCACTCCCTGGTCCCTCCTAGTGGCAGGGCCTAACAGGGTAGCTGTGAAGGTCAGCCTGGAATATAAGGTCACTTGATGGAAAATGGTTTGGTTAAAAATGGTCTGGTGATGGAAAAAGGTCTGGTTAAAAATGGTCTGGTGATGGAAAAAGGTCTGGTTAAAAATGGTCTGGTGATGGAAAAAGGTCTGGTTAAAAATGGTCTGGTGATGGAAAAAGGTCTGGTTAAAAATGGTCTGGTGATGGAAAAAGGTCTGGTTAAAAATGGTCTGGTGATGGAAAAAGGTCTGGTTAAAAATGGTCTGGTGATGGAAAAAGGTCTGGTTAAAAATGGTCTGGTGATGGAAAAAGGTCTGGTTAAAAATGGTCTGGTGATAGAAAAAGGTCTGGTTAAAAATAATCTGGTGATGGAAAAAGGTCTGGTGAAAAAATGGTCTGGTGAAAAAAGGTCTGGTGATGGAAAAAGGTCTGGTGAAAAAATGGTCTGGTGAGAAAAGGTCTGGTGATGGAAAAAGGTCTGGTGAAAAAATGGTCTGGTGAAAAAAGGTCTGGTGATGGAAAAAGGTCTGGTGAAAAAATGGTCTGGTGAAAAATGGTCTGGTGAGAAAATGTCTGGTGATGGAAAAAGGTCTGGTGAAAAAATGGTCTGGTGAAAAAATGTCTGGTAAAAAAATGGTCTGGTGAAAAATGGTCTGGTGAAAAAATGTCTGGTGAAAAAATGTTGAAGAATAAAAAGGTTTTCAGTGTGAATATAGGTATGAAATCTCCCCTCAAAATAACTAGAGTACAGGGAGGTCCCGTTATACGAGCATTCGGTATACGAGAATCCGATGATACGAGATGTGTAAATTAGGGTCTATTTTCAATATACGAGATCAAAAATCCAATGCCACGACATTCCAACTGGGGTGAGTAAAATTACCAAGTTATTTACTAAAGTAAATTACAAGTTATTTACTAAAATTATAAAGTCATTTACTGACTATATGATTTTACCTAAGGTTGTACGATAATCAATCTGCTGGTGGTGGTGGTGGTGTGGTGGTGGTATTTCATAATTGTTATTCTTCCTCCTCTCTGTACCCACGGCTGAAATAGCATATTTAACACCTCACACACACCCTACCACGTATATAACACCACGCTAACCCTAAATAACACCTATAACGGCATTAGAAACACGAGTTATAGTGGTTATGTGAGGCCTAACACAAGCGGCCTGCCTCTCGGCGACGCTATAAAGGCTGGTTCACACTGAGGTTTTTTCGGCATTTTGTCGACAGAGAAGGTGGTCTGGGTCTGGGGCTGGTGTCATGATCGCCTAGGTTTAAAAAAAAAAATCACACACCGCTCACTCAGTCTTTTATCGACCGAGTTGCCGAGAATTTCGCGCGCCAAATTCAAATAAACGCAGAAGCCAGCACCACCCTCTCCCAAATCACCCCAATTATTGGTATAATTTCGGTGTTGGGCACTAAAAACTGACAAATTTAACTTACATCATCGTGCATATCTTTTCATCCTTAATTTGAATCCCAATTTCCTATGCCAATGGCGATACATATAATACCAAAACATTTCCATTTTAGCTAGCCATAAACGGTTGTTAGTTTAAATCAGATTATGTTAGGTTAGACGTGGGGTTTGATTTAGTAGATGATATCAAGGAAAAAATGAAACTATCAATACTACTTCATAATAGGTAAAGTGCGCGAAAACTTATCTATCGCGCGCCAAATACACACAAGCCAGCCACTAGCCCCCTATAGCCCCTAGCGCGAAGTGACCCCTGACCCTGCTGCCTGAGACCCTCACTGCCCCTGGTACAAGAACGTCCCGGAAATCATTGAACACTTGCTGCTGCAGTGTCCACGCTTCCACGCCCACCCTGTTATAGTGCTACACGCTCAACTCCTCGCCCTGAACGTCACCACCTTTGACATGCCCACCCACTGCTGACAGCGACAGGTGTCCATCCTTCACAACTGTCATCCACCTCAAATGTGCCTTCCAATTTACCAACATAATAGTTACCATCATAGTATTTAGAATCATAGTATTTAGAATCATAGTATTTAGAATCATAGTATAGTACTTAGAATCATAGTATTTAGAATCATAGTATTTAGAATCATAGTACTTAGAATCATAGTACTTAGAATCATAGTACTTAGAATCATAGTATCTAGAATCATAGTACTTAGAATCATAGTACTTAGAATCATAGTACTTAAAATCATAGTATTTAGAATCATAGTATTTAGAATCATAGTATTTAGAATCATAGTATTTAGAATCATAGTATAGTACTTAGAATCATAGTATTTAGAATCATAGTATTTAGAATCATAGTATTTAGAATCATAGTATTTAGAATCATAGTACTTAGAATCATAGTACTTAGAATCATAGTACTTAGAATCATAGTATCTAGAATCATAGTACTTAAAATCATAGTACTTAGAATCATAGTATTTATAATCATAGTATAGTACTTAGAATCATAGTATTTAGAATCATAGTACTTAGAATCATAGTACTTAGAATCATAGTACTTAGAATCATAGTACTTAGAATCATAGTATCTAGAATCATTGTACTTAGAATCATAGTACTTAGAATCATAGTACTTAGAATCATAGTATTTAGAATCATAGTACTTAGAATCATAGTACTTAGAATCATAGTACTTAGAATCATAGTACTTAGAATCATAGTACTTATAATCATAGTACTTAGAATCATAGTACTTAGAATCATAGTACTTAGAATCATAGTACTTAGAATCATAGTTAGTATCGCTCTCATAAGTTTGAAAACAAGTTGACACATAGAAGGCCAAGTAAAAATATAAATATTCATAAATATCTCTATAAATGAATAAGAACAATATTTAAGTACGTTTTTTTTGCTATTAATTAAATAATCGATAAGATGTGAAAAGAATAGAATGCAAAGAGCTAACAAGAAGAAGAAGAAGAACATTTGTCGACCGAAACGAATTGCGTGTGTGAACGTAATCTCCGCACTAGCCCGCAAGAGACCGACTTCTCTGTCTACAAAAATGACGAAAAAACCTCAGTGTGAACCAGCCTTAAGGATATCAGCTGAGTGTTCCTTCCTTATTCACTCCACTTCTTATACTCCATACCATCTGGCGGCTTGACATCCACCTTCTGCGTCTCCACCTCCTTCCAGGTGGTGCTGAGAACTGTGCCACCTGACTCCATCTGGGAAAATAGAAAAAATAATACAAAATACATAATTAAATATACAACATATGAAACTTTAACACAAATTATTGAGTAACAGACTGCAGTCCACTAAAGACTGTCTACAGAAACACCCAAGGAAAACATGTTGAGAAGGGTGCGGGGATAAATTTCACACACTCATAAGAACACAGAAAATAAGGAAGCTACAAGAGGCCGGGAGACCTACACGTGGTAGTTCCTGTTACTTAATACTACCTACATCCACCTTTCATCCCTATCCATAACACTGTCCAGCCTCCTTTTTATTAACCCCTTCACGCCCAGATCTTTCCTTGGCTATAAGAAAATTGTCTGTTGTCGAGCCATAAAATAATAAAAAGTAACTGAATATACCAAATTAGTTAGTGGACAAGGATACTAAACAGGTCATAGCTATAAAATATTGCTTATACGTAGTCGCTAAAAATCATCTAATGGTAGCCAAATTACAATGGTAATTACGTCATGGGTCTCAAGTGGTTAAAGCTCCCTTTTGACTCTGCACTGACCACCTAGATAAGGGCTGGGACGAGGTCATTGATAAGAGGAACAGCACTTACAAAAGACTACATATATGCTTTTTAAGGCTGGGTATTACATCTCCTGAGGAAGATGAGATGAGAAACATAAGAAACATAAGAAAGTAAGGAAGCTACAAGAGGCCGTGAGACCTACACGAGGTAGTTCCTGTTACTTAACACTACCTACATCTACCTGTCATCCCCATCCATGAATTTATCCAGACTCCTTTTAAAGACCCCAATAGACTCCACATTGACCACCTGTCTACGGAGTCCATGCCAATCATTCACCACCCTATTTGTGAACCAGTTTCTCCCAATTTCCTTTTTAAATCTAGGCTTTTCCAGCTTGAATCCATTACTTCTCGTTCTACCCTGCTTATTAACCTTAAGAACTTTTCCTACACCGCCTATATTGTATCCCTTGATCCACTTAAACACTTCTATCAGATCGCCCCTTACTCTGCGTCTCTCCAGTGAGTGTAACTTTAATATGGCACTCCCTGGTCCCTCCTAGTGGCAGGGCCTAACGGTGTAGCTGTGACTATAAGTACAGCTAAATATTAATTATCCGACCTTGGGGGGACTGAAGGTAGGTCGGATAAATGGAATAGTCGGATGTTCAGATATCACAGTAACCATAAACGTAAGGACAAAATGGTATAGAACATAAAAGATGCAGCTCTTGAAGGCCGATCCAGTGGTAGACGCCAAAGTAAAATTCATGCATAAATAAAGCCACAAATCAATGTTTTCTAGAAACTAAAAAAAACGAAGTAAAATAAATGGCCAAAACAAGACACAATGTGGTGGTGAAAAAAGTCGGTTGTTTGGACAAGTGGGATGTTTGGAGGTCGGATGTTGGGAATTTGGCTGTATGAAATCTCCCCTCAAAATAACTACAGTATAAGAAATTGAGAGTATAGACCTGTAATAGCTATAAGAATAATAGTACAGGTTGAAGTTCCCAAACTCAGCATCCCAAGACTCGGCAACACCCAAAACTCGGCTATGGTTCCGGAATTTCAAAACCCGGCAGAACACCCAAAACCCGGGGCGTAGTTGCCGGGTCGGCCGCTGGGTGCCACCACACTAGGCCGCTGGGTTTCTCCCGCCGATTTGTTTGTTGTTATTGTTCAATGGTTTTGTGACTGTAGGGGTTGTGTACCACTGTTATTTTTGTTACTTCTACAGGTCTGTTATTGGTATTATGGCTCCCAAACGTCCAGGAACACCTACTGGTGTTGCGACTGTAGAGTTGTGTACACTGTTATTTTGTGTACTTCTACAGGTCTGTTATTGATATTATGGCTCCCAAACGTCCAGGAACACCTACTGGTGTTGTGACTGTAGAGTTGTGTACACTGTTATTTTGTGTACTTCTACAGGTCTGTTATTGATAGAATGGCTCCCAAACGTCCAGGAACACCTTCTGGTGGAAGTGAAAAGAAAAGGAAGAACAATGTGTTAACTATTTTTGAGAAAATTGACTTTTTTTCCCCTTAATATATCTACGTTCTAAAAGTCGGAAAATTCCATTACTCGGCTCGGCGCTGGTCCCGAGGTTGCCGAGTTTGGGAACTTCAACCTGTATACATTGTAATTTGGGTACCATTAGACTATTTTTAGTGGCTATAAGCAATATTTTATAGATATGACCTGTTGAGTATCCTTGTCCACTAACTAATTTGGTATATTCAGTTACTTTTCGTGATTGTATTGCTCGACAATATACAATTTTTAATAGCAAAGGAAAGATCTGGGCGTGAAGGGGTTAACACAATACATGAACATTGGTTATGTAACCAGATCTTAGTGGGGGAGCAGAGCCCCTCCAGACCCAGCCCACTAGTTCACTAACCTAACCTGAACATTGGTTATGTAACCAGATCTTAGTGGGGGAGCAGAGCCCCTCCAGACCCAGCCCACTAGTTCACTAAACCTAACCTGAACTTTTGGTTATGTAACCAGATCTTATTGGGGGAGCAGAGCCCCTCCAGACCCAGCCCACTAGTTCACTAACCTAACCTGGACATTGGTTACACAACTGGCCCTAACGGTTTAAGCTATTGCTGGTTTTTCATCCCTGAATGCAGATTGCAAAAAAACACGTGTAAAAACTGATTAAATGTATATACTTATCAGGTACGGGGACGTCAAGATCAAGGACTGGAACGGTGGCTGTAAAAAGGCTAGTATTCCAGTTTGACACCCAATATACTTTGGTGGACAAAATAATTTTTTTTTGGTGTGTTTTGATGTTTTTAATTAATCTGCCAACCGTTTCTGGGCACAAATCACTGCAATGTTTTTTTTTAGTTAGGTAAACCAAAAGTTTAATTCGGTGGTTAAAGAGGAAATATACCAAAAATTGGAACACTCGCGGCAAGAAATTTTGATAAAGTGAGAGTTGTACCATCAATAGACGGTACACTCTCACTATATGGCGATCATATATGGCGTTGGCGACATTAGGGCAGGTGGCGACTAAAGTGTTATCTACGGTACTAGTTTACTACTTTATTCTACCATAGTTTATATGGTACAATATTAATAATACTTTCCCTACCTCTTAGCCCCCATTTTCCCCCCCCACCGTAGATAACAGTCAAATCGCACCCTGCAGTCATGTCGCCCGCCGCCAAATATTACGAATTATAGCATCACTACCATTTTCATGTGCCGCTGAAGATGTTACAACCCGTAGTTATAAACATGACTGTATAATTTACCCTGTTTCAGCGTTGTTTTATGCTTTGTATCTGCAAGTATAACTGTTGTGCATTTGCTTCTCAAGTTTTTCTTCGCGCGACGACCCGGGCAGTAGTCATCACCTTTCGGGCGGGAGGGACGCAAGACTTGCCAGATCTTTCAAAAATTGAATAGAATTATTTTTACGTTGGCAGAGGAATTTTTTTATATCCAAGCATCTTCCGCAGGTAATATAATATATAGAGACTTGTTGGTAATAATGGAGAGTTTTGCGGTCGTTTTCAGAGACACCGACTATTGTTTCTTGGCCTACAATAGGTGCTTGTTCTAATGGAGATAGTTTTATTTTGCGGAAAAAAAAAAAAAAAAAATATATAAAAAAAAATTAAACCTAACCTAACCTTAACCACAAAAATATACTTTTTTTTTTTTTTTTAATGGGTTTGCGCAAAATAAAACAATCTCCATTAAACAAGCAGCTATTGTAGGCCAAGAAAAAAATAGTCGGGTCTCTGAAAACGACCGCGAAACTCTCGTCCATTATAACCGACTTGTTTTACTTTACCTCAATTTCCCTGAATTCCCAGAGTGGTGACTCAACTGTTGAGTTAAAATATTTTGGCGACTTTACTGTTATCTACGGTAGTTTGTTTGCACTACGCCTCGCCCCCTTATGAAAAAACAGGGTGATTTAGGCCGAGAAGTCCCTTAGTGGGGGACCCCAAACACTTAAAATCTATTAGAATCTAAATAAAAGGNTTTTTTTTTGGTACTTCTACAGGTGTTATTGATATTATGGCTCCCAAACGTCCAGGAACACCTACTGGTGTTGTGACTGTAGAGTTGTGTACACTGTTATTTTGTGTACTTCTACAGGTCTGTTATTGATAGTATGGCTCCCAAACGTCCAGGAACACCTTCTGGTGGAAGTGAAAAGAAAAGGAAGAACAATGTGTTAACTACTTTTGAGAAAATGGACTTTTTTTCCCCTTAATATATCTACGTTCTAAAAGTCGGAAAATTCCATTACTCGGCTCGGCGCTGGTCCCGAGGTTGCCGAGTTTGGGAACTTCAACCTGTATACATTGTAATTTGGGTACCATTAGACTATTTTTAGTGGCTATAAGCAATATTTTATAGATATGACCTGTTGAGTATCCTTGTCCACTAACTAATTTGGTATATTCAGTTACTTTTCGTGATTGTATTGCTCGACAATATACAATTTTTAATAGCAAAGGAAAGATCTGGGCGTGAAGGGGTTAACACAATACATGAACATTGGTTATGTAACCGGATCTTAGTGGGGGAGCAGAGCCCCTCCAGACCCAGCCCACTAGTTCACTAACCTAACCTGAACATTGGTTATGTAACCAGATCTTAGTGGGGGAGCAGAGCCCCTCCAGACCCAGCCCACTAGTTCACTAACCTAACCTGAACATTGGTTATGTAACCAGATCTTATTGGGGGAGCAGAGCCCCTCCAGACCCAGCCCACTAGTTCACTAACCTAACCTGGACATTGGTTACACAACTGGCCCTAACGGTTTAAGCTATTGCTGGTTTTTCATCCCTGAATGCAGATTGCAGAAACACGTGTAAAAACTGATTAAATGTATATACTTATCAGGTACTGTGACGTCAAGATCAAGGACTGGAACGGTGGCTGTAAATAGGCTAGTATTCCAGTTTGACACCGAATATACTTTGGTGGACAAAATAATTTTTTTCTGGTGTGTTTTGATGTTTTTAATTAATCTGCCAACCGTTTCTGTCACAAATCACTGCAATGTTTTTTTTTTAGTTAGGTAAACCAAAAGTGAATTCGGTGTTAAAGAGGAAATATACCAAAAATTGGAACACTCGCGGCAAGAATTCTGATAAGTGAGAGTTGTACCATCAATAGACGGTACAACTCTCACTATATGGCGATCATATATGGCGTCTGGCGACATTAGGGCAGGTGGCGACTAAAGTGTTATCTACGGTACGTAGTCTACTACTTCATTCTACCATAGTTTATATGGTACAATATTAATAATACTTCCATACTCTCTTAGCCCCATTCCCCCCCTACCGTAGATAACAGTCAAGTCGCCACCTGCAGTCATGTCGCCAGCCGCCAAATATTACGAATTATAGCATCACTACCATTTTCATGTGCCGCTGAAGATGTTACACAGTAGTTTATATCATGACTGTATAATTTACCCTGTTTCAGCGTTGTTTTATGCTTTGTATCTGCAAGTATAACTGTTGTGCATTTTGCTTCTCAAGTTTTTCTTCGCGCGACGACAGACAGTAGCTCATCACCTTTCGGGCGGCAGGACGCAAGACTTGCCAGATCTTTCAAACTTGAATAGAATTTATTTTCACGTTGGCAGAGGAATTTTTATATATCCAAGCATCTTCCGCAGGTAATATATATATATAGAGACTTGTTGGTAATAATGGACGAGTTTTGCGGTCGTTTTCAGAGACACCGACTATTGTTTCTTGGCCTACAATAGGTGCTTGTTCTAATGGAGATAGTTTTATTTTGCGGAAAAAAAAAGAAAAAAAAATTATGAAAAAAAATTAAACCTAACCTAACCTTAACCACAAAGTATACTTTTTTTCTTTTTTTTTAATGGGTTTGCGCAAAATAAAACAATCTCCATTAGAACAAGCAGCTATTGTAGGCCAAGAAAAAATAGTCGGTGTCTCTGAAAACGACCGCGAAACTCTCGTCCATTATAACCGACTTGTTTTACTTTACCTCTAATTTCCCTGAATTCCCCAGAGTGGTGACTCAACTGTTGAGTTAAAATATTATCTGGCGACTTTACTGTTATCTACGGTAGTTGTTTGCACTACGCCTCGCCCCCTTATGAAAAACAGGGTGATTTAGGCCGAGAAGTCATTAGTGGGGACACAAACACTTAAAATCTATTAGAATCTAAATAAAAGGCGTTTTTATAATAGCGGAAAGTTTTGAACCCAGAAATACCCCATTTTTACCCATTTAGGGTGCCTATATTGCCTCTGCTTGGGTGTTATATCATGTAATACAGCCCCACACCCTTTCTTACCCCTTACATAGCCTTGAACATTGCAAGGGAACCCGTAAATTGAGGTAAACAACAGAAGAAAATAAGAGAAATAAGATAAGTGAACCCAGAAATACCCCATTTTTACCCATTTGGCGTGCATATATTGCCTTGCGAATGACGGACTTCCTCAATGTCACCCCAAGCCTTGGCTGTCTCCCAGGGTGACGTGTAGACATAATCCTTGGCTGTCAGCGTCCACACAAAGATATCCAGAGCGTGGTAAGTAAGCCCCTTCGTGAAGTTCGTGTTGTGCTTGATCTTAATCTTGATCTTGATTTCTAGGGCTGAGAACTAGAAGGGCCAATGTCAAAAAATGGCTAATTTTAGATAAGTCCACCACCGAACTGGAAATGTATGTATCTATCATTGCAAGAAATGATAGGTTATAATCTAAGTAATTACTGAAAAAAAAATCTTTCATCTGCTGTTATTACCTGATGCAATGATGAAGGATGCAATATTTCAAACGCATTTTTCTCAAAACATAGATTTGTGACATTGGCCTTTCTTGTTCTCAGCCCTAGATTTGGGAGTCAGCCTGCGGATGGTAAGGAGGACTTAAAACATTTTCTGCTATGGTGCCCAGCCTACAGTAATGAAAGAAAGAAAAGTGTGAGGCTACAACCACCTTACCTAGAGGAGGAAGAGGCTACAACCACCTTACCTAGAGGAGGAAGAGGCTACAACCACCTTACCTAGAGGAGGAAGAGGCTACAACCACCTTACCTAGAGGAGGAAGAGGCTACAACAACCTTACCTAGAGGAGGCAGAGGCTACAACAACCTTACCTAGAGGAGGAAGAGGCTACAACAACCTTACCTAGAGGAGGAAGAGGCTACAACAACCTTAACTAGAGGAGGAAGAGGCTACAACCACCTTGCCTAGAGGAGGAAGAGGCTACAACCACCTTACCTAGAGGAGGAAGAGGCTACAACAACCTTACCTAGAGGAGGAAGAGGCTACAACAACCTTACCTAGAGGAGGAAGAGGCTACAACAACCTTACCTAGAGGAGGCAGAGGCTACAACAACCTTGCCTAGAGGCGGAAGAGGCTATAGTGGGGCAGTATTTGTTTGGAGAGGGGAATGTGCAAGAAGCAAAAAGAACAATCAACAGTTTTTGGATGACCAGAGAAAATAAGAAGAAAGAAAAAGAAAGAAAATAATAAGATAGAACAAAAGAAGACAACTAATTAAGGACCCAAACAGCAAGAAGAAACACGTCAGGGAGGGCCCAGGAAAAAGGCCTGACTCCCGACCAACAACTGAACAACTGAACTGGTGTCGGACTGTCAATGAAGCCTTGGGTCCGGCGTTCTCCCACACGCGTAATCTGTTGGGAGAGAAGCAAAAAGGGGGGGGGGGGAAACACAGCCAGCCAGTCAGGGGGGGAAACACACCACACCCACACGGGGTCCCCCATCACTGAGGGGCCCCCTGCCTCTCATGCTCTCTCCTACGTGCTCTCCAAGAGTTCTCCAAGAATTCTTTTACACTCTCAATCACACGACTGTCACTCCTCCACTCAGCACACAACCCCAGCAGGTACTCCATCTCCACTCTCCTGTCTCTCATCTCTGGCCATTCTTCCACTCCGACCTCTCCTACCACTACCTCCAACATCTTTGTTCTAGCACACTCATACCGTTCACATTCCAGCATCAAGTGCTCCACAGTTTCATCCACTCCTGTCACACACATCACACACACCTTGCTGCCACCATTCTTCCATCTGTACATACGACTATTTACCTCCAGCGACTTTGTCCTGGCTCTGAAGAGTAGGTCCCCTCCATAGCCACCATCATAGAAACTTTCATACCGTGGCTGGTCCTTTCTCCTGTACCATTCCAGTGTTGATTTCTCACTCATTGCCCTCAGCCATTCTTCTTTCCTTTTTCTTCCACTCTTTTATTTCCTTTTTGCATACAGCCATACCCCCATGTCTCATCACTCCTGTCACAAACTTTCCCCAAATTTTCACCTGTCCATCTTTCCACTTTTACTGAGTCTTTCATCCATTTCCCCATACATATTCCAGCCCCAAAAACGTTGCTTGCCCATTGCTGTCATCAATTCGTTGCAGTCTAGCTCTGTACCTCAGTCCTCCCTTTTGCTATCCTCTCTCTGAACGTGCTCCATCCCATGTCTCCTCTAATTGCTTCTACTGCCACATACCTATTGGCTCCTAATGCTATTCTGCCTGCTTTGTTCTGTGTTACTTCCAATCTGTCCAACTCCTTCCTAGACCACACCATTGTTTCCAGGCCATACATTAATGCTAGGGACTGCCACCCCCTTCCATAGTCCTTCCCCCAATTCAAAACTTGTTGGCCCGACATCTCCAAATCACCCCAATTATTGGTATAATTCGGTTTTGGGGCACTAAAAACTGACAAATTTAACTTACATCATCGTGCATATCTTTTCACCCTTAATTGAATCCCAAATTCCTATGCCAATGGCGATACATATATTACCAAAACATTTCCATTTTAGCTAGCCATAAACGGTTTTTAGTTTAAATCAGATTGTTAGGTTAGACGTGGGGTTTGATTTAGTAGATGATATCAAGGAAAAAATGAAAACTATCAATACTACTTCATAATAGGTAAAGTGCGCGAAAAACTTATCTATCGCGCGCCAAATACACACAAGCCAGCACTAGCCCCCTATAGCCCTAGCGCGACGTGACCCCTGACCCTGCTGCCTGAGACCCTCACTCCCACTTGTACAAGAACGTCCCGGAAATCATGAACACTTGCTGCTGCAGTGTCCACGCTTCCACGCCCACCCTGTTATAGTGCTACACGCTCAACTCCTCGCCCTGAACGTCACCACCCTTTTACATGCCCACCCCCTGCTGACAGCGACAGGTGTCCATCCTTCACAACTGTCATCCACTCAAATGTGCCTTCCAATTACCCAAAATAATAGTTACCATCATAGTATTTAGAATCATAGTATTTAGAATCATAGTATTTAGAATCATAGTATAGTACTTAGAATCATAGTATTTAGAATCATAGTATTTATAATCATAGTACTTAGAATCATAGTACTTAGAATCATAGTACTTAGAATCATAGTATCTAGAATCATAGTACTTAGAATCATAGTACTTAGAATCATAGTACTTAAAATCATAGTATTTAGAATCATAGTATTTAGAATCATAGTATTTAGAATCATAGTATTTAGAATCATAGTATAGTACTTAGAATCATAGTATTTAGAATCATAGTATTTAGAATCATAGTATTTAGAATCATAGTATTTATAATCATAGTACTTAGAATCATAGTACTTAGAATCATAGTACTTAGAATCATAGTACTTAGAATCATAGTATCTAGAATCATAGTACTTAAAATCATAGTACTTAGAATCATAGTATTTATAATCATAGTATAGTACTTAAAATCATAGTATTTAGAATCATAGTACTTAGAATCATAGTACTTAGAATCATAGTACTTAGAATCATAGTACTTAGAATCATAGTATCTAGAATCATAGTACTTAGAATCATAGTACTTAGAATCACAGTACTGAGAATCATAGTATTTAGAATCATAGTACTTAGAATCATAGTACTTAGAATCATAGTACTTAGAATCATAGTACTTAGAATCATAGTACTTATAATCATAGTACTTAGAATCATAGTACTTAGAATCATAGTACTTAGAATCATAGTACTTAGAATCATAGTTAGTATCGCTCTCATAAGTTTGAAAACAAGTTGACACATAGAAGGCCAAGTAAAAATATAAATATTCATAAATATCTCTATAAATGAATAAGAACAATATTTAAGTACGTTTTTTTTGCTATTAATTAAATAATCGATAAGATGTGAAAAGAATAGAATGCAAAGAGCTAACAAGAAGAAGAAGAAGAACATTTGTCGACCGAAACGAATTGCGTATGTGAACGTAATCTCCGCACTAGCCCGCAAGAGACCGACTTCTCTGTCTACAAAAATGACGAAAAAACCTCAGTGTGAACCAGCCTTAAGGATATCAGCTGAGTGTTCCTTCCTTATTCACTCCACTTCTTATACTCCATACCATCTGGCGGCTTGACATCCACCTTCTGCGTCTCCACCTCCTTCCAGGTGGTGCTGAGAACTGTGCCACCTGACTCCATCTGGGAAAATAGAAAAAAAAATACAAAATACATAATTAAATATACAACATATGAAACTTTAACACAAATTATTGAGTAACAGACTGCAGTCCACTAAAGACTGTCTACAGAAACACCCAAGGAAAACATGTTGAGAAGGGTGCAGGGATAAATTTCACACACTCATAAGAACACAGAAAATAAGGAAGCTACAAGAGGCCGGGAGACCCACACGTGGTAGTTCCTGTTACTTAATACTACCTACATCCACCTTTCATCCCTATCCATAACACTGTCCAGCCTCCTTTTTATTAACCCCTTCACGCCCAGATCTTTCCTTGGCTATAAGAAAATTGTCTGTTGTCGAGCAATAAAATAATAAAAAGTAACTGAATATACCAAATTAGTTAGTGGACAAGGATACTAAACAGGTCATAGCTATAAAATATTGCTTATACGTAGTCGCTAAAAATCATCTAATGGTAGCCAAATTACAATGGCAATTACGTCATGGGTCTCAAGTGGTTAAAGCTCCCTTTTGACTCTGCACTGACCACCTAGATAAGGGCTGGGACGAGGTCATTGATAAGAGGAACAGCACTTACAAAAGACTACATATATGCTTTATAAGGCTGGGTATTACATCTCCTGAGGAAGATGAGATGAGAAACATAAGAAACATAAGAAAGTAAGGAAGCTACAAGAGGCCGTGAGACCTACACGAGGTAGTTCCTGTTACTTAACACTACCTACATCCACCTGTCATCCCCATCCATGAATTTATCCAGACTCTTTTTAAAGACCCCAATAGACTCCACATTGACCACCTGTCTACGGAGTCCATGCCAATCATTCACCACCCTATTTGTGAACCAGTTTCCCCCAAATTTTCCCTTTTTTAAATCTAGGCTTTTCCAGCTTGAATCCATTACTTCTCGTTCTACCCTGCTTATTAACCTTAAGAACTTTTCCTACACCGCCTATATTGTATCCCTTGATCCACTTAAACACTTCTATCAGATCGCCCCTTACTCTGCGTCTCTCCAGTGAGTGTAACTTTAATATGGCACTCCCTGGTCCCTCCTAGTGGCAGGGCCTAACGGTGTAGCTGTGACTATAAGTACAGCTAAATATTAATTATCCGACCTTGGGGGGACTGAAGGTAGGTCGGATAAATGGAATAGTCGGATGTTCAGATATCACAGTAACCATAAACGTAAGGACAAAATGGTATAGAACATAAAAGATGCAGCTCTTGAAGGCCGATCCAGTGGTAGACGCCAAAGTAAAATTCATGCATAAATAAAGCCACAAATCAATGTTTTCTAGAAACTAAAAAAAACGAAGTAAAATAAATGGCCAAAACAAGACACAATGTGGTGGTGAAAAAAGTCGGTTGTTTGGACAAGTGGGATGTTTGGAGGTCGGATGTTGGGAATTTGGCTGTATGAAATCTCCCCTCAAAATAACTACAGTATAAGAAATTGAGAGTATAGACCTGTAATAGCTATAAGAATAATAGTACAGGTTGAAGTTCCCAAACTCGGCATCCCAAGACTCGGCAACACCCAAAACTCGGCTATGGTTCCGGATTTTCCAAAACCCGGCAGAACACCCAAAACCCGGGGCGTAGTTGCCGGGTCGGCCGCTGGGTGCCACCACACTAGGCCGCTGGGTTTCTCCCGCCGATTTGTTTGTTGTTATTGTTCAATGGTGTTGTGACTGTAGAGTTGTGTACACTGTTATTTTGTGTACTTCTACAGGTCTGTTATTGGTATTATGGCTCCCAAACGTCCAGGAACACCTACTGGTGTTGTGACTGTAGAGTTGTGTACACTGTTATTTTGTGTACTTCTACAGGTCTGTTATTGATATTATGGCTCCCAAACGTCCAGGAACACCTACGTGTGTGACTGTAGAGTGTGTACACTGTATTTT
>JACEEZ010006782.1:144343-158035 GCA_016584305.1 Chionoecetes opilio
GAGTATTAGATGTGGAAGAAGCAAAAAGAACAATCAACAGTTTTTGGATGACCAGAGAAAATAAGAAGAAAGAAAAAGAAAGAAACTAATAAGATAGAATAGGAGAAGACAACTAACTAAAGACCCAGACAGCAAGAAGAAACACGTCAGGGAGTGCCCATGAAAAAGGCCTCACTCCCGACCCACAACTGAACTGAACTGTGTGGTAAAAAGTATTGTTATGTATACAGGTTGAAGTTCCCAAGACTCGGCATCCCAAGACTCGGCTATGGTTCGGGATTTTCCAAAACCCGGCAGAACACCCAAAACCCTGGGCGTAGTTGCCGGGTCGGCCGCTGGGTGCCACCACACTAGGCCGCTGGGTTTCTCCCGCCGATTTGTTTGTTGTTATTGTTCAGTGGTGTTGTGACTGTAGAGTTGTGTACACTGTTATTTTGTGTACTTCTACAGGTCTGTTATGGGTATTATGGCTCCCAAACGTCCAGGAACACCTACTGGGGCAAGGGAAAAGAAAAGGAAGAACAATGTGTTAACTATTTCTGAGAAAATTGACCTTTTGAAGAAGTTGGATGGCTTTTTTTCCCCTTAATATATCTACGTTCTAAAAGTCGGAAAATTCCATTACTCGGCTCGGCGCTGGTCCCGAGGTTGCCGAGTTTGGGAACTTCAACCTGTAGTAAGTTTATGTGTGATAAAAAGTAGAGTAAGTTCCTGTGTGGTAAAACTAAACAGTATGGTTAGTCGTGCATTCTATGTAGTAAGTCTTGTCTACTGTACACCGATCTGTGTTTACCATACAATTCTAACTTACTCATTGCAGGCTACAACAAGGTACACACACACACACACACACACACCCACACACTCCATTTAGGTTATGAAGGGTGAAACTGGCTATCGTGAGTCTGGCTAGCATGAACAAGACCATAGAACATTGGGACACAAACAAAAAAAACCAACTAGATAAATATAGATGGCATGGACTCAGTAGACAGGTAGTTAGTGCGGAGTCATTAGGGAGCTTTAAAGGGGGCTGGATAGGTTATGGCATGGACTCAGTAGACAGGTAGTTAGTGCAGAGTCATTAGGGAGCTTTAAAGGGGGCTGGATAGGTTATGGCATGGACTCAGTAGACAGGTAGTTAGTGCGGAGTCATTAGGGAGCTTTAAAGGGGGCTGGATAGGTTATGGCATGGACTCAGTAGACAGGTAGTTAGTGCGGAGTCATTAGGGAGCTTTAAAGGAGGCTGGATAGGTTATGGCATGGACTCAGTAGACAGGTAGTTAGTGCGGAGTCATTAGGGAGCTTTAAAGGGGGCTGGATAGGTTATGGCATGGACTCAGTAGACAGGTAGTTAGTGCCGAGTCATTAGGGAGCTTTAAAGGGGGCTGGATAGGTTATGGCATGGACTCAGTAGACAGGTAGTTAGTGCAGTCATTAGGGAGCTTTAAAGGAGGCTGGATAGGTTATGGCATGGACTCAGTAGACAGGTAGTTAGTGGGGAGTCATTAGGGAGCTTTAAAGGGGGCTGGATAGGTTATGGCATGGACTCAGTAGACAGGTAGTTAGTGCAGAGTCATTAGGGAGCTTTAAAGGGGGCTGGATAGGTTATGGCATGGACTCAGTAGACAGGTAGTAGTGCGGAGTCATTAGGGAGCTTTAAAGGAGGCTGGATAGGTTATGGCATGGACTCAGTAGACAGGTAGTTAGTGCGGAGTCATTAGGGAGCTTTAAAGGGGCTGGATAGGTTATGGCATGGACTCAGTAGACAGGTAGTTAGTGCGGAGTCATTAGGGAGCTTTAAAGGGGGCTGGATAGGTTATGGCATGGACTCAGTAGACAGGTAGTTAGTGCAGAGTCATTAGGGAGCTTTAAAGGGGCTGGATAGGTTATGGCATGGACTCAGTAGACAGGTAGTTAGTGCGGAGTCATTAGGGAGCTTTAAAGGGGGCTGGATAGGTTATGGCATGGACTCAGTAGACAGGTAGTTAGTGCAGAGTCATTAGGGAGCTTTAAAGGGGGCTGGATAGGTTATGGCATGGACTCAGTAGACAGGTAGTTAGTGCAGAGTCATTAGGGAGCTTTAAAGGGGGCTGGATAGGTTATGGCATGGACTCAGTAGACAGGTAGTTAGTGCAGAGTCATTAGGGAGCTTTAAAGGAGGCTGGATAGGTTATGGCATGGACTCAGTAGACAGGTAGTTAGTGCAGAGTCATTAGGGAGCTTTAAAGGGGGCTGGATAGGTTATGGCATGGACTCAGTAGACAGGTAGTTAGTGCGGAGTCATTAGGGAGCTTTAAAGGAGGCTGGATAGGTTATGGCATGGACTCAGTAGACAGGTAGTTAGTGCAGAGTCATTAGGGAGCTTTAAAGGGGTCTGGATAGGTTATGGCATGGACTCAGTAGACAGGTAGTTAGTGCAGTCATTAGGGAGCTTTAAAGGGGGCTGGATAGGTTATGGCATGGACTCAGTAGACAGGTAGTTAGTGCAGTCATTAGGGAGCTTTAAAAGGAGGCTGGACAGTGTTATGGATGGGGATGAAAGGTGGATGTAGGTAGTGTTAGGTGACAGGAACTACCACGTGTAGGCCTCACAGCCCTCACGACCTCTTGTAGCTTCCTTATTTTCTTATGTTCTTATACGAAAACTGAATCAGACTATCGTAACTCAAACCTTGCATGCCACATAAATACAAATAAACACGCACACAGACCCTTCATTACCCTACACACACCCACACACACACACACACACACACACACACATCTCCCCTCCCCACACACACACACACACCCTACCTACACCTTACACCCACATACATACACACACACAAACACAAACACCCTTCCCGGCCGGCACTCACTCGGACAGGCTTGGCTTACATCAATTTCAAACACACACACACACACACACACACACACACACACACACACACACAAATAAAAATAATAATAATAATACCAACAAAAACAGAACTACTTGATAATAACTCACACCTTGCATGCCATTAGACCCCCAAATGACCAGTATAATTAGGACAAGGGAGATGCCTGAGATACCTGACACAATGTAACGACTACAAAACGTAACAACAACAACTACAGCTGCCCTCATAGTAATGTAGAAGTTTGCAATGGACTATACGAGGAGGTGCCCAAATTACCAGTATCGTCCCCCACACCCCGAGCCCGACACTCACTCGGACAGACGCTCCAGTACCTCGAGTTCTGACAACATCACATACAAACCCTCCCTACACACACACACATCCTTCCCCACACACACACACACACACACAAGCTCACCCTACACACACACACACAAAGCATCCCTACACACACACACAAACCCTACCACACACCAACACACACACACACACCCTCTCCATGCACACACAAACCCTCACACACACACACACACACACACACATACACAAAAACTCGCACTCCCCAAAATACACTAAAAAACCCGCCACTCACTCGGACAGACTCTGCAGTGCCTCGAGTACCCCGAATGTGTTGGCCAGTGAGGGCCGGCACTCCTTGGCCTGGGCTATCAGGGCCAGGGTGTCTACGGCCAGCTGTACCAGATGGCCCTCTCCCTCGGCCACCACGTAGGCCAGGAAGGGGATGCAGGTGCGGTCCTGGGGGGGGGGGGGAGAGATTTATGTTACTCTGGGGTCTAATATTATTGTTTGTTAAATTTATGCCATGGTTGGGTAAATAGACACACCTGTTAAATGGTGTTGTAAGGGACAGAGAGGGAGGAATAAGTTACTCTGGGGTTTGGTATTAATGCAATCTTGGGGGGGGGGGGGAATATGTTACTCTGGGGTTCAAGATATTACGGGAAAAGATGCCAAAGATATTACAAGGTGCCAAGATATTACGGGAAAGTCTGTCTTAATGTGGGGTGGGGGGTGGGGATGGGGGGGGGGGAGGGGGGCACTAGAGGAGAGGAATATGTTACTCTGGGGTCTGATATTATTGACCGGTAAGTTTATACAGGTTGAAGTTCCCAAACTCGGCATCCCAAGACTCGGCAACACCCAAAACTCGGCTATGGTTCCGGATTTTCCAAAACCCGGCAGAACACCCAAAACCCTGGGCGTAGTTGCCGGGTCGGCCGCTGGGTGCCACCACACTAGGCCGCTTGGTTTCTCCCGCCGATTTGTTTGTTGTTATTGTTCAGTGGTGTTGTGACTGTAGAGTTGTGTACACTGTTATTTTGTGTACTTCTACAGGTCTGTTATGGGTATTATGGCTCCCAAACGTCCAGGAACACCTACTGGTGGAAGGGAAAAGAAAAGGAAGAACAATGTGTTAACTATTTCTGAGAAAATTGACCTTTTGAAGAAGTTGGATGGCTTTTTTTCCCCTTAATATATCTACGTTCTAAAAGTCGGAAAATTCCATTACTCGGCTCGGCGCTGGTCCCGAGGTTGCCGAGTTTGGGAACTTCAACCTGTATAATGAATAAACAGCCTCTCGAGAGCAGTCTCCCAACGTCTATCAGAGTGGTAAGGATTTGACCATGGAGAGATATGACCACTGGGTGACATTCTTTGGATAGCCAGAAAGGTCAAGGCCTACCTGTTAAAATATAGTTTTTTGTATACATGAACTTCAGCCTTTTGTATGTTGTGTATAAATAAAGATCCTATGCAGTAATAAGAAGCACTTCTGGATCTAACACACACAGATAAGATGAACCATTGTATCCAGGAAGGTGTTTAGGTACAAATATCTTGTCGCCCAGTAGCTGAAAATTGTTCTTACTGGGCGACAGTTTTCCATCACTGGGAGACATTTTGGTCGCCCAGTTACCATGTTATAAAATGCACTGCTTCACCTGTGGCTGGTCAGATCAATTGTACACATTCAGGCCTGGTATTGTAAAGTCTTGAGGTTGGAGAAGAGGTGGAGAAATATCAATAGGGACAAAATAGGCTTCTTTGTAGTTTCCTATAATAAGTAATAAATTAAATGGTAGGTAATGGTAACAACTAGCCGTGGGGAGAGACCTACCAGGGCGAGGGCCAGGCGCTTGGTGGGGTCAGCGGCGAGCTCCTTATAGGCCTGAATGGTTGCCTCGGCCGCCGCCCCCAACTCTATCTCCCCCATGGCTGCGTCCTGGGGGGGGGAGACAGCGTTAGAACATAAGAACATAAGGAAGCTACAACATAAGAACATAAGGAAGCTACAACATAAGCAACATAAGAACATAAGGAAGCTACAACACAAGAACATAAGAACATAAGAAAATAAGGAAGCTACAACATAAGAACATAAGGACATAAGGAAGCTACAACACAAGAACATAAGAACATAAGAAAATAAGGAAGCTACAACATAAGAACATAAGAAAATAAGGAAGCTACAACACAAGAACATAAGAACATAAGGAAGCTACCACATAAGAACATAAGAAAATAAGGAAGCTACAACACAAGAACATAAGAACATAAGGAAGCTACAACATAAGAACATAAGAACATAAGGAAGCTACAACATAAGAACATAAGAACATAAGAACATAAGGAAGCTACAACATAAGAACATAAGAAAATAAGGAAGCTACAACACAAGAACATAAGAACATAAGGAAGCTACAACATAAGAACATAAGAACATAAGAAAATAAGGAAGCTACAACACAAGAACATAAGAACATAAGGAAGCTACAACATAAGAACATAAGAAAATAAGGAAGCTACAACACAAGAACATAAGAACATAAGAAAATAAGGAAGCTACAACACAAGAACATAAGAAAATAAGGAAGCTACAACATAAGAACATAAGAAAATAAGGAAGCTACAACACAAGAACATAAGAACATAAGGAAGCTACCACATAAGAACATAAGAACATAAGGAAGCTACAACACAAGAACATAAGAACATAAGGAAGCTACCACATAAGAACATAAGAACATAAGGAAGCTACCACATAAGAACATAAGAACATAAGGAAGCTACCACATAAGAACATAAGAACATAAGGAAGCTACAGCACAAGAACATAAGAAAATAAGGAAGCTACCACATTAGAACATAAGAAAATAAGGAAGCTATAAGAGGCCGTGAGACCTACACGCGGTAGTTCCTAATAAGAGTAAAAGACAGGGTTAGACAGGCTTAGACACAGTGCTAGATAATCCCCATTAACCCCTTGAGACCCAGAACGTAATTTCCATTGTAATTTGGGTACCATTAGACGATTTTTAGTGACTATAAGCAACATTTTATAGCTATGACCTGTTTAGTATCCTTGCCCACTAACTCATTTGGTATATTCAGTGACTTTTCGTAATTTTATGGCTAACAACAGACAATTTGTAGTGACTATAAGCAATATTTTATAGCTATGACCTGTTTAGTATCCTTGTCCACTAACTACTTCGGTATATTCAGTGACTTTTCGTAATTTTATGGCTAACAACAGACAATTTTTAGTGACTATAAGCAATATTTTATAGCTATGACCTGTTTAGTATCCTTGGCCACTAACTCATTTGGTATATTCAGTGACTTTTCGTTATTTTATGGCTAACAACAGACAATTTGTAGTGACTATAAGCAATATTTTATAGCTATGACCTGTTTAGTATCCTTGTCCACTAACTACTTCGGTATATTCAGTGACTTTTCGTAATTTTATGGCTAACAACAGACAATTTGTAGTGACTATAAGCAATGTTTTATAGCTATGACCTGTTTAGTATCCTTGTCCACTAACTACTTTGGTATATTCAGTGACTTTTCGTAATTTTATGACTAACAACAGACGATTTGTAGTGACTATAAACAATATTTTATAGCTATGACCTGTTTAGTATCCTTGTCCACTAACTAATGTGGTATATTCAGTGACTTTTCGTTATTTTATGGCTAACAACAGACGATTTGTAGTGACTATAAACAATATTTTATAGCTATGACCTGTTTAGTAGCCTTGTCCACTAACTAATGTGGTATATTCAGTGACTTTTCGTTATTTTATGGCTGACAACAGACAATTTGTAGTGACTATAAGCAATATTTTATAGCTATGACCTGTTTAGTATCCTTGGCCACTAACTCATTTGGTATATTCAGTGACTTTTCGTAATTTTATGGCTAACAACAGACAATTTGTAGTGACTATAAACAATATTTTATAGCTATGACCTGTTTAGTATCCTTGGCCACTAACTAATGTGGTATATTCAGTGACCTTTCGTTATTTTATGGCTAACAACAGACAATTTGTAGTGACTATAAGCAATATTTTATAGCTATGACCTGTTTAGTATCCTTGTCCACTAACTACTTTGGTATATTCAGTGACTTTTTGTTATTTTATGGCTAACAACAGACATTTCTTTTTATAGCAAAGGAAAGATCTGGGCGTGAAGGGGTTATGAGTATATACTTATAATAATACGGGTAGATATGATATACCACAATACCCTTAATGTACCTATAATATACCCCTAATAATCTCCGAAGACATACTTTCTGAAAACACTTGATTTCCCGTAAAAAATCACATGTTCTTCAATAACTCGAAAACTATGAGGTTTACTGGAAAATACTAAGACAGAGTAAAGATAGAGGTTGAACATGGCTTTCTGAAGAGCTATCGCGAAATTAATTTGGATTTTAAATAAGTGAGATAATTGTATTGGTGGAACACATCAAGCTGAACATCTTTACTTTTATGCGTTTTTCCTCTAGGCCTAATATTTATGGAGCAAAATGGTTTTATAGTGTGGTAGGGTGTGTGGTAGGGTGTGTGGTTAGTGTGGTAGGGTGTGTGGTAGGGTGTATGGATAGTGTGGTAGGGTGTGTGGTTAGTGTGGTAGGGTGTGTGGTTAGTGTGGTAGGGTGTGTGGTAGGGTGTGTGGTTCGTGTGGTAGGGTGTGTGGTTAGTGTGGTAGGGTGTGTGGTTAGTGTGGTAGGGTGTGTGGTAGGGTGTGTGGTTCGTGTGGTAGGGTGTGTGGTTAGTGTGGTAGGGTGTGTGGTTAGTGTGGTAGGGTGTGTGGTAGGGTGTGTGGTTAGTGTGGTAGGGTGTGTGGTTAGTGTGGTAGGGTGTGTGGTTAGTATGGTAGGGTGTGTGGTTGGTGTGGTAGGGTGTGTGGTTAGTGTGGTAGGGTGTGTGTTTAGTGTGGTAGGGTGTGTGGTTAATGTGGTAGGGTGTGTGGTTAGTGTGGTAGGGTGTGTGGTTAGTGTGGTAGGGTGTGTGGTTAGTGTGGTAGGGTGTGTGGTAGGGTGTGTGGTTAGTGTGGTAGGGTGTGTGGTTAGTGTGGTAGGGTGTGTGGTTAGTGTGGTAGGGTGTGTGGTTAGTGTGGTAGGGTGTATGGTTAGTGTGGTAGGGTGTGTGGTTAGTGTGGTAGGTGTGTGTGGTGAGTGTGGTAGGGTGTGTGGTTAGTGTGGTAGGGTGTGTGGTTAGTGTGGTAGGGTGTGTGGTTAGTGTGGTAGGGTGTGTGGTTAGTGTGGTAGGGTGTGTGGTGAGTGTGGTAGGGTGTGTGGTTCGTGTGGTAGGGTGTGTGGTTAGTGTGGTAGGTGTGTGGTTAGTGTGGTAGGGTGTGTGGTAGGGTGTGTGGTTAGTGTGGTAGGGTGTGTGGTTATGGTGGTAGGGTGTGTGGTTAGTGTGGTAGGGTGTGTGGTTAGTGTGGTAGGGTGTGTGGGTTAGTGTGGTAGGGTGTGTGGTTAATGTGGTAGGGTGTGTGGTAGGGTGTGTGGTTAGTGTGGTAGGGTGTGTGGTTAGTGTGGTAGGGTGTTGTGGTTAATGTGGTAGGGTGTGTGGTAGGGTGTGTGGTTAGTGTGGTAGGGTGTGTGGTAGGGTGTGTGGTTAATGTGGTAGGGTGTGTGGTTAGTGTGGTAGGGTGTGTGGTAGGGTGTGTGGTTAGTGTGGTAGGGTGTGTGGTTAGTGTGGTAGGGTGTGTGGTTAATGTGGTAGGGTGTGTGGTAGGGTGTGTGGTTAGTGTGGTAGGGTGTGTGGTTAGTGTGGCAGGGTGTGTGGTGAGTGTGGTAGGGTGTGTGGTTAGTGTGGTAGGGTGTGTGGTTAGTGTGGTAGGGTGTGGGGAAAGGTGTGGTAGGGTGTGTGGAAAGGTGTGGTAGGGGTGGGGTTAGTTGGTGGGGTGTTGGTTATGTGGTAGGGGTGTGTTGTGTGTGGTTGTGGTTTAGGGTGGTTGGGTTGGTGGGGGGTGGTTTGTGGTAGGGTGTGTGGTTAATTTTTAGGTGTGGGGGTTAATGTGTGGGTGGTGGTTTGAGGTAGGGGGGGTGTGTTGTGGTGGGTTTTGTGGTTATGTGGTAGATGTTTACAGGGTGTTTTGGGGGGTAGGCGAAAAGGGATGGCTTTCACCCACTGCCTTAAATTTTTTATTGGCCCCTATTAAGATATCAAATTCGAAATCTTTAATTATCAAGAAGAAAAAAAGTTACTAATCCAAATTTAGAGGCTAAATAAAAAACGAATTTGAAAAAAACTAATATTTTAAAATAACCCCAACTGAACTCAGGACCGTGAAAAAAGCAGGTAATTTTTTTTAAAAAACCTACGACTATTTTTTTAAATTATCAAACCAATTGTTCCTCAAACCCAGGAATACTTTTTTTTTGTTTTTTTGTGGAGAAATATTGTACCGTGCACAACACGACTGGAGCCTTCCTTGGGGCCTCATAACACCCTCACAAAGTACATTTCTATATGGAAATGTTAATACAAATCAGAAAAACAAAAAAGCCTCAAAAACCTGAATTGGGGGGAAATTATCAAAAAAAACAGACTATATGGGGGGCCCCAACCAGCGCCATATTTCTTCTAATTTTTATGAGTTTTTATTAGCGCATTATAAATCATGGTAATATATAAAAATTTCATGATATAAATGCCGATTCTAACACTTAATAAAATTCCAATTTGAACCGGAACAAAAAAAATTTTTTTTTTTTACGGGAAAATTTTTGCCGTGACAAAACACGACTGCGACCTTCCTGTCAGTAGCCTCAAAACACCCTCACTAAGTACATACTATAGGAAATGTTAGTACAAACGAAAAACAAAAAAAGCCTCATCCTACATTTGGCGGGAGAATTACCAAAAAAAACAACTATATGGGGGGCCACCGCGCCATTTTCTTCTAATTTTTATCGAGTTTCTTATTAGCGCTTATAAATCAGGGAAATTATAAAAATTCATGATATAAAATGCCGATTTTTCACTGTATCAGACCCAAAGTTGAACCAAAAACAAAAAATTTTTTTGGGGAAATATATTTACGTGGGGGGAGCCTAAGTCGGACGTCCGGCGCTGGTTGTGACTCACGGCGAGGGTGGGGGGGCCCAAGGGTGCCTGCTGCCCTGATATTTTATATGACCAGGGGGGCAGCTACGGGGCACGTCCCCCCCCCTAAATGCGGTGCCCCCCCCTGTGGGGGGGCCGAACCCCCCCCGAAAATTCCGTCATTATAACACCACATAAAACTTAACACGATCTATAACCACCACTAAAACCCAAACACTGACCTATCACACCCCACCCCACAATGACGCCCACCATCACCCCCCCCCCTACACAGGACAAGGGCAAAGGTTGTGAGGGAATTTTAAAAGTTCTTTACATACTCCACAGTGAACCGCAGGCCATTACTTATCACCAATCATCACCGAGCTTCCCCAAACTCCCACCACTGAAGCAAAACTCTGCAAAAAAAAACTCCAAAAAAGTGGCATCATTCTAGCCATTTTATCGGTTGACGCTAAGTACCAGGATTAAATTTAAAGGTTAATGTAAAGTAGTTATTATCTTACTTTTTTAGTTAGTTCTCGTTATTTCGTCCCCGCGGGCTTGGGTACGGCCGAAACACACTTTTTACCGTTTCTCCGCATCAAAATTTTTTCCCCCTCCTCGCCCCTTTTTCCTCAAAGCGCAAAGAAAAAGTTCTGCGGAAATTTTTTTTTATTATTTTTTTCTATTTTTCTTTTGTTTATCTCACTTTATTATGATTTTTATATTAATAAAAAATTTTCTTTGTTTTGTATGCTTTCTTTGAATTTTGGGTATTATGTGTTCTTTTGAGTATGTAAGGAATTTATTAAATGTACTGCAGAACTTTACCCCGACCTACTTATGAATATCCCATTTTTTTTTTTTTTTTTTTTTTTTAATAGCCATTTGCGAAATTGTGAAAAAAAAGTGGGTTGCGAAATTTAGAAACCTTAGTAGGTTGATGGGTAATGGGTGGTGAAATGGTGGGGTGTGGGGTTTGGTGAGTGAAAGGATGGGGGATGGTAATGGGTGTGGGGTGATGGGTGATGAATGGGGGAGGGGGGTGGGTGGGGGAAAGGGGGGGTGATGGGGAATGGTAGTGTAGGGGTTGGGGGTGATGGTAATGGGTGGTGAATGGGGTGTGGGATGGGTAAAGGGGGGGAATGGTGGGGGGTGTGGTAAAGGTGGTGAAGGGGGTTTGGTATGGTAAAGGGTAGTGAATGGGTGTTGGTGATGGGAAAGGGGTAATGGGTGGGGGGTGAGGGTAAGGGTGGTGAATGGGTGGGGGGGAGGGTAATGGGGGAGTGATGGGGGGGGGTGTGGGTAATGGGTGATGAAAAGGGGGGGGGGGGTTATGGTAAGGCGTTAAAAACTACATTTCTAAAACCTGATTTTAGGAAAGTTAGAAGGGGGGTATCGGAGGTGTGTTTTTGGGGGGCCACCAAAAGCCCTCCGCGGGGCAGCCAAAAAGTCCCCGGGGGAGGGTTTGCGGGTATTAATTATATTATAATATATATATATATATTAAATGTTTTTAGGTTTTAATGATGCATGAACTATGTCCTAAGGGTTATTTTTTATGCATTATTTTTTAGTTTTTTGCTGTATTTGGCTTTCAACCTACCACGACTATGCTCTCTCTCTCTCTCTCCCCTCCTCTCTCTCTCTCTCTCTCTCTCCTCTCTAACTCTTTCCTCGTCGTGTGTTATAAGAGAGAGAGAGAGGAGAGAGGGGAAAAGAGAAGAAGAGGAGAAGGAAAGAAGAGGAAGGAGAGAGAGAGAGAAGAGAGCGAAGCGAAGCGAGAGCGAGAGCGAGAGAGAGAGAGGAGAGGCGAGAGCGAGAGCGGAGCGGAAGGAGAAGCGAGAGCGAAGCGGAGCGAGAGGGAGGAGACGAGAGCGGCGAGAGCGAGAGCAGACAAGAGAAAGAGCGAAGAAGGGAAAAAAGAGAAGAAGAGAGAGGGGAGAGAGAAGAGAGAAGAGAGAGAGGAGAGAGAGGCGAGAGGGGAAAGCGGACGAGAGAAGAGAGAGAGAGAGAGCGGAACGAGAGCGAACGAGGCGAGCGGGGGGAGCAAGAGCGAGAGCGAGGAGGGAAGAGAAAGAGAGAGAGAGAAAGAGAGGAAAGGAGAGAGAAAACAAAAAAAAATCCAAAAAACCTTTAAACCCTCATACAAAAAATCGCTACCAAAGAAACATGAAATAAAAAAATATAAAAAAATAAAAAAAATTAACACAAACCATAATGATACAATTTAAACAGAGTTACTTTTTTTTTAAACCTAATTTGGGGTTGCACGAAAGGGGGTTATTTTAAAGATTCATTTCATTTAAATTTGCGCCGGGGATTAACCGGGGACAACTATCAGGCCTTTCAAAACACCAAAAAGGGAAAATTTAAAACACTGAAAAAATTTTTTTTGAAAAAAAAAAAATTTGTAATGTTTAGGAAAAATGGGGAATGGTAAATTCTGAAATTGTAAAGGAAATGTTTTTTGGAAAAGGGTAAAAAAATGGTCAAAAAAAGGGGTAAAAAATTAAAAAAAAAAGGGTTTAAATTTGGGGTCAATATATAGTAAAAAATGGAAAAAAAAAAGGGAAAAAAAGGGTCAAATAAAATGGTGAAAAATGGTAAAAAAGGGTCAATTGCTAAAAAAATGGAAAAAAATGGAAAAAAAAAAAATGGTAAAAATGGTCAAATAAATGGAAAAAAAAATGGTCAAAAAAAAATGGTAAAAATGGTCAAAAAAAATGGTTATTGTAAAAAAAAAGGGAAAAAAAAAGGGTCTTGAAAATGAAAAATGGTAAATAAAAGGTTTAAAATGGTAAAAAAGGGTAAAATTGGTAAAATAAATGGTTTTTGGGTAAAAAAAGGAAAAAAAAAAAGGGTCAAAAAAAAATGGAAAAAGGGAAAAAAATGGCAAAAAAGGGTAAAAAATGGTCAAATAAAAAAAAAAAAAAGGGTTTAATTGGAAAAAAAAGGGAAAAAAAAAAAGGGTAAAAAAAAATGATAAAATGGAAAAAAAAGGGTAAAAAATGGTAAATAAAGGAAAAAAGGGTAAAAAAATGGTAAAAAAATGGTCAAAAAATGGTAAAAAGGGTAAAATATGGAAAAAAAAAAATTGTAAAAAAGGTAAAAAAATGAAATAGTAATGATAAAATAAAAAGGTAAAATAGTAAAATGGGGGAAAAAATGGAAAAAGGGAAAAAAAAAATGGTAAAATAAAATGGTTAATTGGTAAATAAAGGGGTAAAAAAGGGAAAAAAAATAGTAAAAAATAAAATAGTAATGGAAAATAAAAATGTAATTTGGTAATTTCAGTGACTTTTCGAAATTTTTTTATGGCTCGAAACGACATTTTATATAGCCCGGAAAAGGGATCTGGGCGTGAATTAGTTAAGTAAAAATACAGTGGTGATAAAGATAAAATACAACGTCCCA
>JACEEZ010006783.1:5000-12500 GCA_016584305.1 Chionoecetes opilio
ACCCGAGGCGGGCAGTTGTGACTCCGGCGAGGCAGTGACCAGTCGTCCTGTCAGCTTTCTGTAATTAGAGGTTAAGTCTCCAATAAACATCACGCCGCGCCCCCAGCCCATCTGTGTTCCAACCCCACCATGGCGCAGTATCTTCAGGGGCTCATGGAGGAAGGCATGGGCGGCGTAGAGACGCCTCCGGCAGGTAGCGGGCGCGCGGGAAGAGCCGCGTGGTCCAACTTGCCGCCATACCACAACGCCACGCGTTTATACACCAAGCCCCGACATCACACCAGCCACATCAGCAGCAACTCTGGCCAACGACCCGGCAGCATCGCCTCACCACCTCCTCCAGGACCAGGGGAGCGACCGTGGGCATGTCGCCGGCAACGTTTGAGGCGTGGGCCACCAGCGTAGAGAACTACAGCAGCATCTGCGGTTGGGCGGCACCCACAGCGGCACCTTATGTACGCCTCCTTTGTAACACAGAGGTGCAACAGCGCATCGACGCGCGCCTGGGCAAGCAAGTGTTCAGGCAACTCTCAACCACGGAGGCAATCGACGTTGTGAGAAGCGTGGTGATCGGTACACGCTGTATTATCGGAGCGTGGGCGGAATTCTTCTCTCTAGCACAGGCATCGAGTGACAGTGTGTGTGCGTATATCTCCCAGTGCCGCGCCAAAGCGAATGAGTGCGGCTTTAGGTGCCTGAGTGCCAGTTGCCCCTTAGAGGAGTACATGCTCAGCAAGAAAATAGTGATGGGCTACGTGATCCCAACATGAAAGCGGGGGTGTTGCGTTGCTTCCCACGCCTCGAGTCATTCAGTGAAATAGTTCGCGTGTGTGAAATTTTTGAGGCCGCGGAAAAGACGAGTGAGCAACCTTCGAGCTACGTAGCCAGTGTGGGGGTCGGTGACACACTACCCCCGCCCGTCATGGCTCCACACCACGAGGTGGCGGCAGCGGGCCCCGCGCGCCGGCTTAGCGGACAAGGAAAAACCCGCCAAGACGGAGTCCGGCGGGGACGCAGGCGTGCCCAGCATGCGGTGAATCTGAGTGTACAGGTGGGCGTCAGTGCAGAGCGTTTGCAGCGACATGCCGTTGTTGCGGCAAGAAGGGGCACTTCTGGCGCTGTGTCCGGCCCTCACCCCCCAGGGCGGCCGCTCGTCCGCCCGCCCCAATCATTCGAACTTCACCCCTACCTCCGGTGCATGTGATCGTTGGAGGAGTGGAGATGGCGGCGTCGCTGCCCGTGGTGATCGGCTGCTCACGCCCTCGCGCCACGTGTCCCTACACAGCAGTGGCGGACACTGGGGCGCAAGTGTCTGTGGCGGGTCGCCTACTGTTGGGGGACCTCGGCATATCCCAACGTCAGCTCCAGGCTACACCCACGGCAGTCACCCACGTTGCCGGGGGCAGCATGCGCCTCCTGGGAACCATCACCTGTCAGGTCTCCGTAGGGACTGTCTCCACCACAGAGTGCATCTACATAGCCGAAGGCGTGCAGCAACTCTACCTATCGCTCAAGGCATGCAAGGCCCTTCGCCTGGTCCATCACACCTTCCCGCGCCCCCTTTCACCCACAGTGTGTGTGCTGTGGAGCCATCAGACCACCCCACAAGACCCACGTCGCCCGGAATCGCCACCTCACGAACTTGTAGAGGAGAACGTCGATCGCCTCGGAAATGGTTCTTGGAGCACTTCGGGCGCACTGTGTTTGCCATGGGACGCACGCCGCTACCAGAGATGAGCGGTCCGCCTCACCACGTCCACCTACGGCCCGACACACGCCCCCACGCACGTCCACGTCCCAGCCTCAGTCCCGCTCCACTTCTTTTGACGAGGTACGACGACAGCTGGACGACGATGTTGACAAGGGCATCATCGAGGCGGTGCCCGCAGGCGAGCCCACCGAATGGTGCTCCAGAATGGGGTAGTGCCAAAAAAAGACGGAAGGCCCCGTCGCACGGTCGACTTTCAGCGCCTTAACCGTGCGAGCCTCAGAGAGACACACCACACCAGACCGCCCTTCGATCTCGTCTCTAGCGTGCCCAAACATACATTTAAGACCGTAGCGGACGCATACTCGGGCTACCACCAGGTCCCCCTCGACGAGGAGAGCCGCAAGCTCACAACATTCATCACCCCCTGGGGGCGCTACTGGTACCGCCCACCCCCATGGGCCACTGCGCTTCGCAGGAACGCGTTCACAAAGCGTTTTGACGACACCATCACCGACGTGCCCAGGAAGCTCAAGTGCGTGGACGACACTCTACTCCACGACAGCAGCGTCAGCGACGCCTTCTGGCACACATACAATTTTCTCCAGAGGTGCATGAGAGCGGTGTCACCCTGCGACCTGACAAGTTCCGCTTCTGCAGGAGGAGCGTCCACCTTTGCCGGCTACCTCCTGGGCTGGGAAGGGTACCAGCCAAGCCGCGACCTCGTCAACAGCATAACCGACTTCAAGATGCCCGCCCAGCCCACCCTGACTGACGTGCGGTCATGGTCGGCCTCGTCAACCAGGTCGCGCCCTTCCTGGCGGTCGCCCCTGTCATGGAGCCCTTCGGGAGCTACTCAAGAAACCGGGTGGGAAGGCAGTGTACTGGGACAAGCAGTTGGAGACGCTCTTCACCTCCGGCAAAGACACTATTGGGCGATTGGCGGCCGAGGGACTTGCGCTTCTATGATGTGTCGCACCCTACAGCAGTCCTCACTGACTACAGCCGCCAGGGTATTGGCTTCCTTGTCCTGCAGCAGTACTGCGAGTGTGTCTCGGAGAAGTCGCCGCTAGCTGCCCTGGCGGGTGGAAACTTGTGCTCTGTGGCAGCGACATCTCACAGCGGCCGAGAGGAACTACAGTACCCTCGAGGGAGAAGCGCTTGCCATCACCTGGTGCCTAAAGAAGGCACGCCTCTTCCCTCCTTGCTGCAAAAACCTCACGCTCGTCACAGACCACAAGGCCCTTACAAGGATTTTCGGAGACAAGGAACTAAAGGACATAGCCAACCCCCGGATCCTCAACCTAAAGAGAGACGCTAATGTTCACCTTCCGCATCAAGTATCTGAGGGCGACACCAACTGCGCGGCAGACGCCTTGTCGCGCTACCCGATCCTGTCAGGTGGGCCAGAAGGATCGGACGAAGACGTTTAAGAGCTGGTATGCGCAGCCATGACCGCAGCCACGGCCGCGGCAGCCGAGGACGAGGTGGGGCATGTTGTGGACCTTCATCAAGTGGAGGAAGAGGCTGCACGGGACGAGGAGTACCGGCTCTTGCGGGAATGCGTAGCCAATGACGGCTGGGCTGAACGAAAGGACTGGGAGCCGGTCGCCCTCCGCCAGTACTTCAAGATACGGCGCCACCTCTCCTGCCAAGGGAACATCGTCCTTTACACCTGTGACGAGAAACACCCGCGGCTGGTCATACCTGCGGCCCTGAGGCGTGCAGTCCTCGCGAACCTTCATGCGGGGCACCAAGGCAGGGACTCATGCTACGCAGGGCGAGCAGTCAGTCTACTGGCCAGGGATTGACGCGAGGTGGAGCAAAGAGGCGCCAATGTGCGGTATGCGATACGCACGCCCCCTCCAGCCCCGCAAACCTCTTGCCCACCCCGCCCCCGCAGTACCCATTCCAGCAAGTGGTGGCTGATTTATTTCAACTGGACGGCCACACCTATATCGCCGTCGCTGACAGGCTCTCGGGATGGCTCGAAGTGGAGCACCTGTCAGGCGACGCCACCAGTGCACGCCTCATCACGGTGTTCCGACGATGGTTCAAGCGCTTCGGCATCCCAGAGGAGCTGTCGTGCGATGGGGGAACGAACCTCACCAGCCAGGAATCCAGGGGCTTCCTCGACACCTGGCGTGTGCGGCTGAGGGTCTCATCAGCACATTATCCCCAGTCTAACGCCGCGCAGAGGCGGCAGTCAAGTGTGCCAGAGGTTGCTACGCGGCAACACTGGCCGGAACGGCTCCCTGGACACCGACGCCGCTGCATGGGCCATCATGCAGTACCTCAACACCCCCCCGCAGGGCTCTGGAGCCTCCCCAGCCCAACTGATCACAGGACGTCAGCTGCGGGACGCCATACCTGTGGACGCGTCGCTCTATGAGGTGAGCAAGCGATGGGCGTGGCTGCTGCGGGAGCGCGAACGGGCCATAGCCCGCTCTGGGGACAGTGCAGCTTCCCGGCATGACCAAACAGCCCACAACCTCGAGCCCCTCACGCCCGGCCTACGGACCCGCATCCTAAACCCCGGCAGTGGGCGCTGGGATCGCGCAGGCACTGTCCTGGAGACTACGGCACCCAGGCAGTACTTGGTGCGGCTGGACGGCAGTGGGCGCACCACCATCAGGAACCGGCGCCACCTGCGCCCTCTCACGTGCGTTCAGGCGCACGACGACGGGACAACAGCGATGCCTGGCGCCACCCCGCCCAGCCAAGGAAGGCCTCAACGCCACAGACAGGCACCACGCCACCTGCTGGACTACGTGTTAGGTAACGCCACCCCTCAGGCAACACACTGAGTGCCACACTTATCACAAAATTTGTTTGTATCCCTCGGTTCACTCTTTTTCAAATGTTTCTGTTTTTTCATTACACCGCCCACGGTGAGCTATTTATGTAATTGGGGGGGGAGTGTGGGGGTGTGTGGCAACCCTCATCTTCCCGCCACATCTCAGTGTCACCCGAGGCGGGCAGTTGTGACTCCGGCGAGGCAGTGACCAGTCGTCCTGTCAGCTCTCTGTAATTAGAGGTTAAGTCTCCAATAAACATCACGCCGCGCCCCCAGCCCTTCTGTGTTCCAACCCCACCAGTGCCCAAGGCAATGTAGTCCAGCCTAGTAGGCTAGAGGAGGTGGAGGAAGAGATACATCCTTCTGTAGCTGTAGCAGCAGATGAGTCAGCTGGACGGGAGATTGCCGCTGCCTGTACACGGTGTACATTGTCTACAACTACAAGCTCAGCAGGTTGGTGACAGTCTAGCGAAGTGATTCTCAAACTATTTTGTTGCACAAGGCGGTATTAGTCCAGATGAACACCGATTCACTTTGGTGGACGAAACTATTATTTTCTGGTGTATTTTTTGTGTTTTGAATGAATCTGCTAGCCATTTCTGTCGCTTTTTTTAATTTTTTTAGGTAATTTTAAGGTTAGTTTTTTGTTTTTGTTTTTTTGTTAGGTAAAGGTTAGGTTAGGTTAGGTATAGGTAAAGGTTAGGTTAGGTTTAGGTTCTTTTTTTGTCTGTCATTTTTGCAAAAAAAAAAAAAAAAAATTTCGACAGAAACGGTTAGCAGATTCATTCAAAACACATAAAAACACATGAGAAAAACATAGTTTCGTTCACCAAAATGAGTTAGGTGTTCATCTGGATATTTACCCACAAGGCACACCAAGTATTTAAGGCACACTTGAATGTGACTTGAGTATAGCTAAGTGTGGAAGTCAAAGTAGTTGGCGTAGCGATGCGCTGCACGCCTTTTTTCCTCTCATAAAATATTCTCCTCAATCGTTAAAAGTGAATTATTTTGATTTTCTTTTCATATGTGGCAATTCCAATGATCTGAAACTCGAGAAATGCCAGTGGTCGCTGGCAGTTTTAACTCAAAGGTTGGTCTACTGTGTTTTGGCTCGGCGACTAATATTTTTCATAAATTAATTTCGCGATAAACATTGATGCACCGCCTCTGAATACCAAAAAATATAGTTCTTCTGTTGTTCTACTAATTATATGGATGACATGCATTACGATGGAATGTTCTATAATAGCAATTTAATGCAAATTACTCGCCTCGAGTAGCAAAGCTTAATATATTTTTTACATGTATATTGTGGCATGTAAAATTTGGGCGATGTTCACACTGTTTTCTAAGACAGTACTGCTGCGTCTGGCAAACGCTTGTCAAAATACAATAAGCAATGCCTTGGAAAAACGAAGAATAAAGAATGCCGAAATCGGCTTGTTGCTGCGACAATGTAGGTTATAATTGTGGAGGCGACACGCCGCGGCGGGGAGTGGTGGCGGGGAGATTGTGGCGGGGAGATTGAATCAAAACATTGCCACTTCACGCGTCGACTCATTGCATTTCCAGGCTTTCTATCTGATTGATACACAATAATAACAGGAAAATATGACTGCCTAGATATAGATAACTTCTAAACATTCGTTATTGACTATATAATATCATAGAGTAGCATTTACCTCGCCTCCTCAACTATAACCTACTTGGTTATTTGGTTATATACAATGTTTTACAGAATCAGGCTTCTATACAATATACATATAGAAGAAAATCGTTCCTAATATTATACTTTTGTGTTTTAAGTGCAGTGGAATAAGCCCATATTTTGTTTTCCAGTAGACCAACTTATTATCAAAAAAGTGAGTTAAAACTGCCAGCGACCCCTGGCATTTTGGGTTCCAGTTCTCTCGAATTAACCCATAGATGAGGGTTTGCTTTACCGCGCCTTGCAACTGTCAGTGCTTAATTAAGTGTGACGAGTATAGTGTCGACATATCTGCTGTCTGTGCTTTGCATAAAATTAATTGATAAATAACACTGCTTTATGATCTAATCATCATATAACAAATGAGAGATTTGGTTAGATATTGCTTAACATGTGTTGTTTGCATCCTTTTTATGAGCAGAAGAGGAGGAAGCAGAGATGAGGATTGTGACAGATAGATGAGACACCAAAAGAGTTTCTGGAGAGGTGAAGAGGAGAGTATCAGATAAACTAGGCACAGATACAGAGTGAACACAGTTTTGTCACAAGTTCACAACTCAGATTATACTTTTTTTTCATGTTGCGAAAGTTGCCTAAGACCTAACTGGAACATTTTGGTAGAGCACAGTGCTTCACATATTATATTCATTTTACTATAAATAAACTTGAAAATTATCCAGTGAAAATCTAAACTTTTGTGGGCTGGGCTAAGCCCCCAATGTCTCAAGAGCCTAGCTACGCCCCTGAATTATATATTGCTGACCTGAAATTTTTTTGGACTCGGCTTATTACTACTGAGAGCCCGAGGCATTCAATTTATCCAAATGAACCCTCGAGCGCCAGACAGGCAAATAAAAATGGTGATGCTGTCCTCTTCCCTCTTCAAGAACCTGACACAACCCACACACTGCAGAGGAAAACGAGTATGAAGAAAAGTAAATCTCTCCAGGTAATTGGACCGCGTGATGATTTTAGCGAAAAGAAAATGAAAATAAGGGAGCAAGAATTTTCCCATTTTTTGAACCAGTGTAGGATCAATTGGCAGAGAAATATAAGAAAGAATAGTGGTAGTGATGGTGGTGATTAAAAAACAAAGTGAAAATGTCGAAATGCAAAGTAGCTGTACTGCAGCTACTTTGTACTAGCTGCACACAGGAGAGAGAGAGAGAGAGAGAGAGAGAGAGAGAGAGAGAGAGAGAGAGAGAGAGAGAGAGAGAGAGAGAGAGAGAGAGAAGAGAGAGAGAGAGATAGAGAGAGAGAGAGAGAGAGAGAGCGAGCGAGCGA
>JACEEZ010006784.1:2500-10000 GCA_016584305.1 Chionoecetes opilio
TAAATCACTCTAATCATACTTAAAGGCCTATAAATTCCTTCCCTTATCTCTCAAGGCCTATAATTTCCTTCCCTAAGGGGGCCAAGAGGCGATATATTAAGACCCATAGATTCGGGGGCTGAAATTGTATGCATATATCACCGTACGTCTATATGTTAAGATAATATAAAGAAATATCCTTTTATCTATGTGGTTCTCGCAAGACAGCCCCATAACTTAGCCCCATTGACGTGACCATATAGCCCTTAGCCTCATACCCATAACTTAGCCCCATTGACGTACCCATAGTCCTTACAGCCCCATACCCACACCCATAACTTAGCCCCCATTGACGTAGCCATAGTCCTTATAGCCCCATACCCACACCCATAACTTAGCCCCCATTGACGTACCCATAGTCCTTATAGCCCCATACCCACACCCATAACTTAGCCCCCATTGACGTAGCCATAGTCCTTATAGCCCCATACCCACACCCATAACTTAGCCCCCATTGACGTACCCATAGTCCTTATAGCCCCATACCCACACCCATAACTTAGCCCCCATTGACGTACCCAGTCCTTATAGCCCCATACCCACACCCATAACTTAGCCCCCATTGACGTACCCAGTCCTTATAGCCCCATACCCACACCCATAACCTAGCCCCCATTGACGTAGCCATAGTCCTTATAGCCCCATACCCACACCCATAACTTAGCCCCCATTGACGTACCCATAGTCCTTATAGCCCCATACCCACACCCATAACTTAGCCCCCATTGACGTAGCCATAGTCCTTATAGCCCCATACTCACACCTATAACTTAGCCCCCATTGACGTACCCATAGTCCTTATAGCCCCATACCCACACCCATAACTTAGCCCCCATTGACGTACCCATAGTCCTTATAGCCCCATACCCACACCCATAACCTAGCCCCATTGACGTACCCATAGTCCTTATAGCCCATACCCACACCATAACTTAGCCCCCATTGACGTACCCATAGTCCTTATAGCCCCATACCCACACCCATAACTTAGCCCCATTGACGTACCCATAGTCCTTATAGCCCCATACCCACACCCATAACTTAGCCCCCATTGACGTACCCATAGTCCTTACAGCCCCATACCCACACCCATAACTTAGCCCCCATTGACGTACCCATAGTCCTTATAGCCCCATACCACACCCATAACTTAGCCCCCATTGACGTAGCCATAGTCCTTATAGCCCCATACCCACACCCATAACTTAGCCCCCATTGACGTACCCATAGTCCTTATAGCCCCATACCCACACCCATAACTTAGCCCCCATTGACGTAGCCATAGTCCTTATAGCCCCATACCCACACCCATAACTTAGCCCCCATTGACGTACCCATAGTCCTTATAGCCCCATACCCACACCCATAACCTAGCCCCATTGACGTAGCCATAGTCCTTATAGCCCCATACCCACACCCATAACTTAGCCCCATTGACGTACCCATAGTCCTTATAGCCCCATACCCACACCCATAACTTAGCCCCCATTGACGTAGCCATAGTCCTTATAGCCCCATACCCACACCCATAACTTAGCCCCCATTGACGTAGCCATAGTCCTTATAGCCCCATACCCACACCCATAACTTAGCCCCCATTGACGTACCCATAGTCCTTATAGCCCCATACCCACACCCATAACTTAGCCCCCATTGACGTAGCCATAGTCCTTATAGCCCCATACCCACACCCATAACTTAGCCCCATTGACGTACCCATAGTCCTTATAGCCCCATACCCACACCCATAACTTAGCCCCATTGACGTAGCCATAGTCCTTATAGCCCCATACCCACACCCATAACTTAGCCCCCATTGACGTACCCATAGTCCTTATAGCCCCATACCCACACCCATAACCTAGCCCCCATTGACGTAGCCATAGTCCTTATAGCCCCATACCCACAGCCATAACTTAGCCCCCATACACGTACGACCCCCTGATATGTGGGTCGTATCATTTATGGGGCTTATCATACCCATATAACTGTATTGGGTCTATCAGGGGGCTTATTATAGACCCATAGACCCGTGTTTGGGGGGAGCAACCAGCTGGGGGGTTTCAGGAATTTTTTGGAAAATTAACATATTTTGGTGCATTTTGACACTTTCCGAGCCTTCTTTCAATGCCCATAAATCCTTTTTAAACCGAATTAAAAAGCCTGTGATGGCACTCACAAGATACAGATCAAATTAAACACAAACCCCAAGGCGTTTAAGCCAAGTTTGTAGAGGATCACATGAGTTTTGTTTGATGGAGTGATGCATTTGGGGGGCGATTTTAAACAGCCCCCCCTCGCCCCCCCCTTAGCTACGCCAGTTTATCTTGCCATATCAGGCTTTCATTCAGGTTTGTTTACTTCCATATAAACTCTTACAGATAGGGGAAAACTCTTACTCTTACAGATAGGGGAACTCTTACTCTTACAGATAGGGGAACTCTTACTCTTACAGATAGGGGAAAACTCTTACTCTTACAGATAGGGGAACTCTTACTCTTACAGATAGGGGAAAACTCTTACTCTTACAGATAGGGAAAACTCTTACTCTTACAGATAGGAAAAACTCTTACTCTTACAGATAGGAAAAAACTCTTACTCTTACAGATAGGGGAAAACTCTTACTCTTACAGATAGGAAAAAACTCTTACTCTTACAGATAGGGGAAAACTCTTACTCTTACAGATAGGGGAAAACTCTTACTCTTACAGATAGGGGAAAACTCTTACTCTTACAGATAGGAAAAAACTCTTACTCTTACAGATAGGGGAAAACTCTTACTCTTAAAGATAGGGGAAAACTCTTACTCTTACAGATAGGGGAAAACTCTTACTCTTACAGATAGGGGAAAACTCTTACTCTTACAGATAGGGGAAAACTCTTACTCTTACAGATAGGGGAAAACTCTTACTCTTACAGATAGGGGAAAACTCTTACTCTTACAGATAGGGGAAAACTCTTACTCTTACAGATAGGGGAAAACTCTTACTCTTACAGCTAGGGGAAAACTCTTACTCTTACAGATAGGGGAAAACTCTTACTCTTACAGATAGGGGAAAACTCTTACTCTTACAGATAGGGGAACTCTTACTCTTACAGATAGGGGAAAACTCTTACTCTTACAGATAGGGGAAAACTCTTACTCTTACAGATAGGGGAAAACTCTTACAAATAGGGGAAAACTCTTACTCTTACAGATAGGGGAAAACTCTTACTCTTACAGATAGGGGAAAACTCTTACTCTTACAGATAGGGGAAAACTCTTACTCTTACAGCTAGGGGAAAACTCTTACTCTTACAGCTAGGGGAAAACTCTTACTCTTACAGATAGGGGAAAACTCTTACTCTTACAGATAGGGGAAAACTCTTACTCTTACAGATAGGGGAAAACTCTTACTCTTACAGATAGGGGAAAACTCTTACTCTTACAGATAGGGGAAAACTCTTACTCTTACAGATAGGGGAAAACTCTTACTCTTACAGCTAGGGGAAAACTCTTACTCTTACAGATAGGAAAAAACTAGATCAGATCAGTGTAGGATATTTATTTGTTGTCTGCGGCGCCCTAGGTAGATTAGACATACTTGAGGTTGCAACTCATGCCTATAGAAAGTATAGATGTACTCTCAGAGGCTAGTACAAGACGCCTATGTACTCTCAGAGGCTAGTACAAGACGCCTATGTACTCTCAGAGGCTAGTACAAGACGCCTATGTACTCTCAGAGGCTAGTACAAGACGCCTATGTACTCTCAGAGGCTAGTACAAGACGCCTATGTACTCTCAGAGGCTAGTACAAGACGCCTATGTACTCTCAGAGGCTAGTACAAGACGCCTATGTACTCTCAGAGGCTAGTACAAGACGCCTATGTACTCCCAGAGGCTAGTATAAGACGCCTATGTACTCTCAGAGGCTAGTACAAGACGCCTATGTACTCTCAGAGGCTCTATAGGTACAAGGAATGCTTAGGGAAACATTGGCTTGGAGACGAGGGAGAGATTTAACAATGCAGAACATATTGTTATTGTTATTGTACTGAACGACTTTATCAGATAGTCTAGAAGCAATGTGTATGTGTGTGTGTGTGTGTGTGTGTGTGTGTGTGTGTGTGTGTGTGTGTGTGTGTGTGTGTGTGTGTGTGTGTGTGTGTGTCTGGGGGGCCTAGCCATTAACAATAATCATAGGTATCCTAATATAAAAACTATATTATTAACTTAAATATTAGCAGTGAGGAACAGGCCGCCTTAACAGATGATGAAGAATGAGATACCAGCAGCATTTGTACCATAACACTATAGTCGCCAGTCACTCGCCACTGCACTAAGGTCGCCAGGCACAATATATTACGAATTCTAGCATCCCTACAGACTTTTATGTGCCCCTGCAGATGATACACAGTAGTTTATATCATGTACATCACACTTCATGTCTTCAGTGGCACATACAAGGCTGTAGTGATGCTAAAATTTGTAATATATTGTGCCTGGCGACATTAGTGCAGTGGTGAGTGACTGGCGACTATAGTGTTATGTACGGTAGTTGTATTAGTAGTTTTACCTTAGAAATTATAAGACCTGGGAATGTTACTAATAGATCCCTTTGGTAATAGTTATGGACATGTTATAATATATATACAACAGCTTGGAGACATGAGATCAAAGCAGGACTGTAGAGATGAACGGAGAACACACGCACGCACTCACGCACCAATAGAGGTCAGCTGCATAACACACGCACGCACGCACTCACTCACGCACCAATAGAAGCCAGCTGAATAACACACGCACTCACGCACTTCACTCAACACACACTTATAGAGGGACAAAACGCACTCGAACGATGAGGGCAAACTTCACGCACACACTCACGCACTCACAAAGGGTTTCGCACACACGCACACACTCACAAAGGGTTTCGCACACACGCACACACTCACAAAGGGTTTTGCACTCACTCACTCACTCACTCACTCACACACACACTCACAAAGGGTTCAACACGCACACACTCACAAAGAGTTTCGCACACACACACACACTCACAAGGGTTCGCACACACGCACAACACTCACAAAGAGTTTCGACACACGCACACACTCACAAAGGGTTTCGCACACACGCACACACTCACAAAGGGTTTCGCACACACGCACACACTCACAAAGGGTTTCGCACACACGCACACACTCACAAAGGGTTTCGCACTCACTCACTCACTCACACACACTCACAAAGGGTTTCGCACACACGCACACACTCACAAAGGGTTTCGCACTCACTCACACACACACTCACAAAGAGTTTCGCACACACGCACACACTCACAAAGGGTTTCGCACTCACTCACACACACACTCACAAAGAGTTTCGCACACACGCACACACTCACAAAGGGTTTCGCACACACGCACACACTCACAAAGGGTTTCGCACACACGCACACACTCACAAAGGGTTTCGCACACACGCACACACTACAAGAATACAATTAATAATGAAACTTATTCATATTATCACAAAGTAACAGATTCTAACAGGCGTTCAAACTAACCTTTCATATTTACATTGACACCAACACTTCCTCTCCTTTCCCTAGCCAATCACATTATAGAGTTCTTAGCCTAGGCATGCAGTGTGTCTTAATATACAGAGTAATATTAATATACATGGGCTAAGCTAAGTGTGGGGATTATTCTAGGCAACTCACCTACATAACAATTGCTAAACCTATTTTCAGATTTGTAAGCTAATTCTATTTTTCTACTCTCTCTCTCTCTCTCTCTCTCGCCCTCTCTCTCTCTCTCTTGCCCTCTCTCGCTCTCTCTCTCTCTCTCTCTCTCTCTCTCTCTCTCTCTCTCTCTCTCTCTCTCTCTCTCTCTCTAATGCGATGTTAACTGCTTACTGACAATAATGCGTTCGTCATTTATACATTTACTTTTTATTATACACCTATTTACACAATAGCACACACTATACACACACACACACACACACACAGTCACACAGTCACACACACACACACTAAGGGTGCTCCGTAGTGTAGTGGTTGACACGCTCGGTTCACAACAGAGAAATCCTGGGTTCGATCCGGGCGGGAAAAAAAAAAAAAAAAAAAAAAAAAAAAAAAAAAAAAAAAAAAAAAAAAAAAAAATATCTAAAATAACTTCTGAATTCTTACGTTTTTTTCGTTCCTGTAAAGAGTTTTTCTCCATCACAGGCCTTTAATTAATGTACTATAGATCCACCTTTACTTAACGCCTCTCTCTTATCTCTCCCTCCCTTCTGTTAACCTATGGCAAGTAAACAAACGGTGTTGAAATGAATAATACTGAGGACAGAATATCATAAGAGCTTCAGAAAATACAGCAGCTACTAAGGAAAGAAATGACAAGACTATCATGTCAGCCAAAAGAACAATCAACAGTTTTTGGATGACCAGAGAAAATAAGAGGAAAGAGAGAAAGGAATTATTTATAGACAGAAGAGAAGAGAGCTAACTGAAGACCCAGACAGCTAACTCAAGACCCAGACAGCTAACTCAAGACCCAGACAGCTAACTCAAGACCCAGACAGCTAACTCAAGACCCAGACAGCTAACTCAAGACCCAGACAGCTAACTGAAGACCCAGACAGCTAACTCAAGACCCAGACAGCTAACTCAAGACCCAGACAGCTAACTCAAGACCCAGACAGCTAACTCAAGACCCAGACAGCTAACTGAAGACCCAGACAGCTAACTGAAGACCCAGACAGCTAACTGAAGACCCAGACAGCTAACTGAAGACCCAGACAGCTAAATCAAGACCCAGACAGCTAAATCAAGACCCAGACAGCTAACTCAAGACCCAGACAGCTAACTCAAGACCCAGACAGCTAACTGAAGACCCAGACAGCTAACTGAAGACCCAGACAGCTAACTGAAGACCCAGACAGCTAACTCAAGACCCAGACAGCTAACTGAAGACCCAGACAGCTAACTGAAGACCCAGACAGCTAACTGAAGACCCAGACAGCTAAATCAAGACCCAGACAGCTAAATCAAGACCCAGACAGCTAAATCAAGACCCAGACAGCTAACTCAAGACCCAGACAGCTAACTCAAGACCCAGACAGCTAACTCAAGACCCAGACAGCTAACTCAAGACCCAGACAGCTAACTCAAGACCCAGACAGCTAACTCAAGACCCAGACAGCTAACTCAAGACCCAGACAGCTAACTCAAGACCCAGACAGCTAACTGAAGACCCAGACAGCTAACTGAAGACCCAGACAGCTAACTGAAGACCCAGACAGCTAACTGAAGACCCAGACAGCTAACTGAAGACCCAGACAGCTAACTGAAGACCCAGACAGCTAACTGAAGACCCAGACAGCTAAATCAAGACCCAGACAGCTAAATCAAGACCCAGACAGCTAACTCAAGACCCAGACAGCTAACTCAAGACCCAGACAGCTAACTCAAG
>JACEEZ010006784.1:12500-72500 GCA_016584305.1 Chionoecetes opilio
GGAGGCAGCTTGAGAGACAGGCAGACATTCCCATCTCACCTCTGTCATCATCATCATCATACTGTTTAACCCCTTGAGGCCCAGAACGTAATTTCCATTGTAATTTGGGTACCATTAGACAATTTTTAGTGACTATAAGCAATATTTTATACCTGCTTAGTATTCTCGTCCAATACGTAAGGTGGTATATTCAGTTAGTTTACGTAATTCTATGGCTCACAACAGACAATTTTATATAGCCAAGGAAAGATCTGGGCGTGAAGGGGTTAACGTCAGATATTCCTGTAGTGTTTGATGAGGTTAGAGTTAGACGGCTGATGATACGCTCGCTGCCTATCGTCGGCATTCATCATTTAGATTTGCAGCATAACGCATAACGCTGCCCATGCATAACAAAGGACTATATACTGTTGGCTAGCCTTCATTCCTCCCTCACTTGGATATCTGCTGTTGGCGAGGGTCATTTTCAAACTGTAAGAGGGCAGTTTAAGAGGCTTTTCCCACATCACCTCTGACTTCAAAACGCTGCCATACATAACAAAGGACTATATACTCTTGGCTACACCTCTGCTTCCCTCACTTGAATATCTGCTGTTGGTGAGGGTCATTTTCAAACAGTAAGAGGGCAGTTTGAGAGAGAGGGTCAGACTTTTCCCACGTCACCTCTGCTCTTAAAACACGCTGCCCATGCATAACAAAGCACTATATACTCTTGGCTACACCTCTGGCTTCCCTCACTTGAAGATCTGCTGTTGGCTTTCGTCATTTTCAAACTCCGAGTAGGCGTCGTTGAGCTCCATGAAGATCAGCTTGGCGAGAGATTCGTGTTCCGTTCCCGTACACTGCAAGGGTCGAGAGGTCAGTGTCGTTCTGTCGTTACGCCCAACAGTTGTTCCGTCTGTCGTTATAACAGAACGATGCCAGACTCAACTCATGGGGGCAATATTATTATTATTTTTTTTTTACATCATAAGGACTGACCAAAGGCACACACACACACACAAAATAGAAGTAATAAATAGCCTGCTTAGTTGCCAGTGCCTATAAAGAAGACAGTAAGAGAATATAATAAGGGTGGGTTATTTATTTAGTTCAGGAGGTGTCTTGTTACTCCTCTCTTGAAGAATTTAGTTCCACTCCCATAGTTTCCAGAGTTCCACATAAATGAATGCAATGTAGAAATGAATGCCAATCATGTATAACAGTTATCTAGACAAGAACTGCCGGGGAATGCCATGTTAGAAATGAATGCCAATCATGTATAACTGTTATCTAGACAAGAACTGCCGGGGAATGCCATGTTAGAAATTAATGCCAATCATGTATAACAGTTATCTAGACAAGAACTGCCGGGGAATACCATGTTAGAATGAATGCCAATCATGTATAACAGTTATCTAGACAAGAACTGCCGGGGAATGCCATGTTAGAAATTAATGCCAATCATGTATAAAGTTATCTAGACAAGAACTGCCGGGGAATGACCATGTTGGAATGAATGCCAATCACTGTATAACAGTTATCTAGACAAGAACTGCCGGGGAATGCCATGTTAGAAATTAATGCCAATCACGTATAACAGTTATCTAGACAAGAACTGCCGGGGAATACCATGTTAGAAATTAATGCCAATCATGTATAACAGTTATCTAGACAAGAACTGCCGGGGAATGCAATGTTAGGAATGAATGCCAATCACGTATAACAGTTATCTAGACAAGAACTGCCGGGGAATACCATGTTAGAAATTAATGCCAATCACGTATAACAGTTATCTAGACAAGAACTGCCGGGGAATGCAATGTTAGGAATGAATGCCAATCATGTATAACAGTTATCTAGACAAGAACTGCCGGGGAATACCATGTTAGAAATTAATGCCAATCACGTATAACAGTTATCTAGACAAGTTGATAAATATGTTCTGATGCATAACTAGGTTCTTATGTTGTCATGTTCCCTGTCATGTATTCAGTGTGGAGTCATTAGGGAGCTTTAAAAGGAGGCTAGACAGTGTTATGGATGTAGTAGTAGTAGTAGTAGTAGTAGTAGTAGTTAGTGTGGAGTCAATAGGGAGCTTTAAAATGAGGCTAGACAGTGTTATGGATGGGGATGAAAGGTGGATGTAGGTAGTGTTAAGTAGTATCAGGAACTACCACGTGTAGGTCTCACGGCCTCTTGTAGCTTCCTTATGTTCCTATGTTGTTATGTCATGCTCACCTTATCGGGATGGACCGCCAGACAAGCCTTGCGGTACATCTTCTTGACGTCGTGGGGTTGGACCAGCTGGTGCATGCCACACTCCTGCCACTTGCACCCCGTCCAGATGATGGCGTGCAGCGAGCAGATCAGCGCCCGGATGTTCTTCTTCTTCCCCTCCGTCCACTCCATGACCTTGAGGGGGAGGCAGGCAGGATACAGGCAAGGTTCTTATGTTATGTTATTTTCTTATGTTCTTACTTATGTTCTGAGGTATCATGAGTTAGTAGCCATGACCTTGAGGGGGAGGCAGGCAGGATACAGGCAAGGTTCTTATGCTATGTTATTTTCTTATGTTCTTACTTATGTTCTGAGGTATCATGAGTTAGTAGCCATGACCTTGAGGGGTAATGACAAAATGACATGGAGGCAGTGTGTGGAAGAGGCAAAGGTGGGCATTCCGTAATTCCGCAACTTGTGGAATGGGTCATTTGGTTGCGGAACTGCGCAATTACGGATGCCTGAAAAAATTGCAGAATTGCGAATTGCGGACCGCCAAAATTTTGAAACGCAATCGCAATAACTTGCGGAATGGGTAATTCGGTTGCGGAATTGTGCAATTACGGATGCCTGAAAAAAATGCAGAATTGCGGGTTGCGGACTGCCAAAATTTTGAAACGCAATCACAATAATTGTGACGGTGACCACCTTCAAAGTGGCAAGTGCCCGCGTGAACATAAGTTCCCGCCAAATATTGTGGAGACGACACTGCCAACTGCCAACTTGCCAAGTGTAGCACGGTCACTCAGTCAGTGCCTGCTGGAACTTGGGATTGAGAGCGTGTACGCTGGCCGTGTGTGATTAGTTGCTAACCTCCACATGCTGAACCAGAAGAAGTGGGAGGAGGAGGAGGAGGAGGAGGAGGAGGAGGAGGAGGAGGAGGAGGAGGAGGAGGAGGAGGAGGAGGAGGAGGAGGAGGAGGAGGAAGAGGAAGATTAGTAGATTACTTAGATGAGTGATTACTAGCCAGTAGACTGTGAAGTGTACAAGTAAAGAAAAACACTAAAAGAGACAAAGCCTTAATTGTGAAGGACAAGTAACAAGTATAGACAGAAACAGAATAGCAAGACACAAGTATTAAACACTAATAAAGAGTCTACAGACATTTTTTGTTTTAATTGTAGGTGTTGAAGAGTCTAGAGATGTTTAAGAGCCTAGAGACATTTTTTGTTTTAATTGTAGGTGTCAAAATTAGTTTGCGGAATTGCGAAAAGGCCTATCTGAAAAAAATTGTGGAATTGCGAAAAGGCCTACCTGAAAAAAAATTGTGGAATTGCGAAAAGGCCTACCTGAAAAAAATTGTGGAATTGCGAAAAGGCCTACCTGAAAAAAATTGTGGAATTGCGAAAAGGCCTACCTGAAAAAAATTGTGGAATTGCGAAAAGGCCTACCTGAAAAAAATTGTGGAATTGCGAAAAGGCCTACCTGAAAAAAATTGTGGAATTGCGAAAAGGCCTACCTGAAAAAAATTGTGGAATTGCGAAAAGGCCTACCTGAAAAAAATTGTGGAATTGCGAAAAGGCCTACCTGAAAAAAATTGTGGAATTGCGAAAAGGCCTACCTGAAAAAAATTGTGGAATTGCGAAAAGGCCTACCTGAAAAAAATTGTGGAATTGCGAAAAGGCCTACCTGAAAAAAATTGTGGAATTGCGAAAAGGCCTACCTGAAAAAAATTGTGGAATTGCGAAAAGGCCTACCTGAAAAAAATTGTGGAATTGCGAAAAGGCCTACCTGAAAAAAATTGTGGAATTGCGAAAAGGCCTACCTGAAAAAAATTGTGGAATTGCGAAAAGGCCTATCTGAAAAAAATTGCGGAATTGCAAAAAGGCCTATCTGAAAAAAATTGCGGAATTGCGATTGCGGAATGGGAAAAAAATTGCGATGCCCAGCTCTGGGAAGAGTATCTGGCAGCATTGGGCATTGGCGAATTGAGGCAACAGATGGAGACGGCTGACAGCGTATCATCGGCCGTCTAACCTCATGAAAGCAAAAATATGTCGCAAAATATCGGAAAAGCTGACATTAAACAGAAATAAAAATAAAAATAAAAATACGAGAGGTAGTATTAGCCCCTTCACGCCCAGATCTTTGCCTTGGCTATATATAAAATTGTCTGTTGTTAGCCATAAAATTACAAACAGTAACTTAATATACCAAATTAGTTAGTGGACAAGGATACTAAACAGGTCATAGCTATAAAATATTGCTTATAGTCACTAAAATCGTCTAATGGCACCCAAATTACAATGGAAATTACGTTCTGGGCCTGAAGGGGTTAAGAGTGCGGCAAGGATGGCCACCCACCTTAAGTTTCTCTGGGTCCATGTTCTTGGCCAGCTCCACCTTCTTCATCTGGGCCATGGTGCGAGGCCGGCATCCCTGCCACTGCTGAAGCTGAAGCCCTGAGAACCCAGCAGGTCGCCAAATGCGTCGCCCCCCACTCTACCCTTGCCCGGACCCCCGCCACTCTTGTCTGCGGTGAAAAGTTTAGCCTGGCGTTAATATTGACGGCTTGAAAATGTTACAATACTACTACACTTAAGGAAAGGAACAATACAGGAAAATAGATAAAAATACAAGACAGTAAAACCTCTCGTATTTTTTTTTGGGAGGGGTAGACATTTCCTAGCTATATATACACCTAGATTTTTTTTTTTTTTTTTTTTTTTTTTTTTTTTTTTTTTTTTTTTTTTTTTTTAAAATACATATCCCCCCATTATTCGGATCCTTGCATTACTCGGACCACTCCTTGGCCCAATTAGTCCCAATATGAGAGGTTTTACTGTATACGCTACTCTTGTTTGCGGTGAAAAGTTTAGCCTGGCCTAATTTTGGCTTCCAGATTACAGGATGAAAGTACACTCAGAAATTTACAATAAATACTACAATAACACACGAAAATCGGAAATGGCAAAATATACAAGGCTGAAACTCTATGCGATTCTTGTCTGCGGTGAAAAGTTTAGCTTGGCGTTAATTTTGCTACCAGAGTACAGGGTGAAAGTACATCTACACATCATGGAAATGCCACAATAATACTACAATTGATTATGAAAAAATATACAATGCTGAAACTCTACGCGATTCTTGTCTGCAGTGAAAAGTTATGCTTGGCGTTAGTTTTGCCTTCCAGAGTACAGGGTGAAAGTACATATCGTGAAAATGTTACAATACTACTACAATACTTTCTATCACTATGGGGGAGTTCCTAGACAGCCAGGTGACCTAAGGGGGGGGGGGGGGTTCCTAGACAGCCAGGTGACCTAAGGGGGGTGTTCCTAGACAGCCAGGTGACCTAAGGGGGCGGGACAACGGTAACAACCAATTACTACCGGCGTCAAAGTTGACTCTGCCGTAATTGGCTTGCTGTGGGGACTTGAGCTGGTGGTGGGGCGTCCCGGTGGGGGTCTTGCCGGGCTGGGGGGGGAACGGGGGCTGGGGCTGGGGGCTGAAGGGGGCTCTGGCTGCCTGCTGCTGCTGCTGCTGTTGTTGTTGTTGCTGTTGTTGTTGTTGTTGCTGTTGTTGTTGTTGTTGTTGTTGCTGCTGTTGCCACCCTCCAGCCTGTCCTGCCGCCACCCCTGACACAACAAGGACCAATACACACATTCTATAAATTCTACAAAAAACTGATCACCACCACAAAAACTGGTGACAATATAAATATGGCCATCTTATAAAAATGGCAAATCTCACAAAACAAAGCCAACGAAATAGGTGAAGATGGAGAAGGTGTCAGAGTGTGTGTGTGTGTGTGTGTGTGTGTGTTCACCTGGCGTGTGTCCCTGCCAGCCCGTCCCTGGGGTCTGGGGGCGGTGCTGGGGGGAGCCGGTGACGGGGGTGCTGCCTCCCAGGGGCGTGCCCCCCGCTGGGGTGCCGCCCTTGGGCGTGGTGGGCTTGGATCCTCCCCAGCCGCCCAGGCCAGCCAGGTTACCTGAGGACAAGACAGGCACGGGGTTTTTTTTCTTTCTTTCTTTCTTTCCCTCCGGGTGAAAATAAAATAATTATTAATATAAAATTATTATTAACAAGGCGGGCAGCAAACAGGGCCCTCCAGGCACTCCCTGGTCCCTTCCTTCACCACAAAGCCCAGACTTCCTGAGGCTGCTGCTGGCAGGCAAAGGTCTGCCAGGCCAACACAAGCAGCTACACTCACTGTTGTTGTGGCCCAGGCTGGCCTGGCTGGCTGGCCTGACAGCTACACTCACTGTTGTTGTGGCCCAGGCTGGCCTGGCTGGCTGGCCTGACAGCTACACTCACTGTTGTTGTGGCCCAGGCTGGCCTGGCTGGCTGGCCTGACAGCTACACTCACTGTTGTTGTGGCCCAGGCTGGCCTGGCTGGCGGGCCTGACGCTACACTCACTGTTGTTGTGGCCCGGCTGGCCTGGCTGGCTGGCCTGACAGCTACACTCCACTGTTGTTGTGGCCCAGGTTTGGCCTGGCTGGCTGGCCTGACAACTACACTCACTGTTGTTGTGGCCCGGGCTGGCCTGGCTGGCTGGCCTGACAGCTACACTCACTGTTGTTGGGGCCCAGGCTGGCCTGGCTGGCTGGCCTGACGGTACACTCACTGTTGTTTGTGGCCGGGGCTGGCCTGGCTGGCTGGCCTGACAGCTACACTCACTGTTGTTGTGGCCCGGGCTGGCCTGGCTGGCTGGCCTGACAGCTACACTCACTGTTGTTGTGGCCCAGGCTGGCCTGGCTGGCTGGCCTGACAGCTACACTCACTGTTGTTGTGGCCCAGGCTGGCCTGGCTGGCTGGCCTGACAGCTACACTCACTGTTGTTGTGGCCCGGGCTGGCCTGGCTGGCTGGCCTGACAGCTACACTCACTGTTGTTGTGGCCCGGGCTGGCCTGGCTGGCTGGCCTGACAGCTACACTCACTGTTGTTGTGGCCCGGGCTGGCCTGGCTGGCTGGCCTGACAGCTACATTCACTGTTGTGGGGGGCCCAGGCTGGGCCTGGCTGGCGGGCCCTGACAGCTACACTCACTGTTGTTGTGGCCCGGGCTGGCCTGGCTGGCGGGCCTGACAGCTACACTCACTTTTGGGTTGTGGCCCGGGGCGGGCCTGACTGGCTGGCCTGACAACTACACTCACTGTTGTTGTGGCCCGGGCTGGCCTGGCTGGCTGGCCTGACAGCTACACTCACTGTTGTTGTGGCCCAGGCTGGCCTGACAGCTACACTCACTGTTGTTGTGGCCCGGACTGGCCTGGCTGGCTGGCCTGATCCCCTAATGAGAAGCTCAAATAACACTAAAATCTTACTCACCGAGTTCAGCAAAAGGATCGGAGGGTTTGGAGGGCTGCTGCTGCTGCTGGGGTTGTTGGGGCTGTTGGGGTTGTTGGGGCTGGGGTTGCTGAGGCTGGGGTGGTCGCATGAAGGGCATGGCGGGGGTACTGGGGCTGCTGGCTCCCGCCACCCCCACCCCGATGCCCCTGCCTCCCATCATGGGGGTCCCGCCACCCATGGGACTCAGGCCCTGCAAGGCAAGGCAAGGCTCAGCAAGGGACCAAAGGCCAGACATGTGTACACAGCAATGACAAGATGGCACCACAGACAAAGGCCAGACGTGTGTACACAGCAATGACAAGATGGCACCACAGACAAAGGCCAGACGTGTGTACACAGCAATGACAAGATGGCACCACAGATAAAGGCCAGACGTGTGTACACAGCAATGACAAGATGGCACCACAGACAAAGAGGACATGGTTGTGAGGGACATAGGCACAAAGAGGACATGGTTGTGAGGGACTGAGGCAACACAAAGAGGACATGGTTGTGAGGGACATAGGCACAAAGAGGACATGGTTGTGAGGGACTGAGGCAACACAAAGAGGACATGGTTGTGAGGCTTATAGGCAACACAACAGGGCAACACTTGCTGGTCCTGCTAGATGGGTAGGCTAATATAGGCATAAACACAACTAGGTAAATACAACTAGAACAATACTTACAGGTCCTGCAAGATGGGCGAAGGGGCTGGGCGTGCCTTGGGGCTGGGTCTGCCCGGGCACTGATGAGAACTGTCCAAACAGGTCATGAGTGGCTGGGGGCTGCGGGGAGGTCCCCGGCCCACCGCCACTACCGAAGGGGTCAAACAGGTTCCCCTGAGAGGCCTGGCCAGGGGTCGTCTCCTCCCCCCCGCCGTCTATGCCACTCAGGAGGTCAAAGTTACTGAGGTCCTTGGCCATGCTGCTCTGATGGACAGCAATGTCCAGGAGGTTCACGTCGCCGGCCAGTCTGGTGGGGTCTCCCGGGCCACCCCAGTTGAGAAGGTCGGCCTCCCTGGAGCTGGCGGCCTCTGGGGGGGCTGGCCGAGGAGGGGGCTGGCTCGGGTCAGGGGTCAGATCTAGCTCTTCCTCCTCGTCGGATATAAGCTCCTTCACCTCCTCCCCAGACTGCAAGAACATATGGAATGAAATACATAAAAAAGGCATACAAAGAAATGACATACTATATTAAAATCACTCTTGGACCAGAAATTGACTCTAATCACTAATAAAAGTATCTGAAGTGTCTGAAACAAATGGCTATGGGAAACAGACAGACACAATGGGTTAAAAGCCACTAAAAGCATGGACTAAATGAGGGAGTGATATCGGCAAAGACTGTGTTGCTTCTGTGTGCACCAATGGGAAGCAAGGCTGGCTAAATGTAGACACAGAGATGGGACCACACCAGCTTAGCTCAGGCCCTGTAAAACACAACTAGATGAATACAACACGGTAAATACAACAAGGTAAACACAACTAGGTAAACACAACTAGGTAAACACAACTAGGTAAACACAACTAGGTAAATACAACTAGGTAAACACAACTAGGTAAACACAACTAGGTAAACACAACTAGGTAAATACAACTAGGTAAATACAACTAGGTAAACACAACTAGGTGAATACAATTAGGTAAACACAACTAGGTAAATACAACTAGGTAAATACAACTAGGTAAATACAACTAGGTAAACACAACTAGGTAAACACAACTAGATGAATACAACTAGGTAACAGGAGGCCATGACGCACCTGTTGGTTCTGTCCTGCCTTGGAGTCCCACTTGAGGCTGGCCATGAAGTCCTGCTTGGAGGCGGGGGGCACGGCGGCTGCTGCTGTGGCTGTGGCTGTGGCAGGGGTGGTGGCGGCAGGGGAGGGCGTGGTTGGGAGTCCCTGCGTGGGGGGGCAGGGGACCCGTGGGCACTGGCTGCTGGGGGGAAGACATCAGTGAGGCGGTGCCAGGGAGGAAAGGTTGAGGAGGAATGTTGCTACTTTCCTGGTTTTATTGTAATAGTTAACCCCTTCACGCCCAGATCTTTCCTTGGCTATATAAAATTGTCTGTTGTCGAGCCATAAAATTAAGAAAAGTCACTGAATATACCCAATTAGTTAGTGGGCAAGGATACTAAACAGGTCATAGCTATAAAATGTTGCTTATGCTCACTACAAATTGTCTAATGGTACTCAAATTACAATGGAAATTAAGTTCTGGGTCTCAAGGGGTTTATAATTCTTTCTCTCTTGAGCTGTCCATTCAAACAGACTTCCTTTTAGCACTTGAGAGTTCCCACTGACCTCCGCACATGGCTCTCCCTTCCAGCAATCTCAAAACGTCAACAAAAGACTGATCAACATTCATAACAACATACAGGTTGAAGTTCCCAAACTCGGCATCCTTAGACTCGGCAACACCCAAAACTCGGCTATGGTTCCGGATTATCCAAAACACGGCAGAACACCCAAAACCCTGGGCGTAGTTGCCGGGTCGGCCGCTGGGTGCCACCACACTAGGCCGCTGGGTGCCACCACACTAGGCCGCTGGGTGCCACCACACTAGGCCGCTTGGTTTCTCCCGCCGATTTGTTTGTTGTTATTGTTCAGTGGTGTTGTGACTGTAGAGTTGTGTACACTGTTATTTTGTGTACTTCTACAGGTCTGTTATTGGTATTATGGCTCCCAAACGTCCAGGAACACCTACTGGTGCAAGGGAAAAGAAAAGGAAGAACAATGTGTTAACTATTTCTGAGAAAAGAACTATTTCATGCTTTTTTCCCCCTTAATATATCTACGTTCTAAAAGTCGGCAAATTCCATTACTGGGCTCGGCGCTGGTCCCGAGGTTGCCGAGTTTGGGAACTTCAACCTGTACTACTTGAGTCAATTTTTTTTACGCGGCAAAAATTCCATGCTATCCTAAGGCTTCCTGGTTAAAATGCTGCCTGTGTTTACCTGATACTAGGGTTAACTATGATAAAATACAACTGTAATTTAGAAGAAGTGTAGTATTCCCTTCTCCTGGCATATATCCATTCTATCTTAAGGTCTCATGCTTAAAATGATGCCTGTGTTTACCTGATACTAGGGTTAAACTATGATAAAATACAACTGTAATGTTAGAAGAACTGTAGTATTCCCTTCTCCTGGCATATATCCATTCTATCTTAAGGTCTCATGCTTAAAAATGATGCCTTGTTTACCTGATACTAGGGTTAACTATGATAAAATCAACTGAAATTAGAAGAAGCATGTATCCCTTCTCCTGGTTAAAATGATGCCTGTGTTTACCTGATAATAGGTTACTATGATAAAATACAACTGAAATTAAGAAGAAGCTAGTATTCCCTTTCCTGGTTAAAATAATGCCTGTGTTACTGATAATAGGGTTAACTATGATAAATACAACTGAATTAAGAGAAGCATAGTATCCCTTCTCCGGTTAAAATAATGCCTGTGTTTACTGAAATAGGGTTAACTATGATAAAATACAACTGTAATAGAAGAAGCATATATTCCCTTCTCCTGGTTAAAATAATGCCTGTGTTACTGATAATAGGGTTAATATGATAAAATACACTGAAATAAGAAGAAGCTAGTATCCCTTCTCTGGTTAAATAATGCTGTGTTACTTGACAATAGGGTTAACTATGATAAAATACAACTGAAATTAAGAAGAAGCATAGTATTCCCTTCTCCCGGCATCAAATATCAGTCAGTAAGCAACAAAGGGGCAGGATATTTGCCTCGTTAAAATAGACTATACACACACATTCCCCGACTTACAAACATTCAAAGTATTCAGTATGGACGAGAGTAATGCTGGATTCATATATACCATTTCAAGTCATGTACAAACCCAGGGACACCATAAGCTACTTCACCCCTTGAGGCCCAGAACATAATTTCCATTGTAATTTGGATACTATTATACCATTTGTAGTGACTATAAGCAATATTTTATAGCTATGACCTGTTTAGTATCCTTGTCCACTAGCTATTGTATATTGTTCTTCGTTTATGTAAACAGACATTTTGTGAGATACTTCTGCACACATATAAGAACTAAAAAATAATAAGAATAAGAACTAAGACATAATGAAGCTACAAGAAGCTCCAATACTCACCAAATTTTTCTCTGGTTTCCTCCAGCTCTATGGCGGTGGAGAAGGCGACTTTAGGCTTGAAGGTGGATGGCGGGCGGTTGATCCACGGGGGCGGGTGAGGCGGCGTGCGGTCCACATCCGAGACAAAGATGCTGACAGTGACGGTGAACTTGTCAGGGTAACGGTCAGGCTCACTGATGTCATCCAACTCATGCCTGGAGGAGGAGGAGGAGGATGAAGAGGAGGAGGAGGAGGAAGAGGAGTGAAGAGGTAGATGAAAGCATAAAGAAGAGGAGTAGGAGTGAGGAGAAGGAGAAGGAAGAGGAGGAGGAGTAGGAGGAGGAGGAGGAGGGGATGAAGAGGAGGAGGAGAAGGAGGAGGGAGGAGGAGGAGGAGGAGAGGAGGAGGAGGAGGAGGAGGAGGAGGAGGAGGAGGGGGGATGAAGAGGAGGAGGAGGAGGAGGAGGAGGAGGAGGAGGAGGAGGAGGAGGAGGAGGAGGAGGAGGAGGAGTGAGGAGGAGGAGGAGGAGGAGGAGGAGGAGGAGGAGTGAGGAGTGAGGAGGAGGAGGAGGAGGAGGAGGAGGAGTAGGAGTAGGAGGAGGAGGAGGAAGAATACATACATAGGAATAACAGATACCAGGCTAGCTATTGGTCTATAACGAGGGTATCTGCTGAACTACATACTACTAACTATCAAGCTACATGTGAGAGAACAGTTGGAAAAGACTACCATGCCCCTAAAGAAGATAGGAGGAGGAGGAGGAGGAGGAGGAGGAGGAGGAGGAGGAGGAGGAGGAGGAGGAGGAAGGGTACTCACAGGTTGAAGCGGAGAGAGGTGTCCTCCTCGGGTATGAAGCCTGTGTGGAACTGCAGCTGTGCGACCTTGACCCCGATGACCTTGCCCATCATCCGCCGCGCATGGTACACGTACACACACACGTCACCCACCAGGTGGATGTTGATGGGCAGGATGATCTGTGCGGATGAGACAACACGGATGCTGGGTGAGGCGACAGGATCCGATATATGAAAATTATCATATATATACGATAGGCGGAGGAAGAAGGCGGGAGGGGGAGGAGGAAGAAGGGGAGAGGGGGAGGGGAAGGAGGGACGAGGAGGAGGAAGGGAGAGGGGGAGGAGAAGGAAGGGAGGAAGGAGGAGAAGGGAGGAAGGAGGAGAGGAAATGGGAGGAGGAAGAACTTTTTTTTTTTAAGTATCCTTCGCTTGGTATACAATCCTTCAGAGTCCTTCACGGGCCTCTTCGCTCCTTCACGCATCCTACAGGAGTCATGGGAGGGCATTAAAAGTCCCACAGGATTGCTATAGTATTCCTAGGTTTTTATAAGTACTTTGACAATCGCATGGGTGGCTCAAATAGGGATTAATACTACTACTACTAATACTGAAAATACTAATACTGATCCTTGTATTGAAGTAATGATTAATCTAGCAATGCCTAGCATATTGTTATGTCTTGTAGTAAGTTTTGTCTAATTTGTGGTTTTGAAGGAATATCTGGAAGTATCATGTCATTGTGAATTGGCTGAAATAGGGACTTCTATTCATTGTAACTGAAAACTGACTCCAGATTCGTGTTCAGCATGCCCGAAAACTGCTAGGAACTAATTTTCAAGCAAATCTATTTTTCAAAATTTTTGGCAAATTTTGCAAGGTGTATGCCTTGATTTTTTTTTTAAATCCCGTTTTTTCCAAAAACTAAAAAACTATGGCAGATAAATGCAAGAGGTAAAAAAGGAAGTATGAAGTAGATCAAGGGCTATCATTTGGCGTAAAGCAAAAAAATATTGATTGGTAAATAACTGAGAAAATAGCATATTCGTACATTTATACGAAATATCAACTTTCTCGACAACCATGAGGTGTTTTGACAAGCCGATTACTGCATCCTGTAGAACACCTCAAGATGAACCTTTGTTACTTCAATAAGTTTTCTTACGACTCATAGTTTTGCGTCAAAATAACAAAAACCTGATTTTCGTCAATTTTGTAATATTTTTGAGCGGCCAGAAATCCGAAGAAAAAAATTTCGGTAGATAATTGGAAATGCCGAGGATACAATTGTAGATCCATCCATTTACAATAACTTTTGATGGGTAAGTGTTGCTCTGTGAGAAACAAGATGTGAGCTGAACACGTTATAGTAAATATATAAGTTTATAATTCATAAACCGTGCATGATAGGTCAGCGTAGACCTGTATAGTTGTTTTTTGTTAGGTAAAGGTTAGGTCAGGTATAGGTGCGGTTAGGTTCAATTTGTTTTCCAATAATTTTTGTCGCAAATCTCACACACGCAAAAAAAAAAAAAAAAAAAAAAAAAAAAAAAAAAAAAAAAAAAAAAAAAAAAAAAAAAAAAAAAAAAAAAAAAAAAAAAAATTGGCGACAGAATCAGTCAGCAGATAAATTCAAAACATCAAAACTCACCAGAAAAAAATAGTTTCGTCTAGCAAAATAAATTCTTTGTCAAAAAGGAAATGTACCCGAGACTATTATAACACAATCAGCGCGAGACTATTATAACACAATCAGCGCGAGACTATTATAACACAATCACCGCGAGACTATTATAACACAATCACCGCGAGACTATTATAACACAATCACGGCGAGACTATTATAACACAATCACCGCGAGACTATTATAACACAATCACCGCGAGACTATTATAACACATTCACCGCGAGACTATTATAACACAATCACCGCGAGACTATTATAACACAATCACCGCGAGACTATTATAACACAATCACCGCGAGACTATTATAACACAATCACCGCGAGACTATTATAAACAATCACCGCGAGACTATTATAACACAATCACCGCGAGACTATTATAACACAATCACCGCGAGACTATTATAACACAATCACCGCGAGACTATTATAACACAATCACCGCGAGACTATTATAACACAATCACCGCGAGACTATTATAACACAATCACCGCGAGACTATTATAACACAATCACCGCGAGACTATTATAACACAATCACCGCGAGACTACTATAACACAATCACCGTGAGACTATTATAACACAATCACCGTGAGACTATTATAACACAATCACCGCGAGACTATTATAACACAATCACCGCGAGACTAGTATAACACAATCACCGCGAGACTACTATAACACAATCACCGCGAGACTATTATAACACAATCACCGCGAGACTATTATAACACAATCACCGCGTGACTATTATAACACAATCACCGCGAGACTATTATAACACAATCACCGCGAGACTATTATAACACAATCACCGCGAGACTATTATAACACAATCACCGCGAGACTATTATAACACAATCACCGCGAGACTATTATAACACAATCACCGCGAGACTATTATAACACAATCACCGCGAGACTATTATAACACAATCACCGCGAGACTATTATAACAATCACCGCGAGACTATTATAACAATCACCGCGAGACTATTATAACACAATCACCGCGAGACTATTATAACACAATCAGCGCCACCCAGTCTTCTCGGGGGAAATATGATGGCGTGCAGTTGTATTGTTTCCCCACCCACCTTGTTTTCCTGGGGCATGTATAGCCTCATGCGGTCGTATTCCTGCTGGGTGGACAGCATTTTGTGTTCCCCTTGCCACACCTCAACATACGGCCGCACTCCATCCCTGAAACCAAAGACCACAACAACATGAGAACATAAGAACATAAGATAAGATAAGATTTTCATCCTATCTAGACACTTTGCAAGTACCAACTACAAGGTTATTGACTATACAAAGCGCCGCCACGTCAGCACGAACTAGGCGGACTCGAACCGCTGACCGAATGCACAGGGACGCTGCACATTGCGAGGTCACGTCTCTACCAACCTTGCCACCCTGACGAACATAAGAACATAAGAACATAAGACCACAAGACCACAAGAACATAAGAACATAAGAACATAAGAACATAAGAAAATAAGAACATAAGAACATAAGAACATAAGAAAATAAGGAAGCTACAAGAGGCTGGGAGACCTACACGTGGTAGTTCTTGTTACTTTACACTACCTACATCCACCTTTCATCCCCATTGAATAATAGTAATAGTGAAATAGTAGTAGTAATTATAATAGTAGTAATAGTGTAATAGTAGTAGTAGTAGTAATAATAGTAGTAATAGTAATAGTGTAATAGTAGTAGTAGTAATAATAATAGTAGTAATAGTAATAGTGTAATAGTAGTAGCAATAGTAATAGTAATGAGTGAATAATAGTATATCCGTCCCTGAGAACACCAACATTTGAAACCTTTAATAACAGTGGCAGAAATACAATGTTTGTTTACAACTTAGAAGGCCAGCCTTTATAATAAGCAGAGGTTTTCAGGCAATAATACATCAGATAATATAATAATAACATAACATTAGAACATCAGTGTTAGAATAACATTAGAACATTAGTAACACAAGGCCATAAGGAAGCTACAAGAGGCTGGGAGACCTACACGTGGTAGTTCCTGTTACTTAACACTACCTGTGGATGTGTGATGACATATAAGACAGTCATACACATAGTATTCATGCCTCTTAGTAAATCTTACACATACAGACTAGGCAACAACACTGTACGTGACACGGCAACAGCGCACTGCCCCTCAGGCCCCCTATGTAACCAGTTGCTATCCGGCTCGCGGACAGACCACACCAGCCCCTCGCTTGGGTGTCCCGACCATCTGTTCTCTGTCAATAAACCTACGGAAGTAATGCTCGCTTCTCTCTGGGATAACCTCCCCACAACCACTCCTATCAACACTGCATAACGACCAACACTACCTACATCCACCTTTCATCCCCAGCGAATAATAGTAATAGTGTAATACAGGTTGAAGTTCCCAAACTCGGCATCCCAAGACTCGGCAACACCCAAAACTCGGCTATGGTTCCGGATTTTCCAAAACACGGCAGAACACTCAAAGCCCGGCGCGTAGAGCTGTGTACACTGTTATTTTGTGTACTTCTACAGGTCTGTTATTGGTATTATGGCTCCCAAACGTCCAGGAACACCTACTGGTGGAAGTGAAAAGAAAAGGAAGAACAATGTGTTAACTATTTCTGAGAAAATTGACCTTTTGAAGAAGTTGGATGGCCCTTTTTCCCCTTAATATATCTACGTTCTAAAAGTCGGAAAATTCCATTACTCGGCTCGGCGCTGGTCCCGGGGTTGCCGAGTTTGGGAACTTTAACCTGTAGTAATAGAGTGTAATAGTAATAGTAGTAATAGAGTGAAATAGTTGTAGTAATAATAATAGTAATGAGTGAATAATAGTAAGTGTAATAGTAATAGTAATAGTAATAATAGCAATAGTGTGTAATAGTGGTAATGGTTTGCTCACCTGCGCTGCGTGAAGAGGGGAATGGGTGCCACAATGAGGGAGGTCAGAGTGACGGGCTTAAAGTGGGGCAGGATGGGTGGCGAGGAGGTCAGGTCACGGATGTATTCCAGGTACCTGTAATGCAACGACACAACGCCTGAGGCACTCTGACAACGGCACTCTGACAACGGCACTCTGACAACGGCACTCTGACAACGGCACTCGGCACTTAACCCCTTGAGACCCAGAACGTAATTTCCATTGTAATTTGGGTGCCATTAGATGATTTGTAGTGACTATAAGCAATATTTTATAGCTATGACCTGTTTAGTATCCTTGTCCACTAGCTAATTGGGTATATTAAGTTACTTTTCTTTATTTTATGGCTCGACAACAGACCATTTTATATAGCCAAGGAAAGATCTGGGCGTGAAGGGGTTAATACTATAAAATAATACTATAAAATATTGTTTATAGTCACTAAAAATTGTTTAATGGTACCCAAATTACAATGGCAATTACGTTCTGGGTCTCAAGGGGTTAAGACCAGGAGCCTCTAGATGAATTACTCTATGTTTCCTGACCTGAACTGTGACAAGTAGGTAAACACAGTTATGCATAAGCAGCTAATGCAAACTAGAACTCTTAACACCATTATTCTCTCTCTCTCTCTCTCTCTCTCTCTCTCTCTCTCTCTTCTCTCTCTCGCTCGCTCTCTCTCTCTCTCGCTCGCTCTCTCTCTCTCTCTCTCGCTCGCTCTCTCTCTCTCTCTCTCGCTCGCTCTCTCTCTCTCTCTCTCGCTCGCTCGCTCGCTCTCTCTCTCTCGCTCGCTCTCTCTCTCGCTCGCTCTCTCTCTCTCTCGCTCGCTCTCTCTCTCTCTCTCTCGCGCTCGTCTCTCTCTCTCCTGCGCTCTCTCTCTCTCTCTCTCGTCGCTCTCTCTCTCTCTCTCTCGCTCCTCTCTCCTCTCCTCTGTTAGCCAAGGCGCCTCTCATGAATAACTCCTTTTTACCTGAACTTGATGTGAGGCGGGGGCTGCGCTGATGCAACATGTTGAGCGCCTGTTCGGACTGTTGAAGGCGTGACACAGCAGCAGGAAGGAACACACCAGCATGGAGGTGGACGCCTTGCCATCCTTAATACAACACAACACAACAACAACATATGAACAATAACATAACATAATAACAATATAAAACTAATAACAATACAACAATACGGGAGTATGAGCCAAGGGGAGGCGAGCCATTGCACTCTTGTGATGTATAAGTGTACACCAACAATAGAGAGATCGTGAAAAGGTTGATCTACACTTTGGGGGGTGTATGTATAAATATATAAAATAAATAAATTAATATAAAAAAGCCTCCCTCATGAGAACAGACAGCCTATCAGCTTCCCACAGTAAAACAAGACCGCCCATCAGCCTCCCTTACCGTAGATAACCACTATAGTCGCCACCTGCACTAATGTCGCCAGGCGCCATATATTACGAATTATAGCCTCACTACTGATGTGTATGTGCCACTGAAGATGATACACAGTAGTTTATATCATGACTGTATAATCTACCCTGTTTCAGCGTTGTTTTATGCTTTGTAGCTGCAAGTATAGACAGTTTACAATTTCCCTATTTTTCTTCGGGCGACGACGACGGCGGGAGGACACTCTTAACATAAACACTAGATGGCGACCTTAATGTAGCCCGTTATCAACGTCGCCACTCGGTTTTATTTTTGAAATTTGTCCATTTTATAGCCATACTATGACACAGATGAAAACACAAAATGACACAAACTCTCCAGATAACCCCTTCTAACCTTCCTGAAATCATGGATGTAGAAATGTAAGTATTAACGCCACCACACGTCTGTACATAACAAAGAAACGTTGTCCTGGCGACTTTACTGTTATCTACGGTAGTAAGAACAGACAGCCCATCAGCCTCCCTTAGTAAGACAAGACAGCCCCTCAGACTCAGAAATTTAAGTATTAACGCCACCACACGTCTGTACATAACAAAGAAACGTTGTCCTGGTGACTTTAGTGTTATCTACGGTAGTAAGAACAGACAGCCCCTCATACTCAGAAATGTAAGTATTAACGCCACCACACGTCTGTACATAACAAAGAAACGTTGTCCTGGCGACTTTACTGTTATCTACGGTAGTAAGAACAGACAGCCCCTCAGACTCAGAAATGTAAGTATTAACGCCACCACACGTCTGTACATAACAAAGAAACATTGTCCTAGCGACTTTAGTGTTATGTACGGTAGTAAGAACAGACAGCCCCTCAGACTCAGAAATGTAAGTATTAACGCCACCACACGTCTGTACATAACAAAGAAACATTGTCCTAGCGACTTTAGTGTTATGTACGGTAGTAAGAACAGACAGCCCCTCAGACTCAGAAATGTAAGTATTAACGCCACCACACGTCTGTACATAACAAAGAAACGTTGCCCTGGCGACTTTAGTGTTATGTACGGTAGTAAGAACAGACAGCCCCTCAGACTCAGAAATGTAAGTATTAACGCCACCACACGTCTGTACATAACAAAGAAACATTGTCCTGGCGACTTTAGTGTTATGTACGGTAGTAAGAACAGACAGCCCCTCAGACTCAGAAATGTAAGTATTAACGCCACCACACGTCTGTACATAACAAAGAAACGTTGTCCTAGCGACTTTAGTGTTATCTACGGTAGTAAGAACAGACAGCCCCTCAGACTCAGAAATGTCAGTATTAACGCCACCACACATCTGTAAATAACAAAGAAACATTGTCCTGGCGACTTTAGTATTATGTACGGTAGTAAGACCAGACAGCCCCTCAGACTTACAATGCAGTGCACCACCACCACATTCTTGGCGTCCTTGGCCAGGTAGTCGTAGATGGTGCACGCCAGGTTGTACAGGGCGCCAAACGTGGGGGCCTTTCTGCCCGACCACTGGCCCTCCACCACCCTCGAGGAGAACTTGGCCGCGGTGTACTGGCGGCCCGACACATTGTAGATGATGTGGTGGGCCGGGTACCTCCCCTCCAGGACGGCTGTGGGGGTCAAGGGTCAAAGGTCAAAGGGTGACTTAAGGGACGGATTGACTTAATGAATTACTACATTACTATAACTATTACTACTACTACATTATATTAACTACAACTACATAAATATAACTCAATATGAGAGAGCGAGAGCGAGAGCGAGAGAGAGAGAGAGCGAGAGAGAATCTGGCATTACTCCTTACCTATACACATATATATGGCATTAAGAGAGAGAGAGAGAGAGAGAGAGAGAGAGAGAGAGAGAGAGAGAGAGAGAGAGAGAGAGATGGCCTCACTCCCTACCTTTGACGTCCTCGACATGGTTCCTGTAGGCGGACTCGAGCCCCTCGGCCGGGTAGGACATGGCCACCACACGGGAGGTGATGTGTGACAGGTCCAGGTCAGTCCGGGCGATGGACCTGCACATCACAGAACATCAGAACATAAGGCTAAACACATTTTTTGTGTTTTTGACGATTTTTAGTGACTATAAGCAATATTTTATAGATATGACCCGTTTATTATCCTTGTCCACTAACTAATTTGGTATTTTTTGTAGGACATGTCTGGTGAATGCAGAGGTCATACAAGGTCATTACAGAGGCTTTTCGTAATTTTATGGCTAACAGACAGTTTTTTATAGCAAAGGAAAGATCTGGGCGTGAAGGGGTTAAGACAGCACTTACTGGCTGACTGTCTGGATCACTTTACTGGAGGTGTCCTTAAGGTTCTTGAAGATGCTGCCGGAGTAACCTTTGAGGGAGGAAAACAGTCCACCACCACCACCACCACCACCACCACCGCTGCCTGCCGGGTTGGGGGGAGGGGGGTGGGGGTGTCCGGGCCCCCCCACACCTGAGGACACACACAGTACTGACACACACAATCATAGTAACCTGCCTTGATGTTATTTCCTACCCTTAATCCTGCCTTGATGTTATTTCCTACCCTTAATCCTGCCTTGATGTTATTTCCTACCCTTAATCCTGCCTTGATGTTATTTCCTACCCTTAATCCTGCCTTGATGTTATTTCCTACCCTTAATCCTGCCTTGATGTTATTTCCTACCCTTAATCCTGCCTTGATGTTATTTCCTACCCTTAATCCTGCCTTGATGTTATTTCCTACCCTTAATCCTGCCTTGATGTTATTTCCTACCCTTAATCCTGCCTTGATGTTATTTCCTACCCTTAATCCTTCCTTTGTTATTTCCTACCCTTAATCCTGCCTTGATGTTATTTCCTACCCTTAATCCTGCCTTGATGTTATCTCCTACCCTTAATCCTGCCTTGATGTTATTTCCTACCCTTAATCCTGCCTTGATGTTATTTCCTACCCTTAATCCTGCCTTGATGTTATTTCCTACCCTTAATCCTTCCTTGATGTTATTTCCTACCCTTAATCCTGCCTTGATGTTGTCTCCTACCCTTAATCCTGCCTTGATGTTATTTCCTACCCTTAATCCTTCCTTGATGTTATTTCCTACCCTTAATCCTGCCTTGATGTTGTCTCCTACCCTTAATCCTGCCTTGATGTTATTTCCTACCCTTAATCCTTCCTTGATGTTATCTCCTACCCTTAATCCTGCCTTGATGTTATTTCCTACCCTTAATCCTGCCTTGATGTTATTTCCTACCCTTAATCCTGCCTTGATGTTATTTCCTACCCTTAATCCTTCCTTGATGTTATTTCCTACCCTTAATCCTGCCTTGATGTTGTCTCCTACCCTTAATCCTGCCTTGATGTTATTTCCTACCCTTAATCCTTCCTTGATGTTATTTCCTACCCTTAATCCTGCCTTGATGTTGTCTCCTACCCTTAATCCTGCCTTGATGTTATTTCCTACCCTTAATCCTGCCTTGATGTTATTTCCTACCCTTAATCCTGCCTTGATGTTATTTCCTACCCTTAATCCTGCCTTGATGTTATTTCCTACCCTTAATCCTGCCTTGATGTTATTTCCTACCCTTAATCCTGCCTTGATGTTATTTCCTACCCTTAATCCTGCCTTGATGTTATTTCCTACCCTTAATCCTGCCTTGATGTTATTTCCTACCCTTAATCCTGCCTTGATGTTATTTCCTACCCTTAATCCTGCCTTCATGTTGTCTCCTACCCTTAATCCTGCCTTGATGTTATTTCCTACCCTTAATCCTGCCTTGATGTTATTTCCTACCCTTAATCCTGCCTTCATGTTATTTCCTACCCTTAATCCTGCCTTGATGTTGTCTCCTACCCTTAATCCTGCCTTGATGTTGTCTCCTACCCTTAATCCTGCCTTGATGTTATTTCCTACCCTTAATCCTTCCTTGATGTTATATCCTACCCTTAATCCTGCCTTGATGTTGTCTCCTACCCTTAATCCTGCCTTGATGTTATTTCCTACCCTTAATCCTGCCTTGATGTTATATCCTACCCTTAATCCTGCCTTGATGTTGTCTCCTACCCTTAATCCTGCCTTGATGTTATTTCCTACCCTTAATCCTGCCTTGATGTTGTCTCCTACCCTTAATCCTGCCTTGATGTTGTCTCCTACCCTTAATCCTGCCTTGATGTTGTCTCCTACCCTTAATCCTGCCTTGATGTTATTTCCTACCCTTAATACTGCCTTGATGTTATATCCTACCCTTAATCCTGCCTTGATGTTATTTCCTACCCTTAATCCTGCCTTGATGTTATTTCCTACCCTTAATCCTGCCTTCATGTTATTTCCTACCCTTAATCCTGCCTTGATGTTATTTCCTACCCTTAATCCTGCCTTGATGTTATTTCCTACCCTTAATCCTGCCTTGATGTTGTCTCCTACCCTTAATCCTGCCTTGATGTTGTCTCCTACCCTTAATCCTGCCTTGATGTTATTTCCTACCCTTAATCCTGCCTTGATGTTATTTCCTACCCTTAATCCTGCCTTGATGTTATTTCCTACCCTTAATCCTGCCTTGATGTTGTCTCCTACCCTTAATCCTGCCTTGATGTTATTTCCTACCCTTAATCCTGCCTTGATGTTATTTCCTATCCTTAATCCTGCCTTGATGTTATTTCCTACCCTTAATCCTGCCTTGATGTTATTTCCTACCCTTAATCCTGCCTTGATGTTGTCTCCTACCCTTAATCCTGCCTTGATGTTGTCTCCTACCCTTAATCCTGCCTTGATGTTATTTCCTACCCTTAATCCTGCCTTGATGTTATTTCCTACCCTTAATCCTGCCTTGATGTTATTTCCTACCCTTAATCCTGCCTTCATGTTATTTCCTACCCTTAATCCTGCCTTGATGTTATTTCCTACCCTTAATCCTTCCTTGATGTTATCTCCTACCCTTAATCCTGCCTTGATGTTGTCTCCTTCCATGTTATCCAGAAAATTTAGAGCCCATATGCTTAGTAATATTATCTTTAGTAAGTAGCATTGTTTTAGTATCGTTAGTAATATCATTCATCATATTTTCAGCCTTTATGCTATGTCAGAATATGGGAACTTATATTTTTGGTTATCTATTGTGTTGATATTTCCTGTTTAAGCTCTGTAGGTTTTGAGAATTTGTATTTGGACCATAGAGTTTTAATTTCAATTGTAATTTGGGTACCATTAGACGATTTTTAGTGACTATAAGTAATGTTTTATAGCTATGACCTGTTTAGTATCCTTGTCCACTAACTTATTTGGTATATTCAGTGACTTTTCGTTATTTTATGGCTAACAACAGACAAATTTTTTATAGCCAAGGAAAGATCTGGGTGTGAAGGGGTTAAGGATTACTATTGGATTTTTGATGTGTTTTGATATTGTGGTGATAACAGTGGTGATATTTTTCATGTGATTCTGTGGTTAATAAATCTATCTATCTATCTATCTATCTATCAGTGGCCCTTACCTTGCTGGGTGTGTGGGGCAGGAGGAGGGGGACGGGAGGGCACGGGGGAGCGGGGGGCAGGGGGCCGGGAGGGCGGGGTGGGACGCTTGGGTTCTCCTGCCCGACCATTGACCTCTGTCTGGAGCACTGCAATGAAGGTCACAGGTCATTAGTGTGGTGACCAACATGGTGTCAACATCTCTCTCTCTCTCTCTTAACCCCTTGAGACCCAGAACGTAATTTCTATTGTAATTTGGGTACCATTAGACAATTTTAATGACTATAAGCAATATTTCAATAGCTATGACCTGTTTAGTATCCTTGTCCACTAGCTAATTTGGTATATTCAGTTATTTTTCGTAATTTTATGGCTAACAACAGACAATTTTATATAGCCAAGGAAAGATCTGGGCGTGAAGGGGTTAACCTCTTCACGCCCAGATCTTTCCTTGGCTATGTAAAATTGTCTGTTGTCGAGCCATAAAATTACAAAAACTTAACTGAATATACCAAATTAGCTAGTCGAGACAAGGATACTAAACAGGTCATAGCTATAAAACATTGCTTATAGTCACTAAAAAACGTCTAATGGTACCCAAATTACAATGGAAATTACGTTCTGGGTCTCAAGGGGTTAATGGCTAACACACACATACAGTGAAGGGGTTAATGGCTAACACACACATACAGTGAAGGGGTTAATGGCTAACACACACATACAGTGAAGGGGTTAATGGCTAACACACACATACAGTGAAAGGGGTTAATGGCTAACACCCCCATACAGTGAAGGGGTTAATGGCTAACACACACATACAGTGAAGGGGTTAATGGCTAACACACACATACAGTGAAGGGGTTAATGGCTAACACACACATACAGTGAAGGGGCTAATGGCTAACACACACATACAGTGAAGGGGTTAATGGCTAACACACACATACAGTGAAGGGTTATGGTAACCACACATAAGTGAAGGGGTTAATGGCTAACACACACATACAGGAGGTTAATGGCTAACTTCTACACATGTAGGGGTTAATTGAACCCCTGCTCAGTGAAGGGCAAGGCTAACACACCCCCACGGAAGGGTAGCGGCCACACACATCATGGGGGATCATGCTAACAGACACCAGTAAAGGGCATTAAGGGAACACACATACAGTGCAAGTTTGAGGATAAATGCCTTCACAATGGGGTAGATAATGCACATACAGTGAGGGGTTAATAATGCCTCACTTTTAGTGAAGGGGTTATGCCTACACACATTACAGTGAAGGTTAATGCGCTACCACAATTCGTGGAGGATTAATTGCTACACACACATACGGTGAAAGTAATGGCATCACAATTCAGAGAAAGTGGTTCAATGGGAAAAAATGGTTAATGGTAACACAATACAGTGCGAATTAATGGGTAAAACCCATACAAATTGGTTAATGGCTAATTCACTCACATTCTAAAGGAGAATATGGCTCTTACACAATTTACTAAAGGGATTAAATTGCCCTTCACAATTCATAAGTGAAGGGCTAATGTAACAACGGATGAAATAATTGCCTTAAATTTGGGGTGAAAATCCCTCACAATGGGGTTAATGTATCACACACATACATAGGGGATAAATGTTACCTTCACATTACAGGGATGGAATAATGGCCCTTCACAACTCGGATGATAATGGCATACACAATTCGGGGAAGGGTTATTGGCCCTAATCCCGGATACATAATTGCCCTTAATGGCTGGGATAACATATAGTCAGGCAATTCTACCCGAAATACTGGCGTTACTTCATCTGGTGATGGCAGATAAGCCTTAAATTTTAGGGCTTATCTCCCTCGCAATCCAGGCGCATCCAAAGGCCCCCACCAATTCGCGGCAGTAACCCTTCCATCTGGGGATCAATCTGCACTTCTTCGTCTGGGGAAATGACATAATTCCCCTGTCTCAATTCTGGGATGAAATAATTGCCTTCACAATTCTGGGGATGAAATAATTGCCCTTCACAATTCTGGGGATGAAATAATTGCCCTTCACAATTCTGGGGATGAAATAATTGCCCTTCACAATTCTGGGATGAAATAATTGCCCTTCACAATTCTGGGGATGAAATAATTGCCCTTCACAATTCTGGGGATGAAATAATTGCCCTTCACAATTCTGGGGATGAAATAATTGCCCTTCACAATTCTGCGGACAAAATACAGGCCCTCCTCTACATACATACATACATACATACATACATTCAGGTGACATACAAACATGTCTGTAATCACAAATGGTGGTTTTCACAAATAAGAACATAAGAAAATAAGGAAGCTGACAAGAGGCTGGGAGACCTACACGAGGTAGTTCCTGTTACTTAACACTACCTAAATCCACCTTTCAGCCCCTTCCATAACACTGTCCAGCCTCCTTTTAAAGCTCCCTATTGACTCTGCACAGATACTGAATCACTCTAACATGTTTCAGAAGCATTAAGGTGGACCCTAGGGTGATGGTAACAGCTTGAAGCACTGAACTCTAGGTAACATTTTAGGCGGGTGGAATATATGGTTTAATAATATTGGTGTATAGCTGTACTGTACAAAACAAAGAAGGATAATTTATAGTTTCACCCAACCAACGATTTTCTGATGCGCCTTATGTTTTTCTGGTGTGTTTTGATGTGTTTTGAATGAATCTGCTAACCGTTTCTGTCGCAATATAATTTTTTTTAGGTAGATAAAGGTTTTTTTTTTTTTTTTTTTTTGGGGGGTAGTTTTTTTTTTTTTTTTTTTTGGGGGGGGGGGGTAGATAAAGGGTAGTTTGTTGTTTTTTGGGGGGGGGTAGATAAAGGGTAGTTTTTTTTTTTTGGGGGGTAGATAAAGGGTAGTTTTTTTTTTTTTTTTTAGTTAGGTAAGGGTTAGGTTAGGTATAGGTATGGTTAGGTTAGGTTAGGTATGAGGTAGTGGTTAGGTTAGGTTAGGTTAGGTTGGTTATTAGGTATAGGTTTAGGTTAGGTATGGGTTAGGTTAGGTAGGTTATTAGGTTAGGTTAGGTTAGGTATGGGTTAGGTTAGGTATAGGTAGGTTAGGTTATGGTAGTTAGTATAGGTGGTTAGGTATGGGTTAGGTTAGGTATAGGTTAGGTTAGGTTAGGTATGGGTTAGTTTAGGTTATGTTGGTTAGTTTAGTTAGGTTTAGTTTGTTATTTTGTCATCACAACACACAACAACAAAACAAATGCGACAGTAAACGGTTAGCAGATTAATTCAAAACACATAAAAACACACCAGAAAAACATAATATAAGGCACCTCAGAAAATCGTTGGTTGGTGAACTTAATACAATATCGCCCTCCCAGCTCTCACCTGAGCTTGGCAGAGTCCTGAAGGTGCTAGGTAACCAGGTATAGATACTGCACCAGCGCACACTCTCCTGCCGTTCAATGGATAGTTTTCCATGTGTCCAGCATCTCGGGCGGGTACAGGGTGGGTGTGTTGTAGACACATTAACTGACAACCACATGCACAGAACAACATCTGCCTGACCGAAATGGAAGTGTCATGTGGAACATAAGACATAGGTACATGGGATGTAGATGGACTAAGTGCATGAACAAACATCGAAAACATAAGACATGAGAACATAGGAACATGAGAGAACATAAGAACATGAGAACTTTAAGAACATAAGGACATGAGAACATGAGAAACATAGGAACATAAGAACATGAGAACATAAGAACATGAGAACATTAGAACATAAGAACATAAGAACATGAGAACATAGGAACATAAGAACATGAGAACATAAGAACATAAGAACATAAGGATTCCTAATAATAAGAATACCTAAATCTCTCTCTCTCTCTCTCTCTCTCTCTCTCTCTCTCTCATAAGAACATAAGGAAGCTACAAGAGGCCGCGAGACCTATGGTGGTGTGTGACAAGAGTAGCCTATGTGTATAAGTTGAAATAAAAAGATGATTATTATTGGTATTAAAAGACAAGACATTTCAAGCTTGATTCAACCCACTAAATAAAATAATAATAAAAAAAAGAGAACACACACACACACACACACACACACACACACACACACTCAATACACGCAGATTTCTCAACCTAAATAAATAAAAAAAATTATGTCATCAAAAAATAATATATAAATAAAATGTCATGAAAATTTCTGCAATATCGTCACCACAACCGGTCAACACACACACACACACACACACACACACACACACACCCACACCCACACACACACACCCCACCCACACCCACACCCACACCACACCCACACACCCACACCCACACACACCCACACCCACACCCACACCTACACCCACACCCACACCTACACCCACCCACACCCACCCACACACCTCCACACCCACCCCACCCCCACACCCACCCACACCCCCACCCCCACACAACCCCACCCCACCCACAACCACACCCACACACACACACACCCACAACCACACACACACACACACACCCACACACACACACACACCCACCTCGTCCTCCAGCAAGGCCCTCTGGTGGGCACTCCAGGTGACGTCAATCTGGTAAGTCTTGGTCATGGCCGAGCCAAAGTCGCACAGCTTGATGTGACCCGACTCACTGATCAGCAGATTCTCCACCTTGAGGTCGCGATGGGTGATGGGGGGACTCTGGTTCTGTAAGGTCATAACAACATAAGAACATAAGATGAGGTTGTAATATATATGGGAATAAGAACAAAAGGTTATAAGAACATAAGAACCATACTACCAGGTAAACATCGGCATCAACTTAAGCAGGAGACTTTAAGATAGAATGGAATTTTTGCCTCGTTAAAAAAAAAAAACCTACAGTAGTACATAAGAACATTAGAAAATCAGGAAGCTACAAGAGGCCGTGAGAGGTAGACATGGTAGTTCCTGTCAGTACCTGCATGTGCTGCACTGCCTTGGTGGTCTGGTACATAATAGAGGTCACCTGGTTGACACTGAGCGGCTGACCATCCAGCAGCCTCAGGGCATCCACCAGCGACCCACCTGTGGCAGCCAGGGAGGTCAGGTCAGATCAGGTGTTGATTCTTTATAGCGTGTTAGCAGATCTCACAAAACACACACACACATACACACACACACACACACACTTTCCTTACATATAAGTATGTATGTGGCATGTCCACAACTCAAGGCCAAGAGAAATAAAAGTAAATATGAACACTACAACTAACATTAATGCACCTGCCGTCCTCCACACTGTAAACACACACACACACACACACACCTGTACACACACACACACTAGAAGGACAACACACATACATACACACACGAACACTAGAAGGACAACACACACACACACACACACACACACACACACACCTGTACACAGCTCAGAGAGAAGGAGGTACTCATTGCGGTTCTCTCTGCTCTGAGCCTTGCTGATGGCGGCGGCCGCGATGAAGTCCACAATGTGAGGGTGGCCGGACAGCTGCTTGGATATGGCGATCTCCTGCTTGATGGCCTCGCAGGCCACCTGGTCCGCCCCGAGCAGCCGCTGCCGGGAGAGCATAAGGAGTCCTAGTAATAAGAATACATACATCCTCTATAAGGACATAAAATAAGGAGTCCTAATGATAAGAATACCTAAATCTTCTCTCTCTCTCTCTCTCTCTCTCTCTCTCTCTCTCTCTCTCTCATAAGAACATAAGAAAATAGGGATATCTAATAATAAGAATACCTAAATCCTCTCTCTCTCTCTCTCTCTCTCTCTCATAAGAACATAAGGAAAATAAGGCAGCTGCACAAGGCAATGGGACGTACACGTGGTAGTGCCTGATACTTACTTAACACTGCCTACATCCAGTAAGGGTTAATTCAAGCTTGATCATGCTCTGACTTGCCCCTAGTGCCTTGGATGGCATTGTAAGGACTAGTAACACCAACAGATGGCAAATACACATGCATCAAATTCTACACCCTAACAATTGCCATTGCTATGCTCCAAATGACACTTTAAAGTCATTACTGGCCTGTGTCTACACTCCCATGGCTACAGTGCAATCTAATCAATAGAACAGAAGAACATAAGGAAGCTACAAGAGGCCGCGAGACCTACACGTGGTAGTTCCTGTTACTTAACACACCTACATCCACCTTTCATCCCCATCCATGAATTTATCCAGCCTCCCTTTAAAGCTCCCTATTGACTCCACACTAACTACCTGTCTAATGAGTCCATTCCAATCATTCACCACCCTATTTGTGAACCAGTTTTTCCCTATTTCTTTTTTAAATCTAGCTTTTCCAGCTTGAATCCGTTACTTCTTGTTCTACCCTGGTTACTAGCCGTAAGAACTTTTCCTACCTCGCCTTTATTAAACAGTCACTACCCATGAGTACCTTGAGGGCAAATGTCCTGCCACAGGAGACGTCTTGGGCCACAAACACAAAGGCAAAACCACCTGAAAGAACAGACTGCATTAAGCATTAAGCCCTTCACGCCAAGATCTTAAGTCAATGAAGATACCAAAGGAGTTAGTGGACAAGGATACCAAACAGGTCATATCTATAAAATATTGCTTATAGTCACTAAAAGTCATCTAATGGCGCCCAAATTACAGTGGCTATTACGTTCTGCACCTTTTTCATGGCTGTTTTCACGACCCTGCTTCACTAGTCACCTTATTGACACTTCAGCAGCCTTCCATGGGGTCGATAATCCCGCCATTTAAGGTTTATAATGAGAAAACACTGGTGGCGAAACCTCAGCCGCTTCTTTTTGTCCCTTGGCCTAGAATGTCAACACTAGGGTCTAGGGATGTGCACCGGTATACCGAAATACCGGTATTTCACCGGTATTTCGGTGTCTGTATAACCGGTATTATCGCTTGCCTGACTCACGTCAACATGTGACGTCACGCCCCCGCCTGTGACGTCACGACCCAGCTAGTTGCGCACCAAAACACAATCTTTCACCCTTCATGAAACACATTATATAGGCAAAATGATGGGTGAATTACCACGGAATATGTATAATGATGATATATAGGACACGCACACCCTAAAAAAACAATAAAATAACGATGAATTAATAAAGTATTGAGCGTGAACAATTGACGGTTTCCAAGCGCATATTTCCCCAAACAAAAATCTACTTTTAAACGCAGGCTTTAAAAAATAGGGAAACCTATGAGCCAATCACTATGTGAAGTATGTATCTTAAAAACAGTAACAGATCGTAGCTTGGCGTAGAAACAAAAAAGCCGATTTTGTTTTTTATTCTCGTTAACGTAACATTTGCACCCAATACGTCAGCCGCATTCCTTGACCAATGCCATGAGAAACCCGTCACACAGACACACACCAATACAAAGAGTGTGTGTGAACAGCCTAGGCCGCACAAACAGCCTTGCCACACAGCTACAAGCAAGAATAAGACCGATAAAAAATATAAACAAAATCCCAGACTGGCTAGAAAAAAAAATTAAATCGAAATATCCCCCCCAGGCCTATGATTAATGCATAAAACGATGCGGAGAAATCAAAATAGATCAAAACACACATAAATCACCCTAAATTTGGCGTAGAAAAAGAATTATCAATAAATAAAGGCTAAATATACGGTGTCACTAAATGCCAAATATATATTATTTTCAATAAATGACCAAAATAACTTCAGATACGTATAAACAGATACAATATAATACAGAGAACATTTAAATGAAGGAAAAAAATAAAATCCTGACATAGACGCTTAAATAGAGGAAAAATGCGTGAAAATAGATTTAAAAAAAAAAAAAAGTTACGGCAATACCTAACTGTGGGTTGTCACCGGGAGGCGACCGTAGTGTAACGGTAGCACGTCCGCCCGGCAAGTGGAAGGTCTCGGGTTCGATCCCCGAGCGGTGCCTGCCTTTTCGGTGAACCCCCTACCTCTAACACTAACCCAGACTCAAATAAGGACTTTTAATGGTTTTTCCTCCTCTTAATAGACTAAAATATCAATGGGTAATGGTTAATTCAATGGTTAAGGCCAGGAAAATTAGTAGTGTCTCAGAAAATAACCGCGCAGCCCTCGTCCATTTTTACCATTAGAATAACCATGACTGCCTTGACACACACACACACACACAAAACAATGATCTCCCAAGGCCGAACATTTGAATACTCACCTTCCGCAATCAGTTTATTTATTTTCAGCTTAATCCCGCTTATTTCAACCTCCTGGCCCACGAAGTCACTGTCCGCGGCTGCTCCGTTGGCTCCCAGGTACCCAAACGCACTCTTGAACAGCTCCGCCATGGTGTAATTATAATAAATCCAATGAGTTGTGAAGTAAATCCTCCATGTCACCTCCCAACAGCTGACTGACTGAGACAATAGACGCCCTAGTTCTTGCCTCCCACCGAAACAAAAGCGATGCAATGTTGACATCCATATCGCCTCAACACGCTAACCTTATAGGCTGATCCTGGCTGAAATATTCCCTATAGAGGATATAACACTATGCTTCCCTCTGTTTGACGCGTTTTTTGCTTAGCTATTGACAGGTTGTTATATCCCTAATGTCCCTCAACTCACGTGGGAATATATTGGCCTGAATAATGCCTCAATACTCTAGCCTTATAGTCTGATCCTGGCTGAAATATTCCTATAGAGGATATAACACTATGCTTCCCTCTGTTTGACGCGTTTTTTGCTTAGCTATTGACAGGTTGTTATGTCCCTAATGTCCCTAATGTCCCTCAACTCACGTGGGAATATATTGCCCTGAATAATACCTCAATACTCTAGCCTTATATTCCGATCCTGGCTCAAATATTCGCTGTAGAGGATTTAACACTATGCTTCCTTCTGTTTATCGCGTTTTTTGCATAGCTATTGACAGGTTATGTCCCTAATGTCCCTAATGTCCCTCAACTCACGTGGGAATATTGCTGAATATGCCCTCGTATAGTTTAATATCCCCACCTTACTCATGGCTAATAGGCTGTACTATGACTGCCTACCAAGGGTCATAATTCTGTATCATGGGTGTCTATAGGCATTATACACATTAAATCCATTCAGCCAGGTTATAAGAATATGGACATGGATTATATAGGAAGTTATAATGAGCGGGGACCTATTACACTGGTTACTGACTATGGCTATATACACTGTTAAATGACCTATTGAGCCATTATACACGTTAAATGGACCTATGAGACTATATACACGTTAACATGACCTATTGAGACTCTATACTGTCTGCTATGAGACCTTATACACTGTTAACATGACCTATTGAGACCTATATACACTGTTAACATGACCTATTGAGACCTATATACACTGTTAACATGACCTATTGAGACCTATATACACTGTTAACATGACCTATTGAGACCTATATACACTGTTAACATATGACCTATATTTATACACCCTTGTTACATCCATCTCAGCTGATCCAAGACTTATGGTGTTATGAAGCATCTCAAACGTTTCATTTGTCACTAATTAAGAGGATAAGTAAGGGATTATATCAAGGAAACTAGTACACGTTTTAGCAGGGGCGGAAGCAAGGTCTTTCTTTATCTGGGCGGAAGAGCCTTGAAAACACACTCGAAGGGAAATATGTTCCGCCCTCTCGCATGCTGTACCCAGATATTCCCCTACAACTCTATAACTACAACTGCTACTACTACTACAACTTCACCTATAACAACCCCCTATCTACAACCTCCTCTATATATACCTCCCTCCCTCCTCGATCCCTCCCCATAGAGTAATGTTTCGCCCTCTCGCATTTGCATCCAGATTTTCCCCTACAACCATAACTACAACTGCTACTACTACTACAACTTCACCTACAACTTCCTCTATATCTACCTCCCTCCCTCGATCCCTCCCCATAGAGTAATGTTTCGCCCTCTCGCATTTGCATCCAGAATTTTCCTACAAGTAGCTACACTGCTACTCACTACTAGACTTCACTACACTTCCTTCTTTATACGTTCCCCTCCCTCCTCCCTCCCTCCGCACAACTTGTATAGGAACAGATATATAAAAAGTGTGAGCACAGTAGTGAGACCGCTCGCACGTCTTGGGTATTCTCCTATTCTGTCGGTATATATAGTTCTATGTCTTGTGTACATGAGACTAAGAAATAGAAGCTACAAGAGGCCGCGACAGCTATATATACGTGGTAGTTCCTATTACTTGTTCCTGCGTATATATAGCTATGCTAGTCACAACTCCAGCAAGTGAAGTGCCTCTACTTAACTACGCATCGGTGGTCATCGTGCCTGGCATATATAGATGGTGGGCAGGTAGGAATTAATGTAAGTTAATCTGACATGACAAATATGAGACGTGACTGTTTTTTTTTTTGTTTTTTTTTTACTTTGGAAAAAAAAATCTGACATGACAAATATGAGACGTGACTGTTTTTTTTTTTTTTTTTACTTTGAAAAAAAAAAAAATCTGACATGACAAATATGAGACGTGACTAATGAATTGTAGGCTATATGTATACAAGCGGTGGCTTAGCATCGATCCCGTCTATGAAATGACTGGATAAAGGTGCTTATAGGATGGTGTGAATTGTTCCCAGCAGATTATGACAGCCAAGTAAATATCATAGTGTACTTCAAATGACGAGAAATTGCAAATAAGAGAAATCAGACACTCAAAATCAGTGTTGCCAAACTAGCGCGAAATGCGCTAGTTCTGGCGCATTGGCATCACAAACAGCGCGTAAAGTTCGTGTTTTGCGCATAGCGCGTTTTTCAGTGCATTTTTATTCAATCTGGTGCATGTTTTAGGTCATTATTTTGTAGAATATACTGTACGTAGGCTGGTAATTGACTAGATATTTATATAATTCTCATCAGTACCTAGTATGTAAATCCTAATCATGAACTGCTGCTATTATTATTATTATTATTATTATTTATTGTTATTATTATTATTATTATTATTGTAGCAGCAACAGAAGCAGTAGCATTATCAATATACTATAAAAGTAATAATGCTATAATTAATACTATAATAATAACCGTTATCTAGCTAGTATTACGATAGAGGAGAGAAGACGAAAACTTTCCTAGCGCATTTCTAGCGCATTTCATACCTCAATCGAGCTCTTTTACGTCCGACACATTTGTCACCACTGCTCAAAATACTGCAGTGTAGCTGTCATGAAAGGGTTGATTAGAACACCAACAAATGGTTTTCGCCTTATTTCTCCTTATTTAGAGATATTTCACCTCTTTCTACGCATTGCATAGCTAGATTATCTTTCCGATACCTTCTCCAATGGTCTTCTGCATGATTTAGCCGTCAATGAATGAGATGTTTCAATAAAACATAAATTTGGTCCCCGCGCACGGCGTCGCTCTATTTTTGTTTGTTTATATTTCACATTTTCCTCGGAGAATAAACACACCACGACCTATATTGACCTCCTGTGACCTGGTGTGACCTCGTAGGGTTCTATAACTCCACGTGTAGGCCCAGGGAAAGACTATAGACACGTTCATAGCGTTCAGAGGCCGCTCAGTGCATGATTAGACGAAGGAAAGCCAGGACAAATAAGGCTCGGCCGTCGATCGGTCGCCAGACAACACGCTCACCCTTGCCTCGCCCTTATAGGAATTATAGCCTCACCACACACATAATCGGGATACTTTCTGCTTCTCCTAAGTAAATACATATATTTCGACCCCCACGTGATAGCTGAGACTCAAAACTCCCTTCCTGGTAAGGTTATCGGGGCCTATTCACGTGCTGAGTGTCCAATCCCAGCTCTGATGCCTTCAAGACCTTCCCTTCCCCCCTCTAATGGCTTAACACACGGTCTCTAGGGTAAAACTCTTCGCTGAGCAACTATTATAAGTCCCTGAGAGGAGCAGCGCAGGATGGAGGGAGGCTGTAGGCTGCTGGACACTGCCTCCACCACAGATACTTCCCAGGCCCAGCTGAACCTTGCCTTCGAGCCCACAGCAGCCTCAGACTCAGAGGGAAGCAATGATGGGCCACGCCACGAGGAGGGAGGTTCGTACACTCTGGTCTGCCGTTTGGCAGGTTCAGATTTGCATCATTTCGTGACCCTAATCAATTTGTAGGAGAGGAAAGAGGGTAGGATGGAGCGAGATGGGTCAGTTCTTACCGTAGATAACACTATAGTCGCCAGTCACTTGCCACTGCACTAATGTCGCCAGGCACAATATATGACGAATTTTAGCATCACTACAGCCTTGTGTATGTGCCACTGAAGACATGTAGTGTGATGTACATAATATAAACTACTGTGCATGCCTCTTCAGTGGCACATAAAACTCTGTAGTGATGCTAAAATTCGTAATATATTGTGTCTGGCGACATTAGTGCAGTGGCAAGTGACTGGCGACTATAGTGTTATCTACGGTAGGAGGAGAGAGGGATGAAGATACTCCAATTACAGGAACTACCTCGTATAGGTCTCGCGGCCTCTTGTAGCTTCCTTATTTTCTTATGTTCTTATGTAATCCCCTCTGCAGTGTGGCTCTCCATTCCACCCTTCATTCCTTCCTCCTTGCATGGTATCCGGTTATTTCGCCCACATGCTATTTCGCCACACCATGGAGTCATTTCGCCCACAGGTCAATTCGCCCACACTATGGAGTCATTTCGCCCAAGGTTACTGGTGGTTCATTCCATTTCTTACAGAGGAGGATATAGTTACATGACTCCGTGACATGGATCGTGTGGGCGAATTGACTTACATGTGGGCGAAATGTCTTGTGGGCGAATTGACGTGTGGGCGAAATGACCGGTAACCTCCTTGCAGGGACTCCAATCACTTTCCTTCCTTTGGTTGGTCATGATGGTAAGCGCGGCAAGAGATAAGGCGATAAGATTGTACAAGTGTCAGGAGTGATGTCTGATTTCGCCTCTTCCATCTCCTTGAAGATAAGATTGTGATAATGATAATCCGTATGACAAATTATTGATCTTTCTAATGCCCATTGCAAATTATCCAGCCTACATTCTTATCTGTAGATGTGTTGGCTGAGATGATTGAGTCAGTGGTATAATGGTGCAAGGTGACTCAAATTATCCTGCCTACATTCTTATCTGTAGATGTGTTGGCTGAGATGATTGAGTCAGTGGATAATGGTGCAAGGTGACTCAAATTATCCTGCCAAAATATTTTTTTATAGATGTGTTGGCTGAGGAGGCGATTGAGTCAGATAATGGTGCAAGGTGACTCAAATTATCCTGCCTAATTTTTTTTTTATAGATGTGTTGGCTGAGGCGATTGAGTCAGTGGAGAATAGTCGTGCCACAGGCCTTGAGAGTCTCCCAGTGGTGGACGAGCCTGCCGCGCCCCATCACTTAAGGACAGACAGCCAATTGTCCTCAAGTGACGCCTCGTTTACTCCGGCTTCTGGTATGTGTGTGTGTGTGTGTGTGTGTGTGTGTGTGTGTGTGTGTGTGTGTGTGTCAGTGTGTCTCGTGCTGGGTAGGCAGGAGGAGGACAGGGATCTCACGCTATACCATTGTGTGTGTGTGTGTGTGTGTGTGTGTGTGTGTGTGTTGCCCTAGTTGTGGTAAAAGCCGTGGTCTTGGAAAAGCGTAGATTCAAAAAAGAAATAGGGAAATCTGGTTCACAAATAGGGTGGTGAATGATTGGAATGGACTCAGTCGTGGGGTAGTCAGTGTGGAGTCAATAGGGAGCTTTAAAAGGAGGCTGGATAAATTCATGGATGGGGATGAAAGGTGGATGTAGGTAGTGTTAAGTAACAGGAACTACCACGTGTAGGTTTCGCGGCCTCTTGTAGCTTCCTTATTTTCTTATGTTCTTATGTGTGCGTGTTTGAGAGGGTTTGTGAGTGTACTGAGCCTTGCGTGAGCGGCCGTCAGTGGCGATGGTTACCCTCCGAGAGATTAGACAGCTCTGATAAAGTGATAAGGCATCCTTCCATTGTCTAGGTCTTTTTTCACCTGCTTACCAGATAACCATCCTTGTGTTCTCTTGCAACGTGAGAGTCACACAGTTTAGTATTCAAGATGTCTGCAGGGACTAAACACAAGGAGGTTTCTTTCATTAGTGGTAAGTTGATACATCTTATTAACCCCTTCATGCCCAGGTCTTTCCTTGGCTATAAAAGATTGTGTGTTGTCGAGCCATAAAATTAAGAAAAGTCACTTAATATATCTACCAAATTAGTTAGTGGACAAGGATACTAAACAGGTCATATCTATAAAATATTGCTTATGTTCACTAAAAATCGTCTAATGGTACCCAAATTACAATGGAAATTACATTCTGGGCCTCAAGGGGTTAATGTTAGTGTACTACTAAATGGGAATTCATTATCCTGTGCCTCTGTGTAAAATGCCGACAATAGAGTTGGAAGCGTCTCATCGACCCTCTAACCTCATAAGACATTACGGGAAAATCTGACGTCATATAGAAATACAGAAATATCACGGCCTCTTGTGGCTTCCTTATGTTGTTATGTATGTATCACGGCCTCTTGTGGCTTCCTTATGTTCTTATGTATGTATCACGGCCTCTTGTGGCTTCCTTATGTTCCTATGTATGTATCACGGCCTCTTGTAGCTTCTTATTTCTTATTTATGTATGTATCACGGCCTCTTGTAGCTTCCTTATGTTGTTATGTATGTATCACGGCCTCTTGTAGCTTCCTTATGTTCCTATGTATGTATCACGGCCTCTTGTAGCTTCTTTATTTTCTTATGTTGTTATGTATGTATCACGGCCTCTTGTAGCTTCTTTATTTTCTTATGTTGTTATGTATGTATCACGGCCTCTTGTAGCTTCTTTATTTTCTTATGTTCTTATGTATGTATCACGGCCTCTTGTAGCTTCTTTATTTTCTTATGTTGTTATGTATGTATCACGGCCTCTTGTAGCTTCCTTATGTTCTAATGTTGTAATGTTGTAATGTTGTAATGTTCTCAGAGCCGGAGGTTGGGTGTGAGGATGACACGGAGGGCTGCAGCGCCTCGCCACTCACCACTCACCGCGGCCTCGAGTACAGTGAGGCGGCCACTCTGCCCTTAGGTAAAGGCAATGTTTGGTGTTGTGGGCTTCCACCGGTTGTCTTAGAATGTCAGGAGCAATGCTGAGGCAGTGAATGTCAATGGCAGCTTCCATGAATGTGTGTATAGGCAGGAGAGTGTCTGTGCCTTGTTGAGAGCAGCATGCTTTTCTGTAGCTGTTTCGTGACGTAAAAAAATACGTGAAGGATCAAAAATGAATGAAATTGAATGTTATAAATTGTGATGATGTAAGAAAAGTTGTATTGATCTGGTTAACCCCTCACGCCCAGATCTTTCCTTGGCTATATAAAATGGTCTGTAGTTAGCCATAAAATTACGATAAATAGCTATATATACTTAATCAGCCAGTGGACATGGATACTAAACAGGGCATAATGTATAAAATATTGATTATATTAATTAAAATCATCTAATAGTGGTCAAATAACTATGAAAATTACGTTCTGGGACTCAAGGGGTTAATGTTTTATCAGGGTGTCCGAGCATCGAGGATAAGCTGCATGAGTGGGAGGGCAGCCCGGGCCCTGCCGAGGACAAGAAGGCGAAGGTTAAGGCAGAGGCCGGCTGGTGTGACGCCTGCTGCCGCTGCTGCCTCAGGGCCAACCAGAGACTGCCGGACCAGCCCACCGTGGCCCAGCGCCTCAAGTACTCCCTCACCTGTCCGCCCCACGGCAAGGTAAAGCGTGCCGGGCGTGTGGTGGGAGGCAAGGAGAGGGGACAGAGGGCTCCTTCCCCCGCTGGTTTATTTCCCTTGAAAACAACGAGCAGATATCTATTAACACTGAGACACTGCCTCCTACACTGCCTCCTACACTGGGGGTTTATGTCTGTGACAGCGTGATGCATGCATGACACATTGATGAGTGGTTGATAGTAATGCATTGTTACATGACAGCGTGATGCATGCATGACACATTGATGAGTGGTTGATAGTAATGCATTGTTACATGACAGCGTGATGCATGCATGATACATTGATGAGTGGTTGATAGTAATGCATTGTTACATGACAGCGTGATGCATGCATGACACATTGATGAGTGGTTGATAGTAATGCATTGTTACATGACAGCGTGATGCATGCATGATACATTGATGAGTGGTTGATAGTAATGCATTGTTACATGAAAGCGTGATGCATGCATGACACATTGATGAGTGGTTGATAGTAATGCATTGTTACATGAAAGCGTGATGCATGCATGACACATTGATGAGTGGTTGATAGTAATGCATTGTTACATGACAGCGTGATGCATGCATGATACATTGATGAGTGGTTGATAGTAATGCATTGTTACATGACAGCGTGATGCATGACACATTGATGAGTGGTTGACAGTAATGCCTTGTTGTTGTGTTCAGGTGGGCGATGCATTGCTGTGGCTGCTGATTGGCACTGCTATCTGGGGCTGCCTCATCGCCATCACAGGCAGCCTGGCACTGCCCGGCGGCAACCTGTTCAGCCTGTCAGTGCTGTACGTGGCAGCAGTGTTATCTGGCCGGGCGTCGGCAGCCCTGGGCATGCCTCCCTTGCTGGGCAGCTTGGTGGCGGGCATTCTCTTTGAGAGTGTGCCCGGCATCAATGCTGTCGGGCACAATGTGGATGTTCTCTGGTCATCGGTGATCAGGTGGGTGCCTCGCAAGGCTCCTGGTCTTATAGCTTGGTCTTATAGGACATATATGTACACTGTGTGTGTGTGTGTGTGTGTGTCTTCTCCTCTGTATTGGGGTCTTTAAAAGGAGTCTGGATAAATTCATGGATGGGGAACAGAGGTGGATGTAGGTAGAGTTAAGTAACAGGAACCACCACGTGTAGGTCTCACGGCCTCTTGTAGCTTCCTTATTTTCTGATGTTCTTATGTGTGTGTGTGGTCCTTAACCCCCCCCCCCCCCCCCCCCCCCCCGCAGGAACCTGGTGCTGGTCATCATCCTGATCCGCGCCGGTCTGGGCCTGGATCCCCAAGCCCTGAGGAAGCTGAGCTGTGTGGTGGTGCGCCTGGCCTTCCTCCCCTGTGTGGTGGAGGCCGTGGTCATGGCCCTCATGGCCAAGCTGCTGCTGGGCCTGCCATGGCTGTGGAGCTTCATGTTGGGGTCAGTGCTTCCCTCCCTCACATTATGGATCAGCCTTAACGATTGTCTCTTGATGTCTCAGGCCAAGTCAAGTATAGTATATCTCTCTCTCTCCAGTAGAGCAGCTGCCCTACCTATAGTCAATTTTTTTTATTATGGTTAAAATGCAGTAAGGAAGCCACGCCCCCTGCCTCCCCTTCTATTCTATGTGGCATCTGATTGGTGCATTCCTCGTATCATCACTACCCATCACAATATCTTCACTACTTAACAGCGCGTGACCACTGGACAGAGCAATCTTCACTACAGAGGGTGACAAAATCAAAAATCCATTTGTAGTGAAGATTGCTCTGTCCAGTGGTCACGCCGCTGATAAGTAGTGAAAATATTGTGATGGGTAGTGATGATACGAGGAGTGCACCAATCAGCTGCCCCGTAGCATAGAAGGGGAGGCAGGGGGCGTGGCTTCCTTACTGCATTTTGACCATAATAACAAAAACAGACTATAAGCCTGTCATGGGTTCCCAGTACACTCTTCTGTTCTTTTCCAAGTTCTCTGCCCTTCCCGGCTCCTGACGGCCCTGTGCCCGGCCCTCACAGGTTCATCGTGGCCGCCGTGTCCCCGGCAGTGGTGGTGCCGGGCCTCCTCAAGCTGGCGGAGGAAGGCTATGGGGTGGAAGCCGGCATTCCCACCCTGGTGATTGCTGCCGCCAGCTTGGATGACGTCCTGGCCATTACGGGATTCAGCGTTATGCTGGGACTCACTTTTGCTGAAGGTAGGCAGCGTGGCATGGCTTGTATTCTGGTGTTTCTGTCTTGTGCTTGTACTCTACGTCTTCTTCTTCTTCTTCTTATTCCTCTACTCTTTCTCTTGTTTTTTATTCTGATGTTTCTTCCTACTAGTTTTTCTCTCTCTCTCTGCTGAGAAAAAAGTATACATGGCTTGAGTATACATCTTGAGGCGTTAACACTGGGCTTGCCTGTCAGGAAGAGCATCCGGGGCGTAAAATTCATGCCGTAAATTAGAATGATGAACGCCGACGATAAAAATGGAAGCTTATCATTGATCGTCTAAACTCATAAGACATTACGGGAAAATCTGACATCCAACAGAAAGCTGTGATGATGATGATGATGTGAGGTGTTAACAATGCAATACAGGTAAGTATTAATTATCCGACCTTGGGGGGACCGAAGGTAGGTTGGATAATTGGAATAGTCGGATGTTCGGATATCACAGTAACCATAAACGTAAGGACAAAATGGTATAGAACATAAAAGATGCAGCTCTTGAAGGCCGATCCAGTGGTAGACGCGAAAGTAAAATTCATGCATAAATAAAGCCACAAATCAATGTTCTCCAAAAACTAAAAAACGAAGTCAAATAAATGGCCAAAACAAGACACAATGTGGTGGTGAAAAAAGTCGGTTGTTTGGACAAGTCGGATGTTTGGAGGTCGGATGTTGGGAATTTGGCTGTACATATTATTTAATCTCCCTAATCACTTTCTAGAGCCAGGTATTGCTCTGCCCTGTGAGCCTGGGGTAATGTTAGAGTGTTGTTGCAGGGTCCCTGGCGTGGACGCTGGCCAAGGGGCCGCTGGAGGTGGTGGCGGGGCTGGTGTACGGGGTGGTGTTTGGGGCACTGTGCTGGTTCCTGCCACACAGGGAGACCCGGGACCGCCCGGCCGCCAAGTTTGTGATTCTCTTCTGCCTGAGTGCTCTGGGCATGTTTGGCAGCCACAAGGTGAGGGAGATGGCAGGGCATTTTTTAACATGCTAACTGGGCGACCAAAATGTCTCCCAGTGATGGAAAACTGTCGCCCTGTAAGGATATTTTTAAGCTACTGGGCGACAAGATATTTATTCATAAAATCTTTCCTGGATGCAATGGCTTATCATGTCTGTGTGTGTAAGATCCAGAAGTGCTTCTTACTGCATAGGATCATTAGTTATATATATATATATTTCTTCTTGTAGTGTCTCTATAATCTTGTGCGGCCAGATATACCCTGCCGATTGTTTGCCTAGTGAAATTTGTTGGTGTCACAGGAAGATTCATAAGCACAGCATGGCAAGGGAGGGGAGGGGTCACACAACATACCAAATGGGGAAGATAATACCAAAAAGCTGTAGTTTAACAGGTATGCCCACTACCACCCTATATATCCAAGGAATGTCGCCCAGTAAAATGTGCTTAAAAAATGCTCTGGGAGACGGGGTGTGCACGGGGAGAGGAAGGAGAAGGTCAGCGTCCAAGTGTTAGTCAGGGGGTCGGCGCGGAGTCATTAGGGAGCTATAACCCCTTGAGGCCCAGAAAGTAATTTCCATTGTAATTTGGGTACCACTAGACGATTTTGAGTGACTATAAGCAATGTTTAATAGCTATGACCTGTTTAGTATCCTTGTCCACTAGCTAATTTGGTATATTCAGTCACTTTTCGTAATTTTATGGCTAACAACAGACAATTTTTTATAGCCAAGGAAAGATCTGGGCGTGAAGGGGTTAAAAGGAGGCTGGATAAATTCATCAATGGGGATATTTCCTGTGTCCCGTTAACACAGGTTGGACTGGAGAGCTCGGGACCCATCGCTGTGTTGTCGCTTGCCTTTGTGACCGGCCTGGGGTGGCGGCGTGGTGACAACAAGGTAACAAACAGTGGCCTTGACAATGTATAATTATTTGATGTACAGGTTGAAGTTCCCAAACTCGGCAACCTCGGGACCAGCGCCGAGCCGAGTAATGGAATTTTCCGACTTTTAGAACGTAGATATATTAAGGGGAAAAAAAGCATGAAAATCACATGAAAAAAATTAAGGTAGTTAGATAATCCCTCCCTACCCCGAAACTAGGTCACTGAGTCCATTATAATGTGGTGAGGGTGACGAAATTATTCTCAAAAGAGGATTGTATACCTCAATATGTAGGAAAAAAGCTATATTTCACCCATAAGAAACCCAGCGGCCTAGTGTGGTGGCACCCAGCGGCCTAGTGTGGTGGCACCCAGCGGCCTAGTGTGGTGGCACCCAGCGGCCGACCCGGCAACTACGCCCAGGGTTTTGGGTGTTCTGCCGGGTTTTGGAAAATCCGGAACCATAGCCGAGTTTTGGGTGTTGCCGAGTCTTGGGATGCCGAGTTTGGGAACTTCAACCTGTATTTTTATTGTATTATATGTCAATGTATTTTTATTGTATTGTCTTTTCATTCGATTATGCTATTTGAACTCTTTAAACTTTGTGTTAAGCTAATTATTGGGTCTAGGTTCTTTTGACTTTTGACTTGAAATGCTTGTATTTGATTGCCTTTTATTGCGCCAGTGGGATTTGTATCTATAGACATTATTTTAGTATTATGGGTCAAGGTTTTTTTTCTTTGTTTTATTATGTTCAGTCTTCTTGTTTTGCAAATATTGTTTTTTAGGTTTATATATGGACCACGGACCATCACAAAATTGCCCCATCGTATATTTGTATATTTTGTGGTCAATAAATATCTAATGTAATCTAATCTATCCATGGGCTAAGAGGTATGACAAGCCAGGGAGAGGTGGCAAGGATGCACGCTAGGATGCCTGCCTTATATCCTGCCTGTTATTTATTCCCCACAGGACCCTGAAGTGAGCCTCTACTACCGGCTGCTGTGGGAGGCCTTCCAGCCAGCCCTCTTTGTCCTCATCGGAGCAGAAATTGATGTAAGCTTAATATTAATGACTGCCAGGGCATCTCAGTGAAGTATTCCCTACATTCTGGGTTTACTACGAGGCAGAGTTGTGTATCATGACGTGTGTGTGTGTGTGTGTGTGTGTGTGTGTGTGTGTGTGTGTGTGTGTGTGGTGGTCGTCAGGTGGTCAGTGCAGTCAATAGGGAACTTTAACCCCTTGAGGCCCAGAACGTAATTTTCATTGTAATATAACACCATTAGACAATTTTAATGAACATAAGTAATATTTTATAGCTATGACCTGTTTAGTATCCTTGCCCACTAGCTAATTTGGTATATTCAGTTAGTTTTACGTAATTTTATGGCTAACAACAGACAATTTCATATAGCAAAGGAAAGATCTGGCCGTGAAGAGGTTAAAAGGAGTCTGGATAAATTCATGGATGGGGATGAGAGGTGGATGTAGGTAGTGTTAAGTAACAGGAACTACCACGTGTAGGTCTCCCAGCCTCTTGTAGCTTCCTTATTTTCTTATGTTCATAATATTTAAAAAGACGAACGGACATGTCATTTTGGCGGCGATGTCATGAAAGCAGTGATGGGTAGTGAGTGAGTGAGACGGGAACTACCTCATGTAGGTCTCCCAGCCTCTTGTAGCTTCCTTATTCTCTGTATGTTCCTCTGTGTGTGTGACAGGTTGGACGGATAGACGCGGGCACTGTAGGGTGGGGAGTGTGGCGCTGGGTGTGTGTCTGAGTGTGCGTGTGGCCACCTCCTTCCTGGTGGTGATGGGCGCCGGCTTCTCCCTGCTGGAGCGTGTCTTCATAGCCATCGCCTGGCTGCCCAAGGCCACCGTGCAGGTAAGACATCCTGGTAGTGCTATGTATGGCAATGTATTATTATTATGTGTGGCCTTGTAGTGCTATGTATGGCAATGTATTATTATTATTATTATTTCTTATGTAAATCTTCTTATGTAGGCATCCTTCTTATTGCCGTCATCGTGTTATTTGTTGCCCTTGTCACATTGATAGTTAGTGCAGTCAATAGGGAGCTTTAAAAGGAGGCTGGATAATTTAATGTCAAGGATGGGGATGAAAGGTGGATGTAGGTAGTGTTAGGTAACAAGAACTACCACGTGTAGGTCTCCAGCCTCTTGTAGCTTCCTTATTACAGTGTGTTATTGTTATCACGCTGGTGTTTATTGCAGGCTGCCATAGGGTCTCAGGCGCTGGATTACGTGCGGCAACACAGCAATAACCCCGAGGACGTCTTCAGAGGACAACAGGTGATTCATAAACAGTCTTATACCTGGCTAATTTGACCACAATATATTCCCACCTTACAAAAGAATTACAGATTTAATTAATTCAATCATCTAACAACCCCGTCACGCCCAGATCTTTCCTTTGCTATATAAATAACAAAAAGTCACTGAAATACCAAATTACTTAGTGGGCAAGGATACTAAACAGGTCATATCTATAAAATATTGCTTATAGTCACTAAAAATCGTCTAATGGTGGTCAAATTACAATTACGTTCTGGGTCTGAAGGGGTTAAGGCCTCCACCTATCTGATGATTGTGGAGGCTCTCCTATCAACATGGCTATATTTCATCCCCTTCACTGATCAACTGGAACTCTCTCTGTTTCTATTTGTCCACCTTCCTACGACTTTAATCTTTTCAGAGAAGAGTAACAAGACGCCTGAACTAAATAGGCCCACCCCACTTTTTTTATTCTCTTACTGTCTTCTTTAGAGGATAACTGGCAACTGGCAACTAAGCGGAATTTGTGTTACCTCTTTTTTGTGTGACCTTGGCCAGTCCTTTGGGATGTTTAAAAAAAAAAAAAGAGATAAAATACTGTGGCATTTGTAACCCCGAATGTGACCCCGACAGGTGGTGACCCTAGCCGTCATGGTGATCCTGGTCACTGCGCCCATCGGAGCTGCCGCCATCAAACTGACGGGACCAAGATTCCTGACCCGCCATCAGCCCTCGGACTCCCATGTCACGGCTTAATGGCCTGCTTGAGCATTATGATGTATTGAACATAAGGAAGCTACAAGAGGCTGGGAGACCTACATGTGGTACTTCCTGTTACTTAACACTACCTACATCCACCATTCATTCCCAGCCATGAATTTATCCACCCTCCTTTTAAGGCTCCCTATTGACTTTTTGACCACTAACTAAATTGACACACTAACCACCTGACGACTGAGTCCATTCCAATCATTGACCACCCTATTTGTGAACCAGTTTTTCCATGATGGCTAATTTCTTGTCTATCACAACGAGGTAAATAGAAGCAATGCCCTGAACCACAAGATTCTCATGAGTGTGCAATGGAGGAACCGTAGCCGTCCACACGGATACCTGACTGTCTACAGCAGTCACTACACCAGGCAGCCTGTTTATGTAGCACTACCTTCCATCCTAACTTAACATAAGGAAGCTACAAGAGGCTGTGAGACCTACACGTGGTAGTTCCTGTTACTTAATACTACATCCACCTTGCATCCCCAGCCATGAATTTATCCAGCCTCCTTTTAAAGCTCCAATTATTTAGCCTTGAACTGGAGGCCCCGGGGAACAGTCTTGGCCCAGTGTGTTTAGCAGCATTCCCTCTCAAGGAAAGCCCACTAGCCAGCCGTCCTGTAGGAGATATAGCTTTAGGAGACAGTGTAGTGTAGTGTAGGAGACAGTATAGTCTAATTTTATTTATTTTTACGAGGCAAAAATTCCATTCTATCTTAAGGTCTCACACTTAAAATGATGCCTGTGTTTACCTGATAATAGGGTGAACTATGATAAAATACAGCTGAAGTTTATTAGAACCGTAGTATTCCCTTCTCCCGGCATCAAATATCAGTCAGTAAGCAGCAAGGGGGCAGGATTTTTCACCTGGTTAATAGAAGCAGTGTGTAGTGCAATCCTGTGTTGTTATTGACGTTTTGTTTCTGTGATACTGATGTACAAGAAACTGTGGCCTTATTCCATGCCTGTGTTAGCATTGCACACAGAACATTGCCGCGTGAAGTAATGGCTCTGTTTTCTGTAAAGTGCAATACATTATTTTATAAACACTACTTATATCTGTGTATAGTACTATGTGAATGCCATGGTTGTGAATGTCAGGAGTGGAAGACAGACCTATTGACATTGATATATTAGCCCCTTCATGCCCAGATCTTTCCTTGGCTATATAAAATCATCTGTTATTAGCCTTAAAATAACGAAAAGTCACTGAATATACCAAATCAGTGAGTCGCCAAGGATACTAAACAGGTCGTAGCTATAAAACATTGCTTATAGTCACTACAAAAACGTTTAATGGTACCTAAATTACAATGGAAATTACGTTCTGGGTCTCAAGGGGTTAACACGCATGGATTACTGTCAAACATTTTCTTGATGTGATGGATGGAGGAGGAAAGTGATTGCCACAGAATGTACACTTATATTTCTCCTTTGAACTTTCCTTGCATTGGGTTTTGTCTCGTCTAGTCTACACCGACGCTTGATCCTTGTAGCTCCCTCAAGGGGGACTGACGCTTGTTCCTAATGAGTCCCTAATGCTTGTTGATCTAACCATCCTGCTGTAACATTCCGTGCCTCTCCCCTTCCCTCACCGTTTCACTATTATTCTATAACCCTGACCCTTGTTATGCTTTGCCATAGTGCCATAGGACCTCTGATGGCTGGCACATCTCCCCCGTTATATGTAGCATTAAATTCATCAAATATTCAACAAAGGCTGCGGGAATACGGCTGCCTTATCTCTCCCCAGCCGCTGCATAACAAAGGCTGCCTTATCTCTCCCCAGCCGCTGCATAACAAAGGCTGCAGGAATACGGCTGCCTTATCTCTCCCCAGCCGCTGCATAACAAAGGCTGCAGGAATACGGCTGCCTTATCTCTCCCCAGCCGCTGCATAACAAAGGCTGCAGGAATACGGCTGCCTTATCTCTCCCCAGCCGCTGCATAACAAAGGCTGCAGGAATACGGCTGCCTTATCTCTCCCCCAGCCGCTGCATAACAAAGGCTGCAGGAATACGGCTGCCTTATCTCTCCCCAGCCGCTGCATAACAAAGGCTGCCTTATCTCTCCCCAGCCACTGCATAACATTAATAGTCACAGTTTTAACACACATACACACCTTCTACCACCAAAGCACCAACAAAACCTGCTCCTGCCTTATATATCTTGCTATCTGATACATTACAACGCCCTAAAACCAAAGAGTTATAAAATAATGAGCCAATACTTCACACTGAAGAAGCCTGGACCGCCATCCCTTCAGAGTCCATTTTCCTTATTTTTCTGTATTTCTCACTTAATTTCTGCTTTAATTTACGATGCAACTGTTGTAACTTATGCTTCATGTTATGTATTACTTCCTGACCTTACTTGTATTACTTGTATTGCCCTGTATGGCGTGTATTGTTAATGTATTACTTGTATTACCCTGTATTGTCAGTGTATTACTTGTATTACCCTGTATTGTCAAGTGTATTACTTGTATTACTCAAGCAACTCTCCTCCTTCAGACCACTCCTGGCCTCAAGTACTTAATGTTTATAAGAAAACATTGTTGTTTCATAGGCCTAAAGAATACTGCTTTGGAGGCTCAGTTCTTCGTCATTAGATTTCCCACCAAAATGACATAGGAACATAAGAACATAAGGAAGCTACAAGAGGCCGCGAGACCTACACGTGGTAGTTCCTGTTACTGGTACTTAACACTACCTACATCCACCTTTCATCCCCAGCCATGAATTTATCCAGCCTCCTTTTAAAGCTCCCTAATGACTCCGCACTGACCACATAGTCTCTCTGCGTCTACACAGAAAGGATCATATGAAAGATAACAGGTATATAAAAAATAACTGCTGTTGTGATGCCTTAATTAATATATAAGTACTTAATAATGATATAAAATAAATGCTAGTGAAGTATCATTGTGGGTGGATTTCATTGTCATTCCTTTCATTCCCTACCGTAGATAACAGTAAAGTCGCCAGGACAACTTTTTTTTGTGTTTACAACCGTGTGGTGGCGTTAATAGTTACATTTCTACATCCATGATTTCAGGACAGTTAGAAGGGGCTATCTGTAGAGTCTGTGTCATTTTGTGTCTTCATCTGTGTCATAGTAGGGCTATAAATGAACAAATGACAAAAATATCTACAAAGTGGCTACCAACAATAAAGTCGCCATCTAGTGTTTATTTGCTGTGTCCTACCGCTGTCGTCGTCGCCCGAAGGAAAAAAACGAGTAGCGAAATTTGAAACCGTATATACTCGCAGATACAAAGGATAAAACAACGCTGAAACAGGGTAGATTATACAGTCATGATATAAACTACTGTGTATCATCTTCAGTGGCACATAAAAATCACTAGTAATGCTATAATTCGTAATAGTTGGCGCCTGGCGACATGATTGCAGGTGGCGACTTTACTGTTATCTACGGAAAGCTGAGCCAGACAAAAAAAATGGAAGCTTCAGTAAAATTATAATAAAACTTACCAATTATACACATGTAAATAGGGAAGCTTCAGTAAAATGATAATAAAACTTACCAATTATACAAGTAAATAGGGAAGCTTCAGTAAAATGATAATAAAACTTACCAATTATACAAGTAAATAGGGAAGCTTCAGTAAAATGAAAATAAAACTTACCAATTATACAAGTAAATAGGGAAGCTTCAGTAAAATGATAATAAAACGTACCAATTATACACATGTAAATAGGGAAGCTTCAGTAAAATGATAATAAAACTTACCAATTATACAAGTAAATAGGGAAGCTTCAGTAAAATGATAATAAAACGTACCAATTATACATGTAAATAGGGAAGCTTCAGTAAAATGAAAATAAAACTTACCAATTATACAAGTAAATAGGGAAGCTTCAGTAAAATGAAAATAAAACTTACCAATTATACATGTAAATAGGGAAGCTTCAGTAAAATGATAATAAAACTTACCAATTATACAAGTAAATAGGGAAGCTTCAGTAAAATGATAATAAAACTTACCAATTATACAAGTAAATAGGGAAGCTTCAGTAAAATGATAATCAAACTTACCAATTATACAAGTAAATAGGGAAGCTTCAGTAAAATGATAATAAAACTTACCAATTATACAAGTAAATAGGGAAGCTTCAGTAAAATGATAATCAAACTTACCAATTATACATGTAAATAGGGAAGCTTCAGTAAAATGATAATCAAACTTACCAATTATACATGTAAATAGGGAAGCTTCAGTAAAATGATAATAAAACGTACCAATTATACATGTAAATAGGGAAGCTTCAGTAAAATGATAATAAAACTTACCAATTATACATGTAAATAGGGAAGCTTCAGTAAAATGATAATAAAACTTACCAATTATACATGTAAATAGGGAAGCTTCAGTAAAATGATAATAAAACTATCATATGATGCAACATAGTATCTTTAATGGCAGGTATGGATTTGGCAAACGTGTGAAAACTGTGACTATTGACAAAGAAGTAACGGTAGTATATTTGTGGCACTGTGCAACGATATACCGACCCCGTGGGAGGGATGGGTCAGGCAAAGACTACTGTATATGGGTATGGGTGTGGGTGGAAATGGGGGTTTTATTGTGCAGTAAAACCTCTCATATTCGGACTAATTGGGCCAAGGAGTGGTCCGAGTAATGCAAGGATCCGAGTAATGCGGGGATATGTATAAAAAAATAAAATAATAATAATTTAGGTGTATAGCTAGCTAGGAAATTTCGACCCCTAAAAAAAAAAATATATACGTTTTTTGGTGTATATATAGCTAAGAAATTTCGACCCCTAAAAAAAAATATAAATACATTTTTTGGTGTATATATAGCTAAGAAATTTCGACCCCTAAAAAAAAATATATATACATTTTTTGGTGTATATATAGCTAAGAAATTTCGACCCCTAAAAAAAAATATATATACATTTTTTGGTGTATATATAGCTAAGAAATTTCGACCCCTAAAAAAAATATATATACATTTTTTGGTGTATATATAGCTAAGAAATTTCGACCCCTAAAAAAAATATATATACATTTTTTGGTGTATATATAGCTAAGAAATTTCGACCCCTAAAAAAAAATATATATAATTTTTTGGTGTATATATAGCTAAGAAATTTCGACCCCTAAAAAAAAAAAAAAAAAAAAAAAAAAATTGTATATATAGCTAGGAATTTCGACCCTATAAAAAAAATATAATAATTTGGTGTATATATAGCTAGGAAATTTCGACCCCTAAAAAAATAGAAAAAAGAAAGAAAAAGGAGGAGGTCCGAATAATGTCGAAGTCCGCATAATGAGGGTCCGAATACGAGGCTTTACTGTATATAGGCAATGTTTTGGTGAGTTGTGGGTATGGGAGTGGGTGGAAATGGGGTTTTTACTGTATATAGGCAATGTTTGGTGAGATGTGGGTATGGGAGTGGGTGGAAATGGGGGTTTTACTGTATATAGGCAATGTTTTGGTGAGGTATGGGTATGGGGGGGGTGGAAATGGGGGTTTTACTGTATATAGGCAATGTTTTGGTGAGATGTGGGTATGGGGGTGGGTGGAAATGGGGGTTTTATTGTATATAGGCAATGTTTTGGTGAGATGGGTATGGGGGGGGTGGAAATGGGGTTTTTACTGTATATAGGCAATGTTTGGTGAGGTATGGGTATGGGGGTGGGTGAAATGGGGGTTTTATTGTATATAGGCAATGTTTTGGTGAGATGTGGGTATGGGAGTGGGTGGAAATGGGGTTTTATTGTATATAGGCAATGTTTTGGTGAGATGTGGGTATGGGAGCGGGTGGAAATGGGGTTTTTACTGTATATAGGCAATGTTTTGGTGAGATGTGGGTATGGGAGTGGGTGGAAATGGGGGTTTTACTGTATATAGGCAATGTTTTGGTGAGATGTGGGTATGGAGGGGTGGGTGGAAATGGGGGTTTTATTGTATATAGGCAATGTTTTGGTGAGATGTGGGTATGGGAGTGGGTGGAAATGGGGGTTTTATTGTATATAGGCAATGTTTTGGTGAGGTATGGGTATGGGGGTGGGTGGAAATGGGAGTTTTATTGTATATAGGCAATGTTTTGGTGAGATGTGGGTATGGGAGTGGGTGGAAATGGAGTTTTATTGTATATAGGCAATGTTTTGGTGAGGTATGGGTATGGGGGTGGGTGGAAACGGGGATTTGTTTTGGTCTAGGTACAGTAGTCTTTGGGTGAGGCCATGATGATGATGATGATGAGTACACAGGGAGGAGTCAGATACATGTGTGTTATGCTTAGTGCAAGAGGATAATGCAATGAGACCAGGGTTTGAGTGCACTTGATTGAGAGAGAGAGAGAGAGAGAGAGAGGAGGATGAGAGAGAGAGAGAGAGAGAGAGAGAGAGAAAAAAAAAAAAAAAATGAGAAATAATTATTAAATACCATAAACTGAGAGAGAGAGAGAGAGAGAGAGAGAGAGAGAGAGAGAGAGAGAGAGAGAGAGAGAGAGAGAGAGAGAGAGAGAGAGAGAGAGAGAGAGAGAGAGAGAGAGAAGAGAGAGAGAGAGAGAAGAGAGAGGAGAGAGAGAGGAGGAGAGAAGAGGAGAGAGAGTGAGAAAAATAATTATTAAATACCAATAACTGAGAATGAGAGAGAGAGAGAAGAGAGAGAGAGAGAGAGAGAGAGAGAGAGAGAGAGAGAGAGAGAGAGGAGAAGAGGAGAGAGAGAGAGAGGAGAGGAGAGGAAGAGAGGAGGAGGAGAGAGAGAGAGAGAGAGAGTACCAAAAAGATACTGAGAGGTAAGTAAGAGTAGGCAAAAATCCTGACCCCTTGGTGCTTACTGACTGATACATTTGATGCCTCGCCCCACCTCCGTGACTAAATAGTATTAACCCCTTGAGGCCCAGAACGTAATTTCCATTGTAATATGACTACCATTAGAAGATTTTAAGTGAATACAAGCAATATTTTATAGCTATGACCTGTTTAGTATCCTTATCCACTAACTAATTTGGTATATTAAGTGACTTTTCGTAATTTTATGGCTAACAACAGATGATTTTATACATAGTAAAGGAAAGATCTGGGCGTGAATGAGTTAACAAATAGCTTCCCTTCCCTTCCCTTTCTGCTATAACCTTTTCCTACTTCACTTTTGAGGTCTAGTAATGAATTTATTTTGCTATGTTTTTATGCTGTCCTAGGCCAGTTCCCTATGATAAAGAGAAAAGAAAGCTAGCCTAGTTTAAGCTCTTCATTCATTACTAACATAACCTCATAAACATTTCAAGACTGTGGGGAAATAAAGAGCTTTTCTACAGTAGGCATGGCAAGCAAATAATATTAAAAGAACTACTAAAAGAACTATCCCAAAAATAAGCTTGCAATGTGTTAAATCCCAGGTCAGGTTAATCAGGTTAGGCGGCAAAGAAATGATGATCCTGAGTTCACAAATACATGTCACAGTGGTGGTGGTGGTGGTGGAGTGGTGCCAGGAGTGTGTGGTGGTGGAAGTGTGTGGTGGTGGTGGTGCCAGGTATGTGGTGGTTGTGGTTGAGAGTGGTGGTGATGGTGTGGTGGTGGGTGTGTGTGGTGGTGATGGTGGTGTGGTGGTGGTGGTTGAGAGTGGTGGTTATGGTGATGGTGGTGGTGGTGGTGTGGTGGTGGTGGTGGTGGTTGTGGTTGGAGAGTGGTGCCAGGAGTGTGTGGTGGTGATGAGGGTGGTGGGGGAAGTGTGTGGTGGTGGTGGAGGGGGGGGTCATGATAACACTCGTATGACCATCCAAGGGTACCATTTCAACCACCAATTGCTGCCGAGTACTGACATGTTGGGTGGCTGGCAAAGACTTAACCCCTTGAGGCCCAGAACGTAATTTCCATTGTAATTTGGGTACCATTAGATGATTTGTAGTGATTATAAGCAATATTTTATAGCTATGACCTGTTTAGTATCCTTGTCCACTAACTAATTTGGTATAGTCAGTTACTTTTCGTAATTTTATGGCTCGACAACAGACAATTTTGTATAGGGGAGGAAAGATCTGGGCGTGAAGGGGTTAATGACATGACTCAAAGACGCCTGAAATGGTCGTTCAACTTGCAGGAAACAGAAATCCATCAAAAGGAAATCATAAATCAAATCCAGTTTAATGAAATGCCCCAACCATGATAGAAAAGATGCATGGATTTTGCACTGCAGTCATAAATCTCTCTCAATATGTATTAGTAATTCTTGCCAATAAATTTTTTGGAGAGCCTCTTGTATGTATGTGTGTATGCATATGTAAGTATAGGTATGTATGTATGTCTGTCTATATGAATGCACGCCTGTATGTAGGTATGCCTGTATTTATGTATGTACTAATGTGAAATGAGTCCATGGGGATATCTATCTTGCCAACATGATACAAATAATAGTTAGGTTCATTAAACAGTAAATTAATGGGTGTTGACTATGTAACCAATATTGAGAGCGAGAAGAAATATGTCCCTTTGAAACACCAAATCCTTGCATAAGAAGGCAACTCTAGCAAATCCTGACTGTACAAACACGACCAATAAATACTTTGCTTAGAATTCGTCCAGGCCAATGTCATCACTTCTGTGCATGACTTGTTCCGAGGCAAAGGCATTGTCAGGCTCCCCCGACACTGGGCTTGGCAGGCCCACCACACTGGACCACATCACCACAGTAAATATGTACAAGGAGAAATCTTCCAAAAAACACTTGATCATATGTACTATAACGACATAGGTAGAAACAGTGGCCTGGTTCATCCCACACAGCATAAGGGCGACCACTATCAGCCCCGATCTGCCCCTGGAGGCTGAGTGGAAGGCCTGCCATCTACACCACAGGCTGTGACTTTCCCACACAAGGAAGGGAAAGGCAATGCTGTTGGAGACCACGTACCCCAGGCCGAACCACAGCACACCACACACTGCCAGGGCCAGCAGCACAGGCGCCACCATGGACTGTGCCGCTGCCGCCGCCACGCCCTCAACCCCAGGCACCCCGGCGGAACCATTGGGGGCGGGAAGCCGGGTCAAGTTAAAGAGCTGTTCTGTGGAGCCTGGCACAGTGCCGTTCAATACCCTAGGGCCGGGAGGGAGTAGAGTGGAAGAGTGCCGCTCTGTTGTGGCGGGAGGGCCAGCGGAAGGGAGTAGAGTGGAAGAGTGCCGCTCTGTTGTGGTGGGAGGGCCAGCGGGAGGGAGTAGAGTGGAAGAGTGCCGCTCTGTTTTGGCGGGAGGGCCGGTGGGAGGGAGTAGAGTGGAAGAGTGCCGCTCTGTTGTGGCGGGAGGGCCGGTGGGAGGGAGTAGAGTGGAAGAGTGCCGCTCTGTTGTGGCGGGAGGGCCGGTGGGAGGGAGTAGAGTGGAAGAGTGCCGCTCTGTTGTGGCGGGAGGGCCGGCATCCTCGCCCTTGGCCTCCGAGGGGTAGGCAGGCTGGTGTGTAGGTGTGGTGTCCAGGGCCTCACACACAGCCTCCTCCTGCTCCTCCCGGCGTATCAGTGTCGGCAGTGGAGGATCCTCGCACACTGAAAGAGTGGCAGAGTTCACTGGTGTTGCTTACAATCACCTTTCCTGTGTGCTAAGTCTGCCCTGATGGACACCTATAATTTCCCTCTGACTGGGTGGGGCAAGTCTCCACGCTCAGACATATAAAGCAATGACCCTTCCTATAGTCACAGCATTGTAATAAATTCATAAAAACAATAGCTTTTTTTCTACTTTTGAATGGCTTGGGAGAGAGGCAGCAGAAACCCATCTGTATTTTGTTGTATTTTAGCAACACGGTTAACCCCTTCACGCCCAGATCTTTCCTTGGCTATATAATATCGTCTGTTGTTAGCCATAGAATTAAAAAAAGTGACTGAATATACCACATGAGTTAGTGGACAAGGATACTAAACAGGTCATAGCTATACAACATTGCTTATAGACAATAAAAAATAGTCTAATGGTACCCAAATTACAATGGAAATTACGTTCTGGGCCTGAAGGGGTTAAGTCCAGGGAAGCCAAAAGACACTGGGCATTATCTCAGGGCGGGTCACTGCTAGGTATACTTGAGGAAGGAGACACTCATTACCTAGTTAGAGGGAATTATGGTGATTATAATTGCCTTTATAAAGTAGCAAAGGGAGAATTAGGATATAGAATTGTAGTCACCATAAAACTGACGCTATGTTTGGCTTCAGCAAGACCAAAAACTCTTTAAATAGCCAATTAAAATAGCCAATTAAAATAGCCAAATAAAATAGCCAATTAAAATAGCCAATTAAAATAGATAAGTGATTTTGCCCCCCTCTCCAAAATATAATAATAATAAAATTGTCAATAAAAATAATAACTTCAGATACGTATAAACAGATACAATATAATACAAAGAACATTTAAATGAAGGAAAAAACTACAATCCTGACATAGACGCTTAATTAGAGGAAAAATGCGTGAAAATAGATTATATAAAGAAAATATGTTACGGCAATACCTAGCCCAGACTCAAGTAAGGACTTTTAAATGGTTATTCCTCCTCTAATAGACTAGAATAGTAATGGATAATGGTTAATTCAATGGTTAAGGCCAGGAAAATGAGTAGTCTCAGAAAATAACCGCGCAGTCCTCGTCCATTTTTGTGTATTCGTGCCAGACCTTCACTACCTGTACTGGTACCTAAATACTTGACAACATGGGGCAAAGGGTAGTGCCAGGCCTTCACTACCTGTGCTGGCCCTTCTGCTGCACTGATATCATAAGTAAGATAAGTATCATGACCCGTGGCGTAGCTATGGGGGGGGAGGGGGGGCACGAGCCAGCCACACCACAGCGTAATGTCACACAACTCAGCACAGAGACCAATGCTTGCCTCAGCACCAATGTCTGCTCACCTGCTGACACCTGACTGTCCGTGATCTTCGTGGTGCCAAATATCTTCCGCTTCCTTTCCTCTGCATTGTCTAAAATCCTCCTTCGCCTTGCCTCCCGCCGCCTGGCCACCACGTCTGCCATGTTTGTTTACATCCCTGACAAACTTCCCACAAATACTCCATTTTTCCCACAAATAATCTTTTTTTCCCCCACAAATACACTCCCTTTTACCCACAAATACAATATAGTTCCTTTTAAATAAGTACATAAAAACCTAAGAGCTATTAAAGCCTATGTTCTAAGCCAGAAATAATGCTATAAAGGGTAAAATAGGATGTTTTAGGCTACGATACAAGCGTACAATGAGTAAAATACATGCAGTTTCAAGCCAAAAAATAAGAACATAAGAAAATAAGGAAGCTACAAGAGGCCGTGAGACCTACACGTGGTAGTTCCTGTGAAAATAAGCAAAAAAGAATATGATTCTCCTCGAGTCTACCGTAGATACCATTAGCGATAGTCGCCACCTGCACTAATGTCGCCAGCCGCCATATATTAGGAATTATAGCATCACTACTGATTTGTTTGTGCCACTGAAGATGATACACATTAGTTTACCGGAGAATCAACTCTTTTTTGCATATTTTTTGGCTTGTAACACTGCATTTTACCCATTGTTAGCCTGTATTGTAGCCCAAAACATCATTTTTTTACCCTTTTAGGTAACACTTCAAACACTATAATTGATAAGATCTTTGACACAGCTTATCAAGATGTCTGGTTTAGAAATTGATTTTTAGTTGAAATCTAATCACCACCAAACCACTGCCGACTGCCGTGGCGCGGCAGTCGGCGGTCAGCCTACAGGTACCAAAACCATTAGTATTACATATACGGTAAAATCGTTACGAATAAAAGCTTATTGTTATTAGATTTACGAATTATTTTGTTCTATATGATTTTCTGTCAGATGTCTGGTTTGGAAATTGATTTTCGGTTATAATTCTGCTCTCCACCATGACAAATACGATGTTCCCAAAACCGTTATTACCGCATTTACGTTATATCGTTGGGAATAAAAGTTGATTGTTTTTGGATTTCCGAATGTTTGTACTCTATAAGATTTTATGTCTGATGTCTGGTTTAGAAATATATTTTGACAGAATTCCATTTTTTCACCATATTTTGGCATATTACAGCCTCATTTCTTGCCTACAGACGCTTAAATGGTGTCAAAATTTACACCATTATCCATATCTAATTTATAAGACAGCAAGTACAGCGAAATAAGACCGTAAAAGCGAGTTATTTCAAATTTTCATCGTCAAAAACGAAATTACTCGGAAACCGGCGGATGTTTGGGGGAGGGACCCGGGTGGCCTGGAGGCGTGGGTGGGGAGAGGCGGGAGTGAAGGATGGACGGAGTGGGGGGTTGCGGGAGGTTTGGGGGTGGTTGGGGTGTGGGGTGTATTGCGGGAAGGAGTGGGTGGAGGGAGAGGTGGGAGTGAAGGTGGGATGGGGGGGACGTGTCTAAATGTTTCGTATCTTTAATTTCCTTTCAACTATTTTCCTCCCTATCAAATATTAGCGTTTTTGTCACAATGCTTCGCTGTTTCTGCATGCATTCCAACAGTATTTTTGGCGCTACAAACCCATCACAGACCCTTAAAAACACATGCATTGCCTTTATTATAACACCATAGTTAATATATAAGTTACAAACACGTGAAATGACTTAGAAATGACTTAGTAACTTAGTGTTTAAAAATGACTGATTAGTTAGACACAGCAAGGCGATCTGAGTGGCGCCATAGCTGACCATTCGTCCATGTCAACACAACGCTTTAACACACATTGAGGTCTGGGTCTGGGTCTGGACCTATAGATATATTAAAAAAGAAGTGACAGAACTGAGGCCAGAAACATGGAAATACACTGGAAATATGTGTTTTTTGGTAATATTAGTATATCATAACGGCTGATTTATGGAAACACGAAATAGTAGTAGTAATAATAGTAGTAATAGTAGTAGTAAGAACATATGGAACATAAGGAAAATAAGGAAGCTACATATGAGGCCGTAATTAAGTGAGACCCATAGTACGTGGCAGTTCCTGTAAAAAGTAACAGCAGTAGTAGTAGTAGTAGTAGTAGTAGTAGTAGTAGTAGTAGTAGTAGGCCTAGCTAGTAGTAGTAGTTGCTTAGTAGTAGAAGTAGTTAATAGTAGAAGCCACCCTTCACACCACTTGCCTTGTCACATAGCGTAGTATTGACGGTATTCTGACGTGTTATAGGACAGATATAGACAGTATGGACAGATTATATAACTATAGAAAGTTTACTGATAGGAGAGACCTGCACCCCCTCTCTTTTCTTCTCGGGGGGGCGATTTCAAACAGCCCTC